>JADKLZ010071522.1:20495515-20534715 GCA_021533235.1 Biomphalaria straminea
CTTAACCTTCTATATTTCTAAGTTTTCTAATTTACTCTTGTTTACATCTATTCAAGGTCTTCAAAAAAAATCTGGTGTTGCATAAATAATTTGTTTTCTTACACATTCGCAAAGTGACCCACTAACCTAGTCAGTTCTCATACGTCTAACCTGCTGCTATGCCTGCTGTCAAGCATGCAGTAGCCAGTGACTATCAATAGTGAAAGGTTTTGTGTTTTCACTGAGCCAAAATTATAGCCAATGATATAATAATGGGGAAAAAGTGTTTTAAATGTAACCAGAGGAGTGGCTCAACCAATGGGCATCAGGAAACACAGGCAGAGCCATGTACAAAGAAATGACTAGGCCTAACAAACTGGACAGTATTAACTTCCTCCCCCCCAGAGAACAATCTACAATTTTCCAACTTAGAACAGGACACACACCTCTATTAAATTACCATCTGAACTAAATAAACTCCACACAACTCCCCCTTTGCAGACACTGCGCCCACCCTAATGAAACTGTAAACCATATCCTCCTTGAATGCCCCTCCCTAATCCACCTTAGACAGACCTTACTTCCACTACAGCACAACATAACCAACACCCTGTATGGCAGTGCTGAACAACTGAAGAAAACAGCACCCTTTTTTTCCTTGGCACAGTCTGCAAAAGAGCTCACAGCTCAGCAGCAATAAAGCTGGCTAGAAGAAGAAGAAGAAGATAGATTATTGAAAATGTATAGAAAATGTGTTATGATTGCAAGGACTCTTTTTTTCAACAACATTCTCAAAAGGACACAGAACACATAAGGTCAAATAGATGTTTTGATCTTTTTCATGTTCCCTAGTTAATGAGTATTACTGATACAGTCTCCAAAAGAAAGGAACAGAGGATTTTTTTAGCATTCAGTTCTTGCCTTAGATGATAGGTCTCCCACCATGATGAATGAGATAGTTATAATGTATTGGATGTCAGTTGTTTTCTCACATTTTTCTGACTTTGCTGGGAAAAAAAAAAACAAACTCAGCAACCCTAAAATTGAAGTGAATAAAAACATACACTTTATTATTAAATTTTATTTAAATTCACTGTGTTTTCAGGTCCAGTCAATCATAAAGCCACGCCCTCCTCTGTTTTCTAACTTGATAGAACAAGACAGTGGATTGGTTACTGCAGGGATGATTGATGCCCGCAGCGTGGCCACTGTTTCTGAGGAGGATGCAAAGACTGACCTGTATCGCCCAGCTAAATCTTATGCAGCAGTGAAAGAGCTTTTAGAAAAAGGACTTGAGGAATACAACAAGATTCATCCCCAGATCAAACTAGCTCTCTACAAGGTTTGTGGCTGTTTAAGCTAAGCCTTATATTTGGATGTATTTTTATATTATGTTTTTATGTTTTAACTGATTGCCTAGGTTATATATTGCCTGCGTTAAAAGGAAAAAGTGGCTGTAATCAAATATCTCCAAATTATTTTCAAGCAGAATGTTTTTTTCAGTTTTAACTACTTATTAAATTTTTTTTTTCTAAGTTAACTTGTAGGAACATGTATTTTTTGTTAACTTTGAAAATAAATTTGTAATTTTTAAAATGTATAAACTAATAAGTTGAAACATTTACCATATATCTAAATAGGTTATATATTTGTATGAACATTTCAAAGTGGAATAATGAATATGTCAAAACAAAATTTTTCAGAGTGTGATTGAACAAGTCTGTAGGTTGGCCAGGACCATAGCCTCGCCACATGAAGGTGCAAACACCGTTATGGTGGCAGAAGGCTGCCCAGCTCGATGTTCCATCATTGCCAGGCTGGCTGCACACCTGTGTGACTTCAGTATTTTTCAGATCAGCACCACCCACCCCCAGCTGTCATTGTCTGAAAGAATGAGTCAGTTCCAGGCAGACCTGGTCTCTGGTTATACCAGATCTGGAACAAGAGTAAGTCATTACTCTTTTCACATTGTTCTCAAACTGATAGTCAATTTTACCATTTTTCCTTTAAGTCATTATAGTATAGTTTTACAAAAATTAATCATTATCTTCTTATCTTATTAAATATAGAGATTATTAAAAAAAGAAGATGAATTAGTTCTACACCTGTTACTTGTTCAATCTAGTCATGCATGTTAATCAATGACTTAAATTCTGCCAAGTCATTGGTTTTCCTGGCTGACTCGGCAACCCATTCGATGCTCTAATAGCACAAGAGAAGAAGGAGCATTTGTACAAATTTGTTTTCTTGAGTTGAGGGGTCCCAAACCGAAGATTCATATTCTGTTATTGGTCTAACTAACCACTTCAATACATGGTCCTCTTTAGTGAGCCAAAAAGCTTGTTGACAAATCAGATTTCAGTTGAGAATTTATTAAATATAGAACTTATAATAATTCTAGTTGCCAGAAATCAGGCTTGTAAATAGAAAGAAAGTTAAAACAATACAGAAAATATTTCTAATCCTATTCAAGTCTAAACTAAGTTTTACAAGAATATCTTAAAGTTCTTTTGTACTTGAGCTGAAATGCTCAAGTGTATCAAGATTCCAAGTATTTCTCAAACAAAAATAACTATTAGATCTTGGTGAGAATATACAAGAACAGCACAGTAAACACTAATACTTAATATTTATTCACCAGTGAAACCCAAAATGGAAAAGCTTAAACATCTACAAGATCTGCTTCTCTTATGATTCTGTTCTAAAACTTCAACAATTTTCTTGTCTTAATTCAGGGTGAGAAAAATGTGTTGCTACTAAGAGAGGAGGAAATGGCAGACTTTGACTACTTAATCTATCTGACTGAGTTTATTGTGTCAGGGTCAATAACTCACTTGTTCAGCCAAGAGGAGCAGACAACTATAATCAACTCCATCAGGTTAGTTCAAGTATTCTTTTAATGCTTAAATCCTGTGGCCCTGAAATCAAAGTCTTAGATTGACTTCTTCTGAATAATACATTTCATTAGGAATATTCTATTTGTTTTTATTCAGTGCTTTAAGCTCTATCATTAGAAAATATTATTTATCATTAACTGTGTAGAATAATACTATGCACTATTTCATGAACTCATCAACTGTTAATTTACTGTCAGGTTTGTAAAACCAAATCCTCTAGCTGATGGGCCATGAGTATCAGCAATGAAAAACTAAGTGTTGAAAAGTTTGACGTTGTTTGTTTCGTTTTTGTATATATATTTATCTATGAATTTACCAATAATTTCTCAATACATTGCAGGACTGAGGTAACACAGGCAGGTTTGACTTATACCAGAGATGTGGCTTGGGACTTTTTCTTGAGGTATATATGAATCAAATATCAACTCTCAAATAATTGCTTTTACTAATAATTGCTCTTACTTGAATTATTCTTTTTTTATGATAATCTTATATTTCTAAAACATTAAATTTAATTTTCTTCTTTCTTTTTTGTTTCTTTAACTGTCCCTCACTTGCCATTGTAATACCATTTTTACAATAAACACAATCCAAATTATTAATTGTTCTATTTGGTTGCAATAATCTACACATGAAAATTTTATTAAAATATAAAATTCTATCATGGCCCTCAGAAAAGTAGCATTGTGGTACAGATATATCTTTTTTTTTTTTTAAGTTTTTATTTCAAATAATTTAATAAATTTATTTAAAAATCATCAACTTATTAATATTTTTAATTATAGCTACCAGTATGTGTCATTCATATCTCTTCAAAAAGTATCACCCTTCTTGTAACATTCCATGAAAATTATTACTGAGGAGAAATGTTTTGTTTAGTTTTCTTTTTTTAAATATTGTTTTTAGTTTCTTACCAAGTTTTTACGTCTTTGAATTTTCCTGTGATTTAAATAATATTTGATAGAAATAATAATTTAATTAGTATGAACTCTGTCTGGTAAAATTGTAAACAATAAAGATTTTCATTTATATTGTTTCTTATTTTCAAAATAGAACTGTTCGGAACAACTTTAGAGTAATCTTGATAGCTTGCGGTGGAGTCAAAGAGTTCCAGCACATGTGTAGGGAATACCCAGCTTTTACAAAGAATGTCAACTTCATTTGGTTCCCACACTGGTCCAAGTCACAGCTCATAGAGCATGCATTATATCACTTGAGTGTAAGATAGATCACATTATTTTTCCATTGTGCATCACTAAAGCCAATCATTAAGTAAAAAGAGTCTGAATGAGATATGTTATTTTGTAAAGTCTATTGAGTGATGATTCATACTTGAAATATAATACAAGTGGATGTGTTAATTGCCAGTGAGCTAGTAGTAATAATTTTTTCATATAATTATAAAAACTAGAACAGTAAAATAGATATTAGATGTCTTATAAACCTTGCTTTAAACTCACCAAGCAGGCTTTGACCAACATGACAGATGTCCAGAAAGAAAATGTTGCCCACATGTTGGCTTCAATGCACCTAGTATTGAGACAACAAGATGGTGGAGAAAAAACACCTGGAGAGTATGGTCATGTGACCAACACTAGCTATGTTAAATTTGTACTAAGGTAAGTCTCATTGCTTAAGTACTTTGCTTATATTAATAATAAGGGAAGGTATTAAATTTATTTAAATGTATGTTTGCTTCTAAAATGGGATCCTTGGATTTAAATCTCAATGAAGACTGGAATTTTTAATTTTGGGATTTTTAAGGCATCCTTGAGTCCTCACAACTCTAATGGGTACCTGACTTTAGATGGGTAGATGGGGAAAGTAAAGGCGGTTGGTTGTTGTGCTGGCCACATGACAACCTGTTTATTTATCTTAGGCCAAAGAAACATGATCGTAGCATTATCTGCCCTATAGATTGCAAGGTCAGAAACGGGAACTTTTTACTTTAAAAAATGTGGATTTAAAAAAAAGGTAGACTGCTAGAAACAAATCTATAATCTAGGGGATTAAGTAACCAGTAGTGACCTTGGAATAAAGTGACTGACAGTGATAGTGTTAAAGTAACCTGGAATGGAATGACCAGGGAAGGAAGTGACACTTATAAATTAGCTTGGAACGAAATGACCTGGAGGTTAAATGACTTGGGGAGGAAATGACTGGGATTCTAATAAAAAAGATACTTTATAAAATTCATTTAGTTCCACCAAATAAGAAAATTTGTTGTGTTCAAAATTTTAGCTCTTCCTAGACAGGTAAAATCTTACAACTGGTACATAGTCCTTACTACAACCTATATCTTTGTCAGATTCATCTCCCTGGCTAAAGAACGCTATGAGGAAGTGGAGAGCACCCACGATGCCGTGACCACGACCCTGAAACAGATCAGCCATGAGAACGAGCTGGCCAACAAGTTAAAGAAACAATTAGAGCATGAGAAAATAGTTCTTGAGGAACGCAAAGCTGTCAGTAATCTTTTTGATACTTGAATAAGTAAAATGTCTATTTAAACATTATTTTTTTGTTGACTCTATTATTTTTATCTTTCAAGTTAATTATAGGCTCTAAATAATGTTGATACAATAATATTTTTAATTATTTTTACATACGTCATTCAGGGTACTATCAAGATATTAAGCCAAATTGGTCAAGATACAGCTATTACTGAACAACAGGTCAAAGTTGTGAAGAATCAAATGGAAAAGATAACTATTTTAAAAAAGGTTATAAAACTATTTAAATATAGATATTTTATTTATAGTTATGTAAATTTCTTTGCTTTAATTATTATTCTTAGAATTAAAAATAAAATGCATTAGTCTTTTTTTTTTAATCTTTTCAAATATAATCATCTAGCTGTGTCTAAATATTTATCTTTCTAAAAATCACAAAGATATATTTCTTCTATTTGCATAGTCCTTAACTGTGTTTTCAATCATCACTCTTGTCTATTAAAAAGTCTTGCATAAAGCAGTTAAAGAGTTCCTAGGATTAATTTTTTTTTAAAGCCATTGCTTCCATTTAATAAAATAAAATGATCAAAAAATGGCTGCCTGGTCATGTAGTTAAAAAAAAAAGGTAAAATTCCCCTTTCAGACATTGTCGTTGATAAGGCAGATGATGTAAAGGTCATCTGTTTCGTCGCCTATGGTTAATGAGGATGTCATGTGGCCAGCACAATGACCAACCGCTTTTACTTTTCCCCAACTAATGTCAGGTACTCAAAGGCGCCCAAAGATCCCAAAATTAAAAATCCCAATATTCACCAGAATTTGAACATGGAATCCCCAGTTCAGAAGCCAAGTGTTTTACCACTCAGCCACTACACCTCAGTTGGTCATGTAGTATGTACTTTGAACTCTGATCAAGATGTTCCAAAGTTCTAACCATGACTGCTGCCAACTCCTACCATCCCGCATTTTGAAGTTTTAAAACAAACAACCAAAATATTCTGTAAAAATGTGTATTAATTAAGAACATACAGACCTGATCAGATTCAATGTTGAGAATTATGAATTTTGAATATCCTAAGCTGAATTCTAGTTGACATTAAGCTTGACATCTTTATTTTATTCTAAGGAGATATAATTTCTATTCATCGACCACAATCTTGTTTGTTTGCCAGAGGCTGCCAGAGTATCAAGTGGCCCATGAGCGGTCTGTGTACAAAGCCATAGCAATAATAGCAGACACCAAGAAAGTGGTGAAACTGATGGACATCAATGAGTTGTCTGAGCTTAGGGGCATGCAGAAGCCATCTCCAGACATTGAAGATCTCATGTCTACTATAATCATGTTGTGTAAGTTTTTCTAGTAACTTCATATTACTGCTTTAGCGAATGGATTATTTAAAAATATGGTAAAATTAATGCAAATGATAAGATAATTTACATATTGTTTTTTTTAAATTGTCATTTGGAAATTTTCAAATATTTGATTTCATAGTAAAATCACCCAGTGCTGATCTCACTTGGCAAAAGGGAGCTAAAAGATTGATGGCAAATCTAGAAAGGTAAACAATAATTTTTGAAATAGCACACTATATTTGATTACAAATGTTTACAAACTAGTGTTTTCTTTCAAATAAAACCTTTTTTTTTATTGTTTATTTATTTGTACATTATTCTTTTCTTTTTTTAGATTTATTGAAGAATTGACAACATTTGATGACTATGACCTCCCAGAGTCCACTCTAGTCCTTGTTGAGCCATATTTGAAGAAACCTTCCTTTGATCCTGAAGTCATTGCACAAAAGAGTGGCAATTCAGCCTGTGGAGCCCTGTGCAGATGGGTCAGAGGAGTTGTTGGGTGAGTTTCTAACTATTTCCTGAATGACAAAAATATATAATAAGTTTGTTAGTTTTCTCTAAGATCTCTAGACACTAAACTTTTTGCAAATATCAATCATTTTATCCAGTTTTGCACATTGCTTAATTGGCTTCTTTCTGTCTCTACTTTCAATTAAAGAACAGCTCTGAGATTTTTTTTCTGCATTTGATTGAAAACTATGGTATTTATTTGCTTAAATTTGCAGTTTATAAAATGTATAACTACTTAAACATAACGTTTAACAAGTGACAAAGTTGTTTGGTTGGGCCAAAAGTGAAGTTTTTTTTTCTTTTTTTATAGACTTAAAACAATCACTTATTGCACATGGCTATGGTGCTTTCATAAAGTCTTGTAAAGAATTAGTTGTGCCCTCATAATGACATACATTATAGAATAAAATTTCTATTTGCCTGCTAATTAGAATTACATTGTTGAGCACTGTTAGCACTTTTGTTTATTTAAAAATAAATGCACTGACTAATCTTGAAGTACATCCAAATCAAAGATTTTATATTTTATTTAGTACAACATCTATTTCATATGATTAGCATTAAGTACAACAATTATTTCATGTGATTAGCATTAAGTACAACATCTATTTCATATGATTAGCATTAAGTACTACATCTATTTCATGTGATTAGCATTAAGTACAACATCTATTTCATGTGATTAGCATTAAGTACAACATCTGTTTCATGTGATTAGCATTAATTACAACATCTATTTCATGTGATTAGCTACCATAGGATCATGATTTCTAAAGTGAAGCCACTGCACCAGAAAGTGGAGGAGACAACTCAGGCTGTGGATACAGCTCAGCACAAAATGAATACACTAGAGAACAAAAGAAAAGTAAGTGAATCTCTCCATGGGCGCAACGAGGAATTCCAATATAAAGCATTTTAGAACTATCAAAAGCTTAAAGTATTTACAAGACCTAGGATTTGTGTTACAAAAAGTCGATTCATAATGAGAACTTTATTTATAAAAAAAAATAATTTTGTTATATAATAGTTTCTAATTTTTTTTAGCTGTTTATTTTTTTTAAATACATGTAACATTTTTAATTATGTTTCTTATGTGGACACCATTGGTGTATGGTGTGTTGAGCCTTTTACAATGGTATACCTGTATTGCTGATTTTTCAAAATGAAACTTGTTCACATTTGTAAATAAGTGTTTTCTGATGGTCATTCTTTTTATATCCTTCTGTAACATAAGTACTCAACTCACATTGTGTATTTTTTCTTGTCCAGGCTTTAGAAGTTAGACTCTCTGATTTGGCCAGAGCCTTTGAAGAGGCAACAATAGACAAGAATGAGCAGGAAGAAAAGACAATCAGAATGAAAAAAATGCTGGACACTGCTGGAGAACTTAGGAGAGTTAGTACTCGTATCTTTAAAAAATCATTTATCTATATTGATGTAATTGTAGGGTTAAAACATGTAATTGTCAAACCAAGGAGAATTAGTACTTTTATTGTTGTAAAATTATTTATCTAAAGTATTGTGATTGTAGGGTTAAACAATTGTGTCAAGCAGTACTTATTTAATAAAATGAAGAGACATAGTTATTAAATGGTTTGTGATAGTGATTCTTGAAGTATTGGTGCTGATAAATATTAGCTTCAAAAACAATGTTAATTGAAAGTAATGTAAGTAATTGAAAGTATTAAAAATGTACTGTTTTTTTTATCAATCATATGTGTAAAGATAAATTCTACATAGTGACCAAAAATTGCAATTGTGTCTCTCTCAAAATGCTAATGAGCTGAGTTGTATTCAAGTTCTTGTAGTCCTACAAGTTATTTATAGAAAATGTCTTTTGAGTTAAAAAGAAAAGGTCTTCTTTCTTTATATCCAAGGTTTTACCAAGCTTTGTCTATTATACAATAAAGTTACACACATTATTAAAAATGTAATATCATCCATCAGTGTTACATCTAGATAGTTTATAAGCATAGTTTATAAGCATAGACCATTAGTGTTCTACCTGGATAGTTTATAAGGATTGTCCATCTGTGTTATATCCACTACTCTTTACTCACGAGAAAACAAATTAATAACTGTTTATTTAAGTAAGTATGTAAAGCTTGTCTTCAAGTTATAAAATTAAGGAGGAATGCAGTGTTACATGTGGCTACAGCCATTTAACAAATTCTTGAGAATATAATATCATCAAATCCTTGAATGTCATCTAAGACTTAGCCATACTGTCATCAGATACTGAGTGGAGAAAGAACCAGATGCACACAAATATTTGACTGCTATGAGAGAAGGCTGGAGTCAGTGCCTGGGGGGTGTGCCATGGCTGCTGCCTTTGTGACCTACCTGGGACCTTATCATCACAGCTTCAGGAGACTTATGCTGATTGTGCAGTGGCCATTGTGTTTGAAAGAGAGGGGCATTCCCTTGGTCATAGACAGTATCGACGGGCTCAGAGGTGTGTATACATTTGCATTTTAAATACTGGTGGGATGTGTGGCTGAGAGGCTAAGTATTTTTTAGCTTGGTCCTGGTTACCTATTAAAGGGGCTTGAGGTTTGACACCCGACTTGAGCAGAGTTGTTTATTGAGTTCCAAAATTAAGGCAGCACAGAAAACCTTCTCCCAGATACCCCCTCTTGGACCTAAGCACTCAGAGCATTCAATATGCATGAAAGTAGCACCATATAAAATGTATTTTAAAAAAAATGGAGTTGACAAACTATGTAGTATTATATATTTCTTAGATACTTCACATCATTAGTTTAAATTTTTAACTGTAAATAGACCTTGATTTTAAGGAGTTAATTATATGGACCTTGGCCCCTGTTGTTATAGAGGGAGAGTAGTCCTTAATGGACTGCGGGCACAACATGGCCTATACTGTGCCGATGTGCCTTAAACTAAAACTAAACTAAACTAAAACTAAACAAGTTAGTTGAATTATATGCTCCCTTCTAACTATTTCAAAAATGCAATTACACAATTTTCATTAACCTATGCACACAGTCAGCAACCATTATTATTTAATTTCTTTATCAACTTTAAGTTATAACTTTGTTTGATCTTCAATTTTATCAACTTGTTGTTTTATACATTTTCTAAAAGTTGTCATTGTAAAAAGAAACACAAAAAAAAACATAACTTGTATAACTGATCATTAATACTTTTTGTCAGTCTGATAATAAAAAATTGGGTGTGTAATTACTTAATGACATTTGCCTTTTTAAAAGCTACTAGTAGTATTTTTTGTCTTTCTTTGGGCAGTTATAAGAGTTTAATTTGAAAACAAAATAAATGACTGAAATTAAGATTGTTCTTAAATTCTAAAAAAATAGCGCAAGAAATATTTTAATTGATAGGCATGATTTTTAAAGACAAAATAAAACTTCAATGACCTTAAAAAAATATTTATATAGAAATACCAGTGGCGAAAGTTACAGGTTTTAATTTTCTAGCATTTTTGTTCTTCGTTTTTTACATATCCATTTTTTTAAATTTTAGTACTTTGATCTCCACACAATACTAGATCAAAATATAAATTACTTGATTCCAGGTCGTGTCTGTGATTGGTCCATCCCACAGTTGAGAACTGCATCAGAGGCAAGTAATTTGTATGGATTTGAAATTGATTATTCTGCAGTATTGAGTCAGCCCCAAGAGACAGAGAGCCAGGTCAGTAACATGATTAACTTAAAGCAAGAATCTTATTTAATGACTGTCTTGATAACAGAAATGTTAAAGTGGAAGGCTGTTAGGCTATATAAACATATATCGCCATGTAAGCTATATTGGCCTGTCCCTCTTCGCTAATGCCTGCACAAATTTTGGACTCACCATTAATGTAAAAAAGACAGAAGTGCTGCACCAACCTCCTCCAAGTAAAGCTGTCACAGAACTAGACATTCTCATAGATGGCCAGAAGCTAGCAAATGTCAAAAAATTTGTATATCTGGGAAGCACCATATCAGCAAGCGCCAACCTAGTGGATGAGGCTGACTTCCGTATTGCTCGTGCCAGTGCTGCTTTTGGCAGACTTCAAGAGCAAGTGTGGCAAAGGAGAGGACTCAGTTTAACCACAAAACTGAAAGTCTACAGTGCTGTAGTTCTCCCGTCACTCCTATATGCATCAGAGTCATGGACCTTATACTCCCGCCACACCAAAAAGCTAAACTCCTTCCATCTACGCTGTTTAAGGAGTATCCTTAAGGTGCGTTGGTCTGACCACATACCAGACACAGAAATTTTAAAGCTGTCAAACATGCACAGTATTAATGAGACAGTAAAAAGGTCCCAACTACGATGGGCGGGACATGTAGTCTGCATGCCAGAAAATCGCCTTCCCAAGCGACTTCTGTATGGAGAGTTATGTACAGGAAAGCGCTCCCAAGGCGGCCAATACAAGCGCTACAAAGACACCCTCAAGAGCTCCCTCAAGGAATGCGGTATCGACATTCATGGCTGGGAAGCAGTAGCTCAAGATCGCTCCATATGGCGAGAAGCTGTGAGTCTCGGAGTCTCAAGTTTTGAAGCAAGAAGAGTGGCCAGTGCGATAGAGCGCCGAACCAACAGAAAGCAGAGAGAAAAAGCAGGCCCACCTGCAACTGACAAAACTCACCCATGCCACATATGCGGCTGGCTTTTCAAAGCGAAGATTGGACTTTACAGCCATCTTCGAGTCCATAGGAATTGAGAAATGTGCTCATCTTCAAACACGAAGGAGGAGCTATATATATATTGGCTTTAAATATTTTTCGTTTTAGAAATATAAAAAACACAACTTATTTTGGCTTTTGGGTTGGGGGTATAAAAGGTTAAAATCAGAAAAATAAAATGTTGTCGTTTATTATTAATTTATATTTTACTACTTTTATTTGCAAGTAGATCTAATATAAATCACTTGATGTAATTATCTTTTTGAAATGTCAGCCATTGCTAAGATAAGTTACACATTAAAAACATTTCTTGTCATATTTGAATTGTTTCAGGTGCAGCACGACCAGGAAGGTGACCAGGAAGCTAATGAAAAAGATGATGAGGAGAAGGAAGCAGATGAATCTGAGGATAGACAGAAGGAAGACATTGAACAGGAAAAGTCTGAAGTTGAACAGAACAAAGCCACTGGAGATGTGGATAACAGGCTGACTGTGGGGGAGGATATAGCAGCTGAAAAAAAGGACAAGGAACAGAGAAAGTCGCCAGGTGGGCAAAGTAAACACAAAATATTTGTACAATGTCTTTAAAGGATGTCTAGACTTAGACTTAGGATATGTGGTTTCAATGATATTGTTTCAACACCTCAGACATCTCCTCCTCACCCACAACCCACCCTGCTTACTTTTATCCAATTAATTTTGTATTTTGTTGTAACTATATTATATTAAAACTAATAAGTTGTAATTTAGTCCACTATGTGAAAGCTGAAATCATATGTTTTGTATTTTTTACATCAATACCTTTTTTCTTTTACATCTATTGTTTATTCTATACCCCTGAAGGAATATTTTATTAAATCATAATTTCTGTGAAGTGCCCTTTACTTTCATTAATCTGACTTTTTCGAATATCTGACATTTTCGATAATCTAACAGCCTTTCAATCTCATAACCATCAACTGTACTTTAATCTTCTGTTATGTATTTATACATGCTATGTTTGATTGTACACTACAGCTCAGTCCAATAAAATGGAACAAGAACCTAAAAATGAGGGCAAAGTTCAAATGTCAGATGATCAAGGTGAAGGGGAAGATGAAAATGCCAGGTACTAGTTGAAATTTAAAGAAAACAAAGTCTCACTTGATTGATTTTTAATTTAAAATATGTTTTTATAATTCTGCTTCATTTAAATATAAATGTTATGCTCCACAAATTAAAGTGAGGCATCCAATGTAGAAGAGGGTCTGTCCATTGTCCAGTACAACAAGTATGTCAGGTCCCTTATTAAACTTTTGATTGGAGAGTCTGTCATCAATGACTGGATTGTTAGAGGTTGGTGCATTTCAAAAGTTCTTTTTTTCTGTGTAGATTTAATATGTTTCTGCAGAAATACAAATATTTACATATTTAGAAAAAGTTATTCTTTCAGACCTTGCAATCTATAGGGCAGATGATGTTAAGGTCATCTGTTTCTTTGGCTGACGGTTAACAAGCAGGGTGTCATGTGGCCAGCCAGCCATTACTTTCCCAACTAAAGTCAGGTACCCATTAGAGTTGGGTGGACTCAGGGGCGCCCTAAGAATGCTAAAATTTAAAATTCTAGTCTTCAACAATATTTGAGCCCAGTACCCCAGGTTTGGAAGCCTAGCACTTAACCACTCCGTCACCACGTAGGGCAGATGATGTAAAGGTCATATGATTCTGTGACTTACAGTTAATGAGCATGTCATGTGGCCAGCATAACAACCAACCACCTTTACTTTTCCCCAACTAATGTCAGGTACCCATTAGAGCTGGGTTAACTTAGATGTGCCCGAAGATCTGAAATTAAAAATCCCAGTCTTCACCAGGATTCGAACCCCAGAACCCGGTTTGGAAGTCAAGTGCTTTACTGCTCAGCCACCGCACCTTCTCCAGTCACCGCATCGGATCAAATATTTTTTATGGAAGAAATTAACAAAATAATTTAGTAGCTTAAAGATGATGATAATAATTCCTTGATCAATTTATTAAAGACTATGTCTCTGATCCAGGGAAATTCCATATATTAGGATTCAACCTCATCCCCCAAGTAGTTAATAAGTGAATGAGTGTGACTAGTTATTTAGAAGCCTTTAATTTTATACCTCCATTGTCTTTTGGCTAATCTTTGGGTTAGAAAGCTTTAGGGAAAGTAAATTTAGAAACACATTTATAAACCCATGTTAACTAACTTTGTATTTAACTTGTATGTAACAGATTTAAAATAATTATCTCTTTCTAGACTTTGGTCCGTTGCAAATAGAGAATGCTGCCATACTGTGTTCTAGTTGGCAGAGGCCACCATTAATGATTGATCCGAATGATGAAGCTTCATACTGGCTGGGAAGTTTGAACAAACTCATGAACAAAAACAAACTCATATCACTTGACATGGAGCACAAGTAAGTTTTGTTGATATTCTATGTAGTTACAGTGGAACAGTTGATCTTGTTTAAAGACCTTTTTGTTTTTCAAAAATATGTCTTTATTTATAAATTTGGTTACTATTTAACTTAATAAATTAGCTGCATTGAATTGCAACAATATTTAATGGAAACAGTTGGAGCTAATTATAGGAATTCCCAAATACCAGGCAATCTCTTTAATTTTCAATGCAATTAAAGACAAAATGATTATTTATTACCACTATAAAGATCAAATCTCAAAAGTTTTTTAGGGGAAGATAGGGAAGATAGTAAAATATACCTTGACTTTTTAACCTGTCAGTGACTTATTGAAAAAAAAGTGTACTTCATGTTTTGTTTCTTTTATGTAACTGGAGGTGTACCACAAATTACTCATGAACATGTAATTTATAAGTCAATCTTTAAGAATAGAAAATACACACAAGTGTGTGGAAAGAAGTCTGACTTACAAAAAATCTTACCTGAACATACCCACATAAGAAAACAGGAGACTTCATATTTGAGAATGTCCACTTCAAATTTGAGAATGTATACTTCAACATGTTAGGCCTACTATTGATGGTCACAATGTCATGTTCTATGTTTGGTTTCACTTGTTCAGTCTACTTGGATTGTTTGCCTTTTAATTATGCTTATGTTAATTATGTTTATTGAAGAAAAAAAAATTAAACTTAAACATATTTTTTTTTTTTAAATTAAAGATCTGAACCACATGTGATGTCATCTTTGGAAAAGGCCATTACCAAAGGGAGACCAGTATTGCTAAAGAACCTCTCAGATGCGATTGATAATACTATTATGCCCCTTGTGCATCACAGAAACACTTCAGAAGAGAAGAACTGTGAAGATGGTAATCTTGTCTTTGTCTTTCGGATCAATTTAAATTGTACCATAATAGATTTAGTAATAGCTTTTAGTTGTAAAGTATTTATAACTTTTTAGTATGATTCACTTCGATGTGCTCAAATTTGTAATAAATTATTATTCTATATTATTTGTTGTAACAGAACCAAGGATGATTCTGTTTTGTGGTCGCCGTATTCTCTGCCATCCCAACTTCCGCTGCTATCTCTCCACTCATCTGTCCAAACCAAAGTTCAACCCAGTCACAGCATCAAGTGTCACCTTGATCAACTTTGGTGTTTCACATGACACTCTGACAGAGGACCTGTTAACCCGGCTCTTTGCCCGCATCAGGCCTGATCTGTTTGCAGAAAGGAAGAGAGCCCTTAAGAATCTGCAGCTTCAAAAGAATACACTTTATAGGTCAGTGCAGATCTCTAAATAATATTCCAGAAAAGGTTTTCAAAAACTGAGAAATGTAAACCTATTCTCTTCTTGATTATTTCCCTTATTTTATTTTTTATTCAAAATATTTTGGAAAACTGTTGACTTATTGCTCCTTATTATTTCCTAAAAGCAGAACCCAAAACATGTACTTTAAGGTAAAAAGAGTGGTATAGGTGTAATTGATACTGCATATAACATTACTTTTCTTTAAATTATGTTTAATTAAATTTTTCACCTAGTCTAATTAAATTATCTTTTAATTGTTGTTGGCTGCATAAAGTCATAAAACAATTATGCCTTTGCTTCTTTCTGTGGCTATAAAACCTTATTAAGGTTGCTATTCCAGATATGAAAGCTTGGGCATTAACTTTGGGCAGACAATTGTGCCCACAAAGCATCTCTTTTCCTTCTCCATCTAGCTGTTGGATTTTTTAAAAATTTGGAGCCTCAAAATCTGTCAGAATGTAGCATTGAGCAGCAAACTTTTAATCAGCCTTCATTTATCAAACATAATTTTTTTATATCTCTATTCTTTTCATCCAGATTTTCAGAAATTGTCAAGGACCAGGTCCTAGCTGGGGGTCAAGAAGCGATGCTCAGTTCCCCTAAAGCATTACAGTTCATTACCAACATAACAGAAGCTAAATTACAGGTAAGTTTTGAAACGTTTCCTAAGTTTTTAAAAGTATGGCTAGACTGACATTGATCTGAATTTGTTTGTATGTTTAAAGGACTTTTCAGCATCCTTGCCTACATATTGTTAGACATTTTCACACTGTGTCTTATGCAGATAAGTTAAGCAGAGGTAACACTTGTCAAGCTAAATCTCTATGTCCTTAAAACTGACTCTCTTTAAACCTGTCACAAGTAGTCTGTTTACATTTCTGTATTCTTCCTCAAATCCTAGCCTAGTCGTGTCATTGTCTCCAAGTCAAAACTTTCCCATACAAACAATGAAACAAATATCTAATTCCTAGTCATGCCATAACAATGTTTAAGATAGTTATATAATCAGTATTTATGAATGTACATATTTTTTGTAAGTTACCCAATCTTATCTTAGTTATGAATCTATATTTGTGTAACAAATTGTTTTTTAACAGCTTGCAAGAGAGCTTGCCAAGACTCAAGAGATTTTAGATGACCTAGACATACTTAAAGATGAATTTTACCCAGTAGCTCGCAGGGCATCTCTTATGTTCTCTCTCATGCGGTCCTTGGAAGTTATTTACCCAGAGTACAAGTTCACCCTGAAGTACTTTCTGGAGCTGTTTGACGAAGCTGTGGGTGGGGAGTTTCCAGCAGAGTTCTTTAGTGAGGAGCAGTCTGAGGTGAGGGATTTTAAATCTTTACAAGTGTTCACTCTCATCATTAAATTGACTGATAGATGTGTTAACTAAAGCTAAACTTAAACTGAAGCTAAACTAAAGCTAAATCTATATTTATATATTTTTTTTTCTATTTTGTTTCCCCCAGGTTGAAGAAGAAGATGTAGACTCCATTGAAGACAAGGATAAAAGAAAAAGAATTGGAAGTGTGGGATCTCAGACTTCCAACAAAGAAAAAGTTAATGGTGAGAATCAAGTAGATCATAAAAATAAATAGGCTTGTCTTTGAGTCTAAAGATTAATGAGGAATGCAGTAATTCATGTAGATATGCATCCTCAGCTGTTACCTACATATTTCGCCACATCCAAGGCAAGCATAACTCAAGAATTCTTCAGTGTTATAAGCCCACGATTCTTCTTTTATTTAATAACATATTTTTTACTTTTTTTTTGTACACTTGATGAGTGAAGTCTAAAAATAAAACTTGTTTTATGTGACAATCCAGCAGAGGAAAATGAGGCTGAAGCTTATGGAGAGAAAAATAGTGAGAGGCAGGAGCCCACTGAAACAGAAGGTAAAAGTTCAAGTTATCTTATTATCATGACCTACTTTTAATGTTATCTCAGTATTATGACCTACTTTTTACTGTTTCCTCACTATTGTGACCTACTTTTTAAAGTTATTTCAGTATTACAACCCAATTTTAGTTTCTGCATTAATGGAATATCTCTGTTGTTTGCTGTTATTAAAATTCACTTTTAAGACCATTTTTTTTTTCTAAAAAAGTATATCTATTTTGGATGAATAATCTGATATGTGAATGATGCACACTCTATGGACAATATGCTGTTATCTGGTCCATCAATACTCCAACCCAAGGTGCATAATTAACAAAATTTTAAATGTTAAATTAAGTGTAATGAAATAACAAGCTGCCTGACCACCTAGCAGCAATGGAGTGCCAAGCAAGCTAACCATTAGACCATCCATACCTAAAAAAAGCAACCCCTCTGATCATTCCCAAGCCACCCACTTGTCAACAGTCCACATGCCCGCCCCTATCTCATAACACACGACCTCACCAACAATTTCAACAAAACTGACACTGGACAATGTCACTATTTTAACTGTATATCTCCCATTAGAGCAATTTGACAACATAAATACACTACATATAGAAGCATCAGTGAGTGTATGTAGCAGTTAGGTTGCAAATGTAATTATAAGTGTGAAGCTAAGTGTTGAAACAATACTTAATGCATACATAAAGGCAAAACTAGGAAATTTGGTCCACAGTGCATTGTGAAGCAGCAGAGAAACAAATCCTTTTGAAATAGAGATTTTGCAGTCATTTGGCCCTTGATTCCTCTCTCCATATGCTAGGACTTGTTTGTATAAATGCTCCCTCTTTCCTAGCGCTATTAGAGCATGGAATGGGTTGCCTGAGCTAGCCAGGAAAACCAGTGACTTAGCAGAATTTAGATAGTTGTTTAATATACATGACTATATGCATGACGTGTACGACGACGCATTCATCTTCTTTTTTGAAGTAACATCTGTATTTTATAAGATCGACACACATTGCAAAATTTGTATAGCCCCCCCCCCCTAAAAAAGTTGCACACATTTAAACTTCATTGATCAAGTATTTACAGCTGAATGACATTTTAAAAAAAAAGATGGATAGATTACTATGGTAATATGATGCATACATAGCATACTTTGGTAAAATGACATTGTTTTTCTAAGTCTCTTACTATAATATAGCTGCCTGAATATTTGATATGTGCTCTAGACTGTGGTCTTGATGGGCCCAGGTTTGAACATGCCTTCATCCTGCAAAAGGTTTGGGCTAGGATGTAATAATCTTCAAATCTGATGGAGCATCTGAAACATAAAGCACATGCATATTTATTAAGAGCTTGGGAGATATAAATGGTTTTATTTATTACAATTCACTCAATTTTCTGACATTTAAGTTATCAGATGAAACATTTTAATTTTTGTCTTTAGAAAACAACTCCACCCTTTTATAGTAATTAATTAATATTGATGTATTTAAGAATCCCTAGAAGTTAATACCATTTATAGGTTTATTTAAAAAAGGTAAAGTTTGCTGACAATGATCTGTCTGTCATATTTACTTCAAGGTTCAATAAGTACAGGTGCAATCCAAAAACTGGTGCATGGATCAGAGTCAGATGACCTTCCCCCAATAGAGATGCCAGATACTGTGTCCTTACCATCAGTTGGAGTAGAGTACAGCAGCTATACAGACATTAAGGTCCAGCAGTTGATGGACAGCATGACTGGACTGATTTATCATAGAATTAAGATGTAAGATGATAGAATATTTAGATGGAATTATGTTAGGATGATAAAAAAAAAATTCACCAAATAAACTCACCACATTTTATTACGCGAGTTGGTAAACTTAACATACACACCTTACACTTTTTAATAGCTCAAATTTTAAGAATTATATTCTCATATTATTTTACGATTCTTACAGTGTCATTTATCAACACTATAGGTTACAAAAAGATCCTTTAGATAGATCATAATAAATTTGGCAATGGCCTATGAAATACAAGTCTTTAAGCAGTAATGAAACTCCATTAGATCTTCTTGTATGTGATAATGGTTTATGAAAAAAAAAGTCAACAATGAGATGAGAAGAATAAACTAAGGTTTTTGTATTTCAGATTTTAAAAAAAAAAGATATTTTGTAATCAGGAACCAAAAGTTTTTTGTTTTTTTTATGAGCATTTTCTTAAAAATAGACCTACTGCCTAAACCTAACTTGAGTTGTGCAGTTTACATTAAAAAAGTCTATCTTATATGTAATAGAAATAAAAATGATTTTAATCATCTTGACACCTTCACCTAGTCCTTAGTCTTTTGGATCATTGGGACACCGCACAAGATCTGTTGACAATCTTTCTCCATTCCTCTGTGTCTTTTGTCTTTAATAAAATCTTTTTCAATAAGTCTTGTCCATTCTTTTATGTTATCTTCCCATAACTTTCTCTCCTTCTTTTTCCTGGTACTCTTCCCTGAAGGAAGTTTTAGTGAGCCCTGAGGTCCTAGTAATGTGATTATAGAGTTTTAGTTTGCTTTTTGTGACATAGCTAGCAAATCATTGTGGGGTCAGATCACTGAACTAATTCTGTCTCTAATCTCTTCCTTTGTGATGGGAATTTGTATGTGATACCTAGGATCTTTCTGTAGCAACTCAATTCCATCGCTAGGATCCTCTGCTCTAGTTCTGTAATCATTGTCCAAGATTCGCAAGCATGTAAGATTGTGAACATGACCAGGGAGTTCAACAGTCAGATTTTCGTGTCTAGGGCCTTGCCTCTGTCTTTCCATATTGTTTTGAGTTTTGCAAGTGCTGCTGTGGTCTTTGCATCCCTAGCCTGTAGTTCAGGTTTGGTTCCTTCATCTTTGACAATAGCTCCAAAATATTTGAAACTACTAGCACTTGTCAGCTTTTTATCTCCAATACTGATGTCCCTTTCAATGCTCTGTTGGCTATTGGTCATGATTTGTTTTTTCAGAATTGATTTGCATACAGTAGCCTATGCACACCACCAAGTCAAACTTTATAGTCACATTAGATTAAATAAAAAATTGCACCTTTTATAAATAACACATATAGTTTTTAATTTTTAACATTTTATTGTTATGCACTAAGTATTATAAACAATGTATTAAACAATGTATTAAACAATGTATTAATTTTGTACTTTGATGTGTATCCAGGAGTTTGCTTGAAGAAGATCTACTTTTGTTCTCTACAATGATGTGTCTGCACATCAAGTCTGAGCTAGGGGAAGATATCACCAGTGATGAAATGTCTATGTTTTTCATAGGTAATTTAAGTCTTTTCATCCCCCAAATATGCTATAGTTAAATGTTATCATAATTGTATTGATATGACTCTTTTCTATTTTTTGAAATTATAGGAAACCCTGGTCTTGAAATGCAGCTAACCTTGTCAGATTTTGACTGCAATGCTGATGTGCCAGCTTGGTTGTCTAAAGAAAAATGGGAGGACATTTTGGCTCTTTCTGTTCTTCCTGGTCCATTGGATAGTTTCTGTGCAGAGTTTGCCACCAACTCAGAGCAATGGAAGGAGTGGTATCAAAGTTCTTACCCAGAAAAACAACAACTTCCTGTATTTGCAAAGAAAACTGAGAAAATGTTGGATGAAAAAATAGACGAAGAAACAGAAAAAAGAAAAGGTTAGTTGTAAATTCTACATGTTTTTTCATTTTCTTTCTTTGTAGAAATGTTCATTCCATTAGAATACGAACATACTATAAGGCACTATTTAATAATGTTTCCTATGTAAATACTGTTTTGGAAATTTTGCTTACAAAAGCAAAATATTTTCAAGATGAACTTTTTGAACCAATTTCCATATCTATATTACTACTTAATATCTTTTCAATAAAATATATGAAAGTGAACAATTAGTTTGAAAAAAAGGGATAGTTTGCATCACTTCACTAATATTTGTTAACAATTCCTGCTATAAGCTTGCATTTTCTTCATGGGTTCTTGAATGAAAAAGTTAAAAATACAAAATACAAACTGTTTGTGTTGATGGTTGTTTCAAAAAAAGGACTTTAATGGGCATTTTTTTTTAAATTTGACAGTATATATATAACTTTGGAAAATAGAACTAGATAACTGGTCATACGGTGATAATCTGGTTTGACAATTACAATTTTTATAAATGTAGCCATCTTTAAATTAAATTTGACCTAGGTTTTGTTGGGTTTTTTTTAAACACGGATTCAGCAGAAATTCAAATATATTCACTACAGAATAAATAGAATGACAAATGATAAACCACTATCAGCTTCATAATGTAGGAATTGTTTTAAAAACCCTTTTTTTATTTCATTTACTTCTGATAAAAAAAATGTCTTTTCTTTAGCTAGTGTTTAGAAACAAGAACTTCATTAAAGTTAGTAGTGTTACTTTTTTTTTACAGGGAATCAGAGCAGAGCTAATGAATCTGGTAACCTCAATGATTTTCATCAGCTTCTTCTACTAAGATTGTTAAGGCCAGATCGTATCCCAACAGCCCTTGCTTCATACACTCAGCACCACATGAACAAGTTTAACCTCAAAGTTAAATCTTTCAGCATCAATGAAGTTGTATCTGACGCTAGGAAACTCTGGGGTGTCCTAATTCTTCACCCTCAGTCTGTTGACACTACAGTTGGCCATCCAGCATCCAGACTCAAACTGACCTTGTCACCTGTTGATAAACTAACGCAGCTAGCAAAGGTTTGTCAAATATATATGCATGGTGTCACTTAGTGGAAAGTTTTGAGTTGAACAAAGTTAAGCTCTCTAAAATTAATCATTTTCACAAAATTAATTCCACATTTTTGAATTTCTTTACTAAGTGAATGATTTATTTAAATTTAGTAAAGTTTCCCTTTCAGACCTTGCAATCTATAGTGCAGATGATGTAAAGGTCATCTGTTTCTGTGGCCTACTGTTAATGAGACTGTCATATGACATATAATTTTACTAAAAAAAAATTTGTATGAAAATAGAAATTGCTCATTGTAATTATGTTGTTTAAATCAGCAGATCTAGATCTGCAGAGTAAATTTTGTTAAATTAGAAAATAATAAAAGGGACATTATAATGAGTGGTGGTGAGGTGGCTGTGCGGTAAACTGATAAGCTTTTGAACCAGAGGTCTTGGGTTTGAATCCTTGTGAAGACTTGGAAAGGGAACTTTATTTACATTATAATGGGACAAAATAGCTTACTCATCATTGTATGTCAATGATTCATGATATTTAATGATATATTTTGTGAGACTCTTAATGAATATCAGTAACAGCATTAGAGGTGATTTAATGCTGTCAAAAATGGTTTTGTTTTCAGATGGCCGACATTCCTGTCCAGCATGCTCTGTTCACTGAAGGTTCTGGAGTCTCCATAGAAGAGATGCTTGATGCAGCTGAGAAGAATAACAGCTGGGCTATCATTGAGTGTGTCCACTTGGCATCACAGCAGATGATAACAAAATTGATGCACCAGCTTCAGAGAATCCACAATAGCAGAGGTAACTTTTTGGAAGTTATAACTTTGATCTATTTATTTGAATACTCAGAAAAGTTAGGCCAAGTACTTCTGATTTGAATATTGAAGGATGTTTGGGCTTCGATCAGTCAATGAACAGATCTCCAAGAACATTTTTTCATGGGACTTTAGTGCTGTATTTCCCCTACTCCGAAGAGTCATTCCTGTCTACATTCAATGCAATTGTAAAGGTGATATTTGCTTTGTTTTAGAGGAGTGTTTCCCAAACTGTGCTCTGTGGAACCCAAGTGTTTCATGAGGCCTAAATATGTGTTCCACAGCATGTGTGAAGTGGTCTGTTAAGGAAAAAGTTTGGGAACACTGTTGTAGATACACCAGACATTTTTTAAAGGATGCAAACAGAAATTATTATGAAATGTGAAAATTAAGATATTTTCATCTTTTTTTTTTTTTGACATTAGGGCAGAAATTATTACCTAGAATATTAGAACTGAGAGGTATACCATGTGTAAAAAATATAGCTAGTATGTAGTGGTCAAAGGCAACTTTCGATTTTTAATAAAGATTTTTTTTTTACATATGAAAGTAAAAAAAGTTACAGTACACAGCTCAAGAAAGGTGTGGTGGTTGAGTGCTAAAGTGCTTTAGATCTTTAGGTGCCTCTGAGTCCATCTAGCTCTAGTGGGTACCTAGGCTGACATTTGTTTTTTTTATATTTTTTTTTTTGATAATTTTAATTTTTTTCAATCATAATATTTGATAGTTTCAGAAAAAGATGGAGAAGGAAGTAACTTTTGTGTTTGGCTAACAGCTCAAACTAACAGTGGTCTGCCCCTTGTATTGATTGAGGTAAAAACAGTATTACATAATTATTACTTTGCTAGCTATTATTTTTACATTTCTGAAAGAGACATCATCCTCTAGTTAGATTGTTTTTAATACTCTAAAATCAAGAATATATTTTGTGTGTGATGCTTAGCCATGTCAGAAAAAAGCTGTCACTGAGATGAGAGAAATAACCAATCTATTGATCGTTTTACTAATTGGTAAAAATGTTGTACACATTATTTCTTTAACACCTAAGCTCAAATAAAAGCTCAAACTTCACAAACTGAAACTTCAAATTCAGGTCATTCCCTTTTTTTTATAAATGCTTTTAAAGAAGTTCCCCCCCCCCCCATTTCCCAACTGGTCCAGATAAGTGAAGGATCACAGCACATTAAGAAAGCTAAAGGCATTAAATAGGGCTAAACAAAAACAGTTGGTAAAAATATTTCATATTTCACAGATTTATTGTTGTTGGTCTAGATCTATTACAAACTTAATAACATGCTCTGTTTTGGTTTTTTTTTTTGTTTTTTTATTATTATTATTTTTTTATGTTGTTCTTGTTATCATCCAATACATGATATATATATATTTGTATCATATATATATATAGTAAAGGTAGAGGAAATGTAAACATTTGACATTTGAAAGTTAAACAGGTTGACTTAGTTACGCTGCTATATTTACTAGAACATTATTAGATGCAAATTTTATTTCATTAGTGTATTTATATTTTTCAGAATTTGTTAAAGATTTCTTGGAATGCTTTGACATCATCTGCTGAGCAAAAAACATTTGGAGAATCTAACACTGATTCTAAAGGAGCAGAGAAAAGTATGACACAGTTCAGTCCCTTGTGTCCTGAAACCTATTTAAAGACAGGTACATTATTTAGTAGGAGATCCTAACTAAAATAAAAAAATGAGTAGTATTGTATAGGAGCTTTATTAGCTTCTTTTTCTGCTCTTTATTGGACATGTAAATGATCTTAAGTTAGATTGTATTTATTTTGAATAACAAATGTAATATTTCACTGAATTGATGGCTGCCTAGGTGTGGCATGGACTCTGGACTGTGATCTTGAAGGACCTTGCCCACCCCTATCCCCTTCAATCCTGAAGAAACTTTGGAAACCTGCAATTATAAAATGAATCATAATTTTATAAAGTTTTTTTTGTTATCATTAGTTGGGAAAAGTAAAAGCGGTTTTTATGATGGATGAACATTACTTTTTTCACTGTTCATAATGATGGGACAAGTTATAAAGAAAATCAATTTGTTCAATTGTTTATTTTTTACAGCCATTGTTTCTACAATACGTCAAATCTCTGAGTCCTACAAACAACTGACTGAACAGATCTCCAAAGTGAATAAGTCTTTGGTCTATGGTGTGGCCCTCATACACAGCATCCTCATGGCTCGACAACTCTATGGAAGCGTGGGTTTGGCTCGATGGCATCCATTCTCAGTAACCCAGCTCAACAATGCTTTAGATGTCATTACATCCGATGCTTTGAGATCAACTGGCCAATCAGAACCTTCTTTGCAGGATCTTTGTCATGCTGTACCAGCAGTAAGTTTTTAACCTATACATGAAACTTCATAGTCATTTTAGCTCTCATATTTATGTTTGTAATGTTATCACAGCTCCTTGAGCCTACATTTTGTTGGTTAACAGAGCTCTATAAATTAAATTATTATTATTATTTCTTTTCTGTCTCATTTTCTTTTTCAACATTTTATTTCTTGACATGGGATATTTTACCCAAAAATATCTTGTTAAAAAATGTTTATTACATTGTGACATTAATCTATGATTTGAAAACTTTTTTTATACTTTCAGTCACTATAAATAGCCCTTGTTGTGTAGTTTCATTATGTATGTTTGTAGAGTAACAACTAAACAAATATTGAACTTATAAAACTATTTAAAAGTATTATTTTCTTTTAAATAAGTTTTCTTTTATTGATAAAGCATAAAACAAAAAGAGTTTAATATCAGAGCTAATTTGTATTTTAGACACAGCTGACTAAAAAAATTAAGTGGAGATCAACTAAAATTATATTTGCTTGGCTGTTCTTTGATAGATACTCTAATACACTTAGTTTTTATTTTGAATTTATGACATGTTTAAATTGCCATGATAAGAAAACAACTCATTTAGATACTATTGATTAAGTAGCTACTAACAACAGTAACAATCAAGTAAGAGGATTCAAATACTCAAATTACCTGTACAGTTTTAACTGTAAATAGACCTTGATTTTAATGAGCTAATTATATGGACTTATGCCCTGTTTTTGTGGAGTGAGAGTGGTCCTTAAGGGACTGCGGGCACGACATGGCCAATACTGTGCCTATGTGCCTAAAACTAAAACTAAACTAAAACTCAAATACTCAAATACAAACAACTATTTAAGTTTAGATGTATTGTTTTTCTATTCAGGAGATTTAATATTCAAAATCTTTACACCTTACAATTGGTATGAGATCAGGTCATTGGTTATTTACCATATGTATGTTTGACCTCCTTCTTTCATGAAGTGGTTCCCCCTTCTCCACACAGGGTGTAACGACCTGTTATATCATGAAGTACTGGAATAGTATAACTTTGCTTAATTGACCATTTTAGTATACTAATAAAACCATTACTTATTTTATTATATATTTATCTAATATTGTAGATTTATTGTGCAATGGTATCTGATGAACAAGACCAGATCTACATCAACACATTGTGTAAGAATATCCTGACTGCTGTCTACAAAAATCCCCAGTCTAAGATTCAGCTGGGTTCTGCCTTGATTCCTGTGCCACCAAATACTATAGGTAACCTGTTTCAGCATGAAAACTTATTTTTTAAAATCTGTATGCAATGTTTTATTTATCTGGCTGCATTCAGCAATGACTTTGGTTCGTCTAATAGAGCTTGAATGAGATGTAAACATCGGCATTAGCCATGGTGACACCCTTATAGTTTCTAATGTCTATGCTGTTGTTGAGGAGGTGCGGTGGCTGAGTGGTAAAGCGCTTGACTTCTGAACTGGAGGTCCCGGGTTTGAATCCTGGTGAAGACTGGGATTTTTATTTAGGGATCCTAGGGAGCCTCTGAGTCCACACAGCTCTAATGGGTACCTGACATTAGTTGGGGAAAAGTAAATGCGGTTGGTCGTCGTGCTGGCCACGTGACACCCTCGTTAACCATAGGCCAGCAGAATCAGATGACCTTTATGCCCTATGATAAGGTCTGAAAGGGGAACTTTACTTTACTTTGCTATGCTGTTGTTGGGTCCAAAGAAACAGCAAAGAACTGATACAGTTTGAGAGGAGCAGTGTCACAGAATCTGCCAGAGTGTGTGTGCTGCAAGCCTACCAAGGGTCACTGGATCCTGAGTTGATGTGATAGAAGTGTAGCTAATCAAGATTAACATTGTCAAAGCTGATAGTGATAATGGCTATTAGCCCTCTGTTACCTATTAAATGCTTCCAACTGCATGCATCTTATAAAATCTCTGAAAATCATTCCAACTCATGACTTATTATAGCTGCAAAGTGTCACTAGTTTTAAATACCCAGAAGCACTTGTGAGGCCTAAAATGATCTGGAAAGACAAAGACATAGCCAGTGTAAATAAAATCATTCTACTCAAACTCCCTGCTCATGACCACATTCTTGTAAGCTTGTGAATTTTAGATACTAACTAGAGAGCTAGAGAGGAGGACCATACCAGTGTAACTGAAATGCTATAGAACAGGGGTGGGCCGCATTAAAAAAAATTGGGGACTAAGGGGCCGCATATATATATATATATATATATAATGCACTACAATTGAGGAATTACAACAAGAGTTAGCAATTTATTGAACTGATTTTACTATTTTTATTTGGTTGTTATCTGTGTATAGTAGTACTTAATATAAAGTATTTAATTGTTTACTCTTGTGCATACTTTTCCGAAATCCTGGAACTAGCTAACTATTTGTTGTTTTTCTTGTGATTGCTGTCAAATACAGTCAATCATCAGCGATCTGTTCTAACACTTGATAATTTTCTAACGAAAAAGGTTTGTTCAATGATGAATGTGTTTCCAAATAATCAGAAAGTTTTAACAGCAACGTTTCATTAGAAATATTATTATCAAAGTCACAGTCAATGTCCTTCAAGAAACCTAATAATTTTTTCCTTGAGATTCCATATTATTGTAATGCCAGGCCAGTGGATACTACTGTGTTACCGAACATTGGAATGTAAATTTGTTTTCAAATCTACAATTACTTTTGGAAATAACAAGTCAGGGCTGGTCTTAGATAATTGGAGGCTCTAGGCAAAGTGAATTTGGTAGCATCAAAAAAAAAAAAAATTAATAAAATAAAAATTAACTGCAAAAAAACTAAAATTATGCAATTTGTTAAAAACCTAGTGTACCTCAACAATAACAGTGAGGATTACTTTCGATATTTCTTCTCTAAATTTGATACTATACAATGACTTATACGGGGCCCCAACAATCATAAGCCCTAGGCAGCTGCATAGTTTGCCTATGCCTAAGGTCGGTCTTATGCTATGATACATGTAGTATGGTTATATCTTTTAACTTGATATTTAATGTAGCATTGTGTAAACTTTACCTTAATTAGTTAATGGTTGGGAAATTGTTCTTTATTTTATTAAAAAGCCTTTTTTTCTAAGTTTAAGCACTGGCTTCATCAGTTGTTACCCTTGCCATCTTGTACAAGCCAACCCAAGTCTTTCAACACAGTTCTTCATAGCATTGAATTAATACTGACGTGAACTTATGTCTTTCACTGAATATTTTCGAATTATTGCGATTTAAAATAATCTTCGTTTACTTTAAACTTTTTAGAATGACGTTTAGTGACATTGTTTCTTTAGCCTCTTCATTATAAGTGATAAGAATCACAAGGTTTAATAAATATAAATGAAAGATATTTACAATTACTTATTTTTTAATATATTTTGATTTTTAAATTTGTGTAATGTGTGGGCACACCTGATTTCTTTAGGTTTTTGCAGGCCGCATAAAACACTTCGGCGGGCCGTATGTGGCCCGCTGGTCGTAATTTGCCCACCCCTGCTATGAAAGGATACTAGGTATGCACATTTAAAACAGGAGTACAAATGCAATGATGACCTGCTGACCACAGTCAATAGACACACCACAAAACTTTATGACCATATCACAAGGTCCTTAAGGCTAGCAAAGACTTTCCTTCAGGAAACAGTACAAGGTAAAAGAAGTAGAGGCAGACAGAGAAAGCAAAGGGCATTAAAAGAGATTCTAATCAAGACAAAAGACTTAGAGGAATTGAAAAAAGTTAACATGCCATGTGTGGTGCCTTTCAACAGACTATTATGAGGGGAGGGCTCGTTTGACATGGCTGGCTGCCCACCTAGGATAAGGAAAACTCAGAATTCATACCTCTGTTGTCTTGCAGCTATGCCCTATCAAGGGAAAGGCTTCGGGAGTCAAGCCTGAGGAATAATCAGGAGCCAGCAACGCTAAGGCAATTTGCAGAACCATGTGCTACTTCCTGACAGAGCCTGCGACGCTACTGGCTCCAAACTATATCGCACTTGCTGCATGAAAAGGGGGAACTGATGTGTAGGTGACATCATTTCAACCACAGCTAATACCCAGGCATTCATCACATTTCCATGAGATGATCCATAGTAGCTGAAGGAGTCCATAAAGATTAGGTGAAGATGAAGAGGATTATTATTCGGGCCACAAAAGAGTTGGACACGAATGTTAACATATACATACTTAATGATATAAATGATAACATTAAAGTAAAAGCTTTGAGTTATTGATTTCAGATGTGATGGAAATGGCTGACTGGTTTGAACAATATGTGAATGAAGAAATCAATCTCTCTGTCTTACAACTCAGCCCATCAATAGAAAAAGCAACCAATGAATCAAGGTATGCTCTCTTTATTAAATTAGCTCTAAAATCAATTGGTTCCCTGTCTTGTCATATGTACACTGGACTGTTGTTCAGCCATCTTAATGGTCCTAGGGTCATATCCTGTCCATGACGATTCCCCGTTTTCCTGTGGTAGGTTTGGGCTAGGAAGAAGATAATTTTCAACTCTGAAAGAACATCCGAAACATATAAAACATTTTTTACAAATTCTTAATTATGACATTAAGTATAATTGTACAGCAATTGAGATGCTTATTTTGAAGTGGGAATCAAACAATAAGAATCATGTTGGAAGATTGAAGTCCATTGCTTAGCAGGGACTACCCAGTATAAGATAAAATTATTCATAAAATAACTTTTACAAAAATGATCTTCTTGCACAATTGTGCTTGTACTTTACAGCTATGAAAGATTTTAAGATCATTAAATTAAAGCAATTGTACCTTCATTTTATTCAAGAGTTTTCTGATAATTTATTTAGAAATGTATTTTGAATCATTACGTACTTAAAGTATTATTTTATTAAAGTATTATATTACAGTATACTGTTTTTAATTAAACTGTCAAAAGTAAAGACAATTTTCTTAATACTATTTATGTAGAAATATACTATATTTTATAGTTTTCTTTAAAACATTATTTCTTTTAGTCATTAAATCTTGATTTATTTATTTAAGTTGTTTGTAATTCCAACAGCTTTAACCTTTCTATTTATCTTATTGTCTTCATTCCTGACTTTTCGTTGCTATAATGAATTTGTTTGATAGTTACTCTAAGTCTTGAACATTAATAACTAACTTCTGAAAATTATTTTTTTTTTGGTTAGCTCGTCCAAATTTTTGTCAAGGCTAGAGCTTCTCGCAGAGACTCACAACTTGGACTCTGGCGTGGCGCCATCTGCTTCCACCTCCAACATTGATGTGGCCAAGTTGCGATCAGCATTGGAGATCTGTCAGGAGAGGTTGCCACCCCTGCTAGAGCTCGGGGATGTTCCACAGCTGATGAAAGCAGAGTACGACTTTCCTTATCATCCACCTAGCATTATAAGCATGAGCAGCGCAGAGAGTTCCTTAATGCCAGAGAGTGTTGGTTATGTACTTTTACAGGTGATTCATTTTACTACACAGTATTCTATGTAATCATTATTATGCAATTACTAGAATCAGAGGACCTTTACATCATTTGCCCTATAGACCCCTAGGTCTGAAAGGGGAACTTTTTAGTATCAGTCAAAATTCATAAAGGATAAATGGTAAAAAAAATATTTTACAGTACTCGTATCCCCAGTTCTAAATTATTGAAGTACAATTAATTCGAGTTAATGGAGCCTGTGCTTAATCAGACCAGCCACTTTTTTGAACAAATTCCTAAAGTACCAAAACATTTTGAAGCTCACCATTTGTTGGTTTAATCAGACCAGCTAATCAAGCAAGGAGAACTAGGTTACTAGGTCACCTTGTGTAAATTTTAAAAAAAAAAAACTAATGGGAAATATGGGCAAAGAATTTGAGTGTGTCAGAATAAAACATCTAAATAGAGGACATGAAATTATATTGATTTAAACAAGTTTAACAAATTAAACAACTGGGCAATATTTAGAAACAATTAAAAATATAGAAGATTTACTGAAGGGGAAAAAAAAATTGCACTAATCTAGAAACTTTTTTTATGAAAATATAAAATAATTTAAAAGTAGGCCTAATCTATCTGGGTGATTGAATATTTTTCATTAGTTATTGATCTCCATTATTTTCAATGTGTTTCATTTATTTTTAAAATTTAATATTTGTCAGTCAAATTATTTTATATTATTCATATAATTTATACAAGTGCTTTATGTTTTGCATGAATTTGTTCATGACTGCAGTAATGTTTCATTGAATTGAGTTCCAATAAATTAAATTTAAGAAAAATAAATTCTACGTTGTCTTTCCTAAGTGTGTTTAAATTCAAGCACCTCGTACCTCACACCTTGTACATAATTTGAGAAACATCTCTACTCTTAATCTAAAAAAAATCTGACAAATAACACTAAACTGGTTAAAAGGCACATTTCTTATTCTGTATGCTAGGACTAATAGTTTTGCTTTTCTAATGCAATTACAATGTAGAGCATGCTTCCTGTATCAGTTAGGAAAATCAATTACTTAGTAGGGTTAAAGAGTATGACATTTATATTGCTGTCTTGTGTTCTAGGAATGTCTGTGGATGAACACTGTCCTCTGTCACATCAGACAAGAGATCCATAACTTAGAAAGTAACCTCCTGGGAGGCTCTGGGGCACTGCCTAAGAGGTTGCTGCCAACTGTGATGTGTTTGCAGGAAGAGTTTGTGCCAGTCAGCTGGATACACCCTAACAATCAGCCCTGTACACACTCTCTAACTTCATGGCTTGATGGTATGGAATAAGATAAAAATTATATTCATGACAATTTTTGTTTCTAATTTAAACAGTAACGTAACTGTACAGAAATGAAGAACATCATGTGATGGCTGCCTGGTCATGTGGCTTGAGTTCTGAGCTGTGGACTTGATGGTCCTGGGTTTGAACCCTGTCCACTACCATCCAACTCACAATCATGCTGCAGGTTTTTGTTTATAAAATGGTTTATACAATTTTGGATATTTCTTCAGAGCTAAAGATAATCTACTTCCTAGTCCTAACCTCATTATCAAACTCATTTGAGTGAGGGCTTGAGAGGCTTAAATCTTCTCTTGCAAAAGCCCTGGACAGAAACTCTGCAGTCTTGCATAGTGCATACATGTCACCATACAGGTCGGGAATTTTTTTTTGTTTCCCAGACCTGTCGAGACAGAGAACAGCAAGTCTGGGGCAGTCAAACAGAATATTAGGCACGGTTTCCTCTTCTTCCCCACTGTGGGGCACCTGCAGGATGACAGGATTGCAGGGGGCATGGTATGAACCCCAGACCATCAAGATGACTGAATGACAGTTCAGCCTACTTTCAGCAATACCCAATATTGCCCTTACCCACGGCAATAGAAATAGTTGTCCTAATTATGTTTAGTTTCAAGCACCCCTAACTAAATACGAAATTTGTTACAAGCTATAAAGATTAAAATTTATTAGGAAAATATTCTAGTATTACAAAGTGACATTTATGTAATTTTTATTTTTGAAGAAACATCAGTATTTGTGATTTTTATTAGGCCCTAAGCCTTTTCATCCTAAGAATCCTTGTGCTCAGAGCCACTTTTTGGGTTCTCTGCCTCTATTTTAAGGCTTTCAGTCTATTCTGAACTATTATAGTGAAATGCAAGTTAACAGTTAGCTTATCTTTATTTATCACAGACCTGAATAAGAGACATCAGCAGCTTAACAGATGGGTGAGGAGGAGCATGGTGCCCAAGTTTGTGGATGGACAGATGACAGAGAACTGTACAGTGGCCAGGGGTCATCTGACCACAGTCTGGCTGGGAGGTCTGGTCAACCCTCAAGCACTTCTGACTGCATTGAGACAAGAGAAGGCCATTCTTTCTGGAGTCAGTCTCCGTGATGTGAGTTCATTATTATTGGTATCAGTATTGTCTAGATTTATGCATATTTTTTGGAGGGTCAGGATTAATTATATGTAAACTCTATGTATTTGCAATTAACTTTTAAGACCTACTATAAATACATTTATGTTTCATCCATTGTAATTCTTGGTCATTTAACTTCTTAACTTGTTTGCATTGTTACTTATTTAATTTACTAAGAATTATTATCAATTATGGTCAATAGCAAAGAACCTTTTTTTTTTCCATAGGTGTTTTATCAGTGTATTGTACTGACTGATGTTGATCAAGATGACTTTGACACTGATGAATCTGGGCTGTTAGTTACTGATCTATATTTAGAAAATGCTGCATGGGACTATCAAGCCAATACCCTAGCCAATGCAAGGTATGGAAATTCTTTCCCATCTTCTTCTTCTGCTAGTCAGCTTTTTGCTAAATGAAGAAATTAATTGTTAACAAAATAAATGAGAAATGGAAGAGCTCTCATCCAAACCACAAGATAGATGATGCTTACTATAAGCTATCCCAATAAGATCAATGTTTAATCTTTCGACTCAGTACCGGACACAACAGAATGCGACAACACATGTACCAGAAGCTCAAAATTGGAACCAGTGATATCCGCCCTTGTGGAGTGTCACCAGAGAATGATGACCACTTCCTCCAATACTGATCTCTTTACCAAGAGGCCCGTATAAGACACTAGCCCCAAAACACCCCAATAGAAAGAAAACTATATGGAGAGCTCCCTGATTTGGAAACCACTGCACAATTCATCTCATATATTGGTCTAGTCATCTGAACGCTCCAACATAACAATTAGAACGAAGAAGAAGAAGCTTTTTGCTGCTGAGCTGTCAGCTCTTTTGCAGACTGAGCCAAGGAAAAATAGTGTGCTGTTCTCTTCTGTTGTTCAGCACTAAATTATCCACAAATTATTTTCCCAGAGCTTCAGCTGTTTAAATGTTCGAAAAGATTTTTAATATATATTTCTTGATTCTAAGAATCCAAGTTTGCCCTTGTAGCATATTCTTGTTTGCTTTTTTCACTTCTTAACCCTTTATCCATGATGCCTACAGCATGTTTATCTTGTGGCATGTTAATTCTGAATTTGGAAAGGCATTAGTGGGAGGAGAAAAAAATGGCTTTTGCTAAGATGTAAATGGGGCTGTTGCTTAAAACACAACTCATTTTTTTTTTGTATCTTCAAACTCCTACAAAACAGAATGTAGCTTAGAATTGGGGATGGTAGAGATTTGATAGTATTTGGTAGTACACAAATATGAATGGACTAAAAGCTATTTAATTGTCAGTCCTTATCATTCAAAGCAGCAGATTAAAACTCTTTGGACAAAAATTATTTTTAAAAAAAAAGCAAAAAAAAAAATCTCTGATCTAGCGCTGTTTTAACTTCTGACTCCAAAGCAACACTTCAAAAATAGAATTAAATAGCAAATGTTAGAAAAAAAAACTTCAGCCATGGTACAATATCCCAGTGTCTAAGGACAAACCAAAATTACAGAATCATTTTTTTTAATGTTTAAGACAATCCCAGAAACTAGCATGAAATCAGAAGAAATCAGGGCTTTGTAAATACCTTTGTGGCTGTTATTTTTGAAACATCTTTTACATAGTCTCTCATATTTTAGCTCTCTACATATTGACTATTGTATAAATAAACACTTGTCTTATTTTTAACATCTAGTTTTATTACATTCAGAAAATCATAGAATTATTTTGAACTCAATACATATTTTTATTATGTGTCAACTCTCAACAATTAGAGATGCTGCACTGACTTGTTTAAAGTGTGTATACCTCAAGCCTGCCATCAAATCTGAGAAAGAAATGAATAAAGCTGAAATTCAGCAATCAGATTCTACAGGAGTTTGTGACCTTCCTGTCTACATAAATAAGGTAATTTATTTTGTTTATTTTCTTCTGTAATGATTTGCTATATTTTAATTAATTCATATTTTTGATATTTTGATAATTTCAACTCTATCATCTGTGAGTTCCAGTCTGTTTATCTGTCCCCATTTCTGCTTGAAAAAAAAAATCTCTTACCCTGCATGATCACTGTCCATGGTTAATGCATTTTTTTTCCATACTCTTAAACTGTTTTTTAATACTAAACCCATTATGAAGGATTTTGCAAGATCAGACAATATTTGGGCATAACTTTACTACTAAATTGTTAAAGAAAGATAAGTTCCCATATACTTATTCTTCAGAAATGTGGTCCTAAACACTTAACACGGTGTTACTGATTGTTGTATGGTCCTTGCTCTGTCATCTTGATGGTTCCAGTTTCAAACTTTACCTGCCACCATCCACTTCTGCTCTGCAGGAGATTTATATTGGAATAATCTTCAATAATCTTCAAATCCAAAACGTAAAATAAATAAAACAATCTATTTATATGCCTTTAAACTTGTATTTCCAACACTACTGTTAAATTGAACAATCATCAGGCATGTAAAAATACAGTCATCCTCAAATTGAATGGGAAATTTAATTATATCAACAGATATTTACCAAACAGAACTGATAACTTAATAAGCAGCATACTCTAACAAATATATTGTCAGTGTGAACTATTGCTAGAAAAAAAGAATTATTTGGAAGTAATTAAAATCAATGTTTTAATCTTCTGCAATGATTGAACAGAATATTCTTTTCCCTATTTAACTTACGAAAATTATAAACTATGTTAACAAAAAAAGTGTGATGTAATTTTACAGAGTCGTCAGATTCAGATTTGTTCTCTGCCAGTTCATTGCTCAAGTTCATCAGATAATTGGATTTTAAAACAAACAGCATTTGTGCTAGATCCAGGTAAATAGTTGGTATAACTCTAATTGTAATGGAAACATTGTGGATGGATGCCTGGTTGTGTGGTATGCTCTCTGTACTATTGTTCAATGGTATTGGGTTCAAACCCTGCTTGCCACCACCCCTTGTGGCATGTTAATTCTGAATTTGGAAAGACATTAGTGGGAGGATAAAAAATGGCTTTTGCTAAGATGTAAATGGGGCTGTTGCTTAGAACACAACTCATTTTTATTTGTATCTTCAAACTCCTACAAAACAGAATGTAGCTTAGAATTGGGGATGGTATAGGTTTAGGCTAATATGTAATTATCTACAAATCTGAAGTATCATCTGTAACATGTAAAAGAAGCAAAAGATTAAGACTTAAATGAAGAGGGCATATAGAGGTGAGCAGAAAACCTAATTCTCTGAGGTTGTCACAGTACTGAGTACATTTCAAGAGATGGTGGAGTAGAAGAGGCTTACTAACCATAAGTTTACTCTTTTACAATTTCCATCATTGGGGCTTAAGGAAATGAGTTTCAATTAATTAAACTTTCAGTTGATGGAGATCTTCAGTTACAGAGATCAATGAAATGATATCTCTTGTTTGTAGCTTAAAAAAAAATCCTACCCTGTTAGAAGAATAATCTGGGCTAAACTTTGAGTTCTTAAAGACACACAAGTAAAATTTTGAAGTTAGACAATATTTTGAGTTTACTGCTAATCTAACACTTAAGATTAACTGCATTCTTGGTACATTTCAAAATGTAATGGGGAAAAAAACTCTTTTGGTTCTACTTCTGAAGTTAAAAGTTCCCTTTCAGACCATGTGGTCTATAGGGCAGATGAAGTAAAGTTCATCTGATTCTGTGGCCTAGGGTTAACAAGGGTGTCATGTGGCCAGCACAAGGACCAACCGCCTTTACTTTTCCCAACTAGCATCAGGGTAGACTCAGAGGTGCCTGAAGATCCTGAAATTAAAAATCCTTCACCATGATTTGAACCCTGACCCCAGTTCAGTAGCCAAGTGCTTTACCGCTCAGCCACCCCGCCTCCTTCTACTTCTTAAGGGCTTAATAAATGCTCAACAGTGGCATGCATATCTTATAGTCAAGATGAAAGTGTGAAATTTCAACAACACAAATTTGTAAAACTTTATTAGTAAAATAATTTTCATTTACTTTGATTTGTATGATTGTTTTTTTAATTTATTTGCTAACTCTTTTATCGTTCTCTTGAAAACATTCTTATTGCACTTTTTTGTGGTGCATAGGGTCATGCTTATTCTGATATAATTTTTTCTTATTATCCTTTTTGTTAAAGTATAATAAATAAAGCTTTTATAAGTTTCTCATTATTATTTTTTGCTCAGGTCTCCCTGAAGGGGGCAGTAAAAAGTCAAGAGCTTATTTGATGCTGCAGCGTTTCCCACCAGTCATCCGAGTGGAGCCAGAGGGTGAGGGTGTTGAGGAGGAGAGGGAGGAAGCAGAAGATGAGAGCAGTGAGACTTCTGCCAGGTCTCAGCTGTCCTACAAGCCAATGTCACCCAAAGCCCCTCCTTTGCCTGAATCACTTTCACTGAAGAGGGAGCCACCGATATTCAAAGATGACCCTGAGATGAATGAGGGAAACGTTGAAGCTGAAACTAAATCCAACCCTGACCCTACAGCGATGAATCCTTTCCTTAAAGAAAAGAGTGGAGCATCAGCTGAGAAAAGACGCTCCGCTGTTAGTACTCAACAAATTAAGCAGGGTACAGATCCAGTCAGTCAATCTCCAACTTCTTCACTGCGCCGAGAATCAGCCAGCAAATCACTCAGATCCATAGACAAAAAGTTGGAAGATTCTGCTGAAGTGGAGAAGAAAGAAGACCTGAAAGAGCTTGAAAGAAAGGAAGATTTAGAAGATGGGGGAGAGGCAGCTAAAAATGTTAAGCTTGCAGAAGAGGAAGATGAAATTGAAAATGATAATGAAGAAGGTGATGGTGATGAAATTGATGAGGAAGAAGATGAAGAGGTTGAAATAGATGGAGAAGAAGATGACTTGGAAGATGATGATGGAAAAGAAGATGACTTGGCAGATGAGGATGAAGAAGATGACTTGGCAGATGATGAGATTGGGGAAGATGGTGGAGAAGATGATGACAAAAATGTAAAGGAAAAAGATAATTAGTTCCTTTACTTGAATACACATCAACAATTTACTCTTCTGACACAATTTACATCTAGAAGTCAAACTTACAGAAACTAAAAAAAAAATATATAAAAAAACATGATTTCCTTATAAATGAGTGGGTCCACATAAAAAGGCATATCTTCTTAAACATAAAACATATGCATTAACTGCAAGACTGTATATGGTCTACAGAGATGTATCATAAAAAAAAAACAAGTTTTTACATATTTCTAGCATAATTATGAAAGCTTGTAAAAATATTTCATTTATTGTCATGCTAATCATTAACTCTCAAACCCAAAGCCTTTAAAGTGAAGGTGAAGTGTTTTTTGTTTTGTTTTTTTATAGCCTCCTCTTATGTATCCTGTCTATGAAAAAAAACAAATCACATGGCAAAAATATCTGAAAAATGTTTATTTTTAAATTGATAAGTTATGTTTAAAATATGTTTCTATCTTTTTTTTAAACGTTGTGATTAAGTGGCCTATGACCAGTATTATGGCACTTAAATACTATGCAGCATTGATATCTGCAATATTCGTGCAGCATTAAAATTTATAAATGTTTGTTAGAAAATTTTTTTTTTCATCTTTTCTTTTTATATCTTCTGTGACAAAACTTTTTTTTTGGAAGAAATGTTTTTGTTTTTTTTTAACAATACCTCTATTTAACTTATACCTTTGATGAAATTTCTGGGTTGGGGTGGGCAGAAAAATCTGTGTGGACATGGATCTGAAATAGGGTTCTAAAAGAATTGGAAGAAAACTGGGAAAACTTTAATTTGACCTAAATATATAGTGTACAGAAACAGATGACCTTTACATCATATGCCCTTTTCATCGCAAGGTCTGAAAGAGAAACTTTACTTTTTATATATATATATATATATATATATATATATATATATATATATATAT
>JADKLZ010071522.1:20562772-20578592 GCA_021533235.1 Biomphalaria straminea
TAAAGGCCAGTCCAAGTGATGGCATTAGGTTACGTGTGTTTATCTCATGGCTATTCCTAATTAAGTAATAAGTCTTAAGAGTGTGTGTGAACATCATGGTCACTGCAAGCTAAGTACTTGTGTGTGTGTGTGTGTATCTTTGTCAATTTTTGGATCACATTAAAGGAAGATGGGGAAGACATGTTTTCCTCTCTGGTTGATGAGCATCAGAAGATCTTGGACAGATCTCTACATTGCTAAACCCAGGACTGGAAGACAAGAGTGTATATGGTGTGAATATTAAACTTCGATACAGAAAAGTAGATTATAACAGACTGGCCCTGAAACTAAAATAAATGGCAGTTTTAATGCAAATTTGTTTTTTTAATTTTTAACAATTTTCTGCGTGCAGAATGTAATAGTAAAGCAAATATATCCCTTTACAGATCTATTTATCTATGGTAGCAGATGATACAAGGTTCATATGTTTGTTTGGCTGACAGAAAACGAGTGTGTCATGTGACCTATACAACAAAAACCTTTACTTCCTCAACATATTACAAGGGTGTCATAAAAATCCCGAAATTTAAATTCACCGGGATTCGAGCTAGAGACTCTTTGGTTCAGAAGTCAAGCACTTTACCACTCAGCCACCAGGCTGTTATGCATAATGGCTAGACAAAAAAGAAAAAAAAAATTAAGGTTAGTTGCTAAGCAACATTAAAAGCACTGCATGCTGTCAACTTTTAGATGCATTAAGAAAAAAAGAATTCCAGTACCTAAAGTTGTGCACACAATTTTTTACAAATATGGTAACAGAGTAAACTGATCCAGGGGATACAAAAGGCACCAGAAACTCTTGTGTCTAATTCTCTTGATCAACCGCTGAGACCTAGAGTTGTCGATACATTAGATGTGATGTTTGCACTCAATAAAACCTCATAAAGCATACCTGACTATAAAACTTTTAAGCACAGAATGGCTATCTTATCTTATATAATACAGACCTTCCTTCAAAAAGAAGATGATTATGTCCTACGCGTCATGCATTCAGTCATGCATATCAACCAATGACTTAAACTCTGCCTCGAATTGATGGATTAACTTTTATCTTGGTAGGTAATCAGTAGCCGTAAAACCTAGTTTATCACAGGAGAATTGACCTAAAACAAATTTTTGCCTAAACTTCCAGCACAATTGGAAACAATGTTAGCCCCCAAATACAAATGGGAAAAATACATTTAAAAAAAAACAACTATGCTGGCCCATATAACATATGAGCAAAATGAAACAAACCAACAAAAATTCAAATCACAGGTCACAAGAACCAAAAGGATTTGCAGTGGCTTACATGAAAAAGAAATATTCAGTAAAAGTAAGTTACAATGAAATTATTTGATAAGCATGCAATGATGGCTTCAAAGAAGATAAACAAAGTGAATAGGCAAAAAAAAAAAGCATCTTTTGTAGTAATGAAAAAAAAAAGCATCTTATTAGTAATGAAAAAAAAAAAATTGGTTTTCACCAACTTTGGAAACCTGTAAAAATCTTAAGCTTACACACTTTTTATAAGATTATATTTTCAATGCTGTATGCAGACTTCTCCAAACCATTTCCATATAGATATTATTTTCAACTATAGTTTTATCATTTTTTTTGTTTTGATTCTATGAAAACCATATATGATAAATGAAGTATCTCTTTCAGACCTAGCGATCTATAGATGTAGAGATCATATGTTTCTATGGCCAACAATAACAAGGGTGTTAAGTGACCAACTTTACTTTCTCCAGCTAATGTCAGGCACCAATTAGAGAAGGGTGGACTTAGAATCCAGAAATTCATATTTCATTGAGATTTGAACCTGATACTCCTCAGTTTGGAACCCAAGCACGTTATCTCTCAGCCCCTATGGCCCCCAATTACAAATGATGGTAAATAAATATTTTCCAAACTTTTTTTGAAGAAAAAAAAAGGATTGTAACAGTCTAGTTTGCACCAACCTACATGATTATATAGTGCTGCAAAATAAACATTGGTGCCTGCTGACCCTCTAGACACAGGGCCTACAGAGAGCTGATCCCAGGACACAATTAATGAGGAAAAAAGGTTACAAACACATAAAAAAAAAAGGTTTAAAATCCTTTCCTTGAATGCAAAATACACAAGAATAAACTTTTTTTTTTTTTGGCTTGCTTCAACATATTAGACCAACAAGAGTTCTAGCACATGTGTTTGTAATGTTATCACAATGCCTTGTGCCTACATCATGTTTGTTAACAGCGATCTATAAATTAAATTATTAATATTATTTTAAAATGTAAGTTTTTTAATATCAACAGAAGAATTACTAATCATTGTTGACAATGTAAGTTGTTAAATGCCTCCCTGGTCGAGTGTAATGCATGCAAGGTTGTTGTCTGGTCATCTCAATGGTCCCAGGTTCAAACCCTGCCTGCTGCCATCCCTCCATCATCCTGTGGGAGGTTTGGACTAGGATGTAAATTATCTTCAACTCTGAAGTAACATTCAAAATATGTAAACCATTTTACAAGCAACAATTTATAGACAGGAAAAATATATAAGTTATACATTTGATTAAAGTATCTATTTAAACATATTTACACTTTCACTTCTATATGAGGCTTGTTAAAAGATTACAAATACATTCATTGAACAAAAACTCCTAGCTAAGCTATAGAGATTAAAATCAAAGCTGTGGACAAAAATAAAATGAAAGGTTTTCTGTTTTTATGGAAAGAAAAATTACATACACAATAGAACAATGATTATAAGTAATTTAAAGATTCTATGGGATGTGTGGTATAAATCTATTCGCTACCTAATTGAGTGCATCTCCAATTTCTCCAATCCTGATGTAAAATAGAATTTTTTCATTTGAGCTTTGACTCTATTCCAGTTGTGTTTGCTTATCCGCTGAAGGCACCTGGCAAGCTTACAGCCAGATAACCCCAAAGCCAATATTTCAACAAAACAGATTGGATCAGACCATAATGAACATGCTATAGGAGCATGGAAGACAGCTATACAAAAAAAAATGAAATAATAGCTATCACAACACCCTGTAAGACATTGTGACCTACATACAAAACATAATAAACAAATGTCATTAAAATAACTACTGTCGATTCTTAACAAAATGTATACACCTTTTGAAGCAATGAAAATGAAGATTGAGCAAAAAGGCTCAAGTCCATAAAAAATGTAGTAGACTGAGACCATTGCACACAAAAAAATGTTTGTATGATTGGTTGACACAAATTTACATAAAACTTGAAAATCAACTTACATGTTAAAAAAAAAATCTGGACTATATGAAAGCATCACATGCTTAAGGCCTCTGTAAATATATTGTAAACTCGTCTAGGTGGAATACATTAACAGAAGTGTTAAAAATCAAACAAATTAATTATCAACCTTCGAGAGCTTTGTTGTGGTTTGCAATGTAATTGACTTGAATGGCTTGACATTAACAATGAGCTCAACACTATTTCCATTCCATCCATCATCTTGCTTTGGCCACAAGAGATGCAAGGATGACTAGACCAAAGCTGGAAAACAAAAAGAGACCAGGCGGCATCACATCCCAAAAGTTTGTTGCCCCTGAAACAAAAAAATTAAATTAGTGAATCAAAAAGAGAACAACAGAATTTAGACCAAGTTGTTTACTAATAATAATTATAGCTTTTATATAGCACTACTTTCATGCTTACAGCATGCTCAGAGTGCTATGGTCCTATCTCTTATGTGAACAGTGGGGGGTGGGGGGGTGTGGGAGCTGCCTTTAGGCGCTCAGTAAACACAACTCTGCTTGAGTCGGGTGTAGAACCTCAAGCCCCCTTCAAAGGTAGCCAAGACAATCCAAGTTCAAGCGTACTTAGCCTCTCGACCATGCTTCCCACTAATAACATCTTATCTTAGAATTTACAGATGTTACTTCCAAGATGATGATTCCAATCTACATGTATCCATGTATCAAACTAGCTGTGAATGTTAATTAATACTTAAAGCTCTGTTAATTCATTTATTTATCTGGCTGATTAGAAAACACATTTGCTTGCTGGTTTTGTTTCTGTCACATTAGCTCTGAGAGTGCTTTAGAAGTACCTTATGCAGATGTCCAAATGGTTCGAGACTTTGTCCCTTTAATGAACCATGTGACCAGAGAAAGGATTTTATCTCATGGCCAGGATGAGAGATTGGCTCTTCACCGACCCCTCTGTCTGGAGACCCCCTGCAACTAGGTGATCAAGAGTCACACCCTTCATATGCCTATACTGTCCCACCGAACCCGTGCGAGGGTCCATCACCACCCGTATGGCCCCCGTTAGGGAACGGATCGGTGGGGGTTTCGGACTGGTTAGCGAGCCTTTCTTACATCCCTACCACGTGTAATGTACCCTCTCTCGAGGATACGTGTGGTAGCTCACTGAGAGCTATGTGTGCTACCATTCTTCGCCTATCCATTTCCCTAGATGGACGTTTCCACGGAGGCGCCACGCTGAGGCGCCGGTAGCCGATATCCTCCGTTTAGAAGTACCAGAATATTTACCAAATTAAACATTCTCTAAGATGTATAGAAATAATTGGAACTCTGGCTCCTTCTGTCTTGAAAGACAATGCATGTGTCTGATATAAACAACTGGCCTAGTTGCTCTGCAGCAGCCCCAGACATTACTGGGCCTAAGATAACAGGATTATGTGTTTTTCAAGCTTCCCCCCCCCCCACACACAACCAAGCTGATGTGATCCAAAGGAATGTTAAGCAATACAGACGGCACCAATTTAGAAGTTAGAAATATACAATAACATTAACAGGTAATTAAAATTTGAGAGAGAATAATCATTCAACCAAAGTATGGAGATAGTTAAGACTGCAATTTACAAAAACTAGCTTAGAATTTTATAGTAATTATTTCTAAAGTCTAGTCATGATAAGGGACAATAGAATGGCAATGTGAGGTCAAAATGTATTGTTACAGAATTCATATCTTTTATAATTAAGTGTGGCACCATTATTTAGAATCCAGTCATTATAACTTACAAGGTTCAAATATGGTCAAATATGGTGACCTCTTGCCCTTAGTCTACCACATATATGTCAATCAAGTATTCACTAGAGAGGGGGAATTATAGGCCTAAAATTAAAAAGAATATATGTTCATTACTTTCTGATTTCCAGGCTGTTTCCCAGTGCATGCTTCTTGACACAGCTGCCTTCCATTTAGCAAACCTGTCTTCACCTTCTGCAGGATAAACACAAATTACTTAGACAATCAAAGTCAATATAATCTATGCTAAAAGAATGATTTCTCTTATTTTTGTAATGCATTATCCTTTCATCACATGAATAGGATTTTCATTTAATTATTTTGAATGAAATATAATTATAATAGCTTGAGAAACAAAACAAAAAAAAAAGTTATTCAAAAGCTGGAAGAAAATAAAGTGTGCACTAAGTAACTGTATACATTTTGTTACATTTAATTTTAACATTTCAAATTTCAGTAGAGTGAAGAGTTGTCTCTCAAATTATGTGAAATATATGAGATCTGAGATGCCTCTCTTTAAAAAACACCTAGGAAACCAGTGCAATATATATTTTTCTTGAGTTAAATTCTTTCAAAGTCAATTTAAAGTAATCTAGTAATGAATATGAGTATTTAGTGTAACACTTTTCTTATCCCACTATTTTGTGGAATACTTGTTAAGGCCTTGCGAAACACTAGTGTTCCAAGGAACAAAGTTTGGGAAGCACTTAGGAATTAGCAACAAGGATTTGTACCATTTCTTTGTTGTCAGACAATTTTAATTTTTAGCAAGTTCCTTAGTTTTGAATTTATAGCTATTCATCCTTTGCAGACAAAAAAAACTATTAATTCCCTTATATTAAAAATGAACAATGCTTAGAATCAGGAGTAATATATAATACAGCAAAAGTTAATTAGCTGTACAATTTAGGCCCCATCTTTAAGAGTACAACTAATTCTAAATAAATAAGATTAAAATTTATTCTAGGCTTTGTCTACAAATTTTAAAATGTGACTATACAGTCCCAAATGTGACATACAAACTTTGCAACCATATAATTTACCAGTTTTTCAAGATCTTTATTTTAAGTTACACAATTTACTATTTAAAAAAAACACACACACACACAAGCTAGCCTTAAGATATCAAAAAAGTCTATGCTTTCAAATCAGCCTCTGCCATCTTGCATTAGGTTTAGGTAATCTGAAAAAATTATGTTCTGACCAAAATGAACAATTACCTTTTATTGAGATGGTAGGCTCATAAATATCACAGGTAATTGGTGTCAAGTTGTCCAAATTCTCCCAAACATCAATACCCTCTGCTACACCTGCAGCCATGGCTGCTCCCAGGGCAGTTGTCTCCGTCATGGAAGGCCTCACTGTGGATACAAATATTTATAGAATAGGAACCATCTTATTTATGGTAAACAGTTACTGGTTAAGCTCACATAGTCTTTAGTGTTTTTTAAAGGTTAGATCGCATACGCAAAAAAAGACATGTAAAATGATGTGCTTTTAGAGAAAAGAGGTGTACCTTATTTTAAACACAAAACGAACAAAGCATTGCTGATCACATAGGTTGGAAGTTAACAGCTGGTTCCAATATTAGATACGCTATCAAAAAATCATTAATTTGAAGACGTAAAGTAACCTTAAGAGAGCTAATGCTATTACAACTTATGACTCTTGACCTACCAACACGGATACCCAAAACGTCTGCCTGGATCTGCATTAGAAGTGAGTTGACAGTCATCCCTCCATCAACCTTGACACTTGTCAAGTCTATACCACTGTCTTTATTCATGGCATTGAGAATCTAAGTAAAAAAGAAATTCCAATTTTATAACAAACTATTTTTTTAAATAAGAAAAACAAAGCATATAGACTGGAATGATTGCATCATGAGGGTTAGTGTCCACAGAGTAAATACAACTCAACATTTCTCAATTTTTGTAAACATTACCCTGAGAAATTATGTTATCCTTAAATTATCTAATTTTAAAAATGTTTCAGAATCATGTGTTAAACATTTGTATGTTAAGCAGTGATAAGAAAACTTTTCAAACAGGAATATTTCAATCATGTGAGAGATTTTAGATTTATGTAATTAAGAAACAAAACAGTTGGAGAGACTTGCCCAGAACTGATATGCCTGGAGGAAGCTGATTGGTGGCCTGTGCCCCAGACGAGACCACAGGCAGAGATGTGAGCAAGAGAAATCAACCTAGTTCTAAAAATTTAATTAAGCAATTGTCTTCTGTAAATAGGTGGTTCATTCTGAAATAACTAGATCCCATGTCTTTTGTAATTGTCTATGACAATTATCATCTTTTTCTGTCTTAGTGTAATTTCATCTCATCCAGACCGGAAGCCCAAAATAGGAACCAGTGACATCTGCCTATGTGGAGTGTCACCGGAGAATGCGACCACATCATCCAATACTGCTCTCTTTACAGAGAGGCCCGAACAAGACACTGGCCCCAAAACATCCCAATAGAAAGAAAACTATATGGAGAGCGCCCTGATTTGGAAATCACTGCGCAGTTCATCTCATGTATTGGTCTAGTCATCTGAACACTCCAACATAAAAAATGAGAACGAAGAAGAAGAACAACAACAATCTCATCCAGGAGAGGTATTGACTTGAGATATTTGACATACAAGCTTGCAATGGGTGTAGGATATTGATCACCAGTGTCTCTGAAAGATATTTTCTTCAATGGGCTGCTACTTTGTTCTTTGCTAAGTGTATTCTAGTCTGAGTTGAGGCTGAAAAAAGTAGCCTACTTGACCGTAAATACTCTATCATACCAACCTCCTTGGTCTGGAAGCAGACGGCTTCTAATGCTGCTCTTGCAATGTGTTTTTTATTAGTGAATTGAGTCAGTCCACAGATGATCCTATGAATATTTAAATAAGCATTTATTATATACATGGCATTAATTTTTTAAATACAAAAGCATTTAGACTCCTGAAAATTTAACTGAAGATGAATAGATCAAGCTTTATAAGTATGATATATTATGCTTAGCGTTTTAAAATTTGTAATAAAGTTTACTTGAACAACCAACAAGGAATCAAATTTTCAAAACTTAAAAAATAATGTCATAATATCTGATAATAATGTCATGACCTACCCTCTAGCATCATTTTGCCAGTAAGGACAAAAAAGACCAGAAAAAGCTGGAACAAAGTAACAACCATGTGTACCATCCACTTCTGCTGCCAACTTTTCTAGATAACAAAAAATAGAGAGAAAAAATTATATGAAACTAGAAAATGAGACTGAATTTTTACCATTTTGAACAAGTTATTTTTACTTTATTGGTTTCCTCCAACTTGCTTGAAGCATTTTATTTCTTAAAACTAATTTCTTGTTTACTTTATTAGTGTTTCATGTACGAATTAAATAAATTCCTTTAAATTTGAAAGAAAGTCTGTAATATATAGGATCAAGTTAAATATTTGTGCATCCATTTCAAGAAATATTTTGGCCAATGTTCATCATCATGTTCCAAGGTTAGTATTTAGAATTAGTTTGTGCAGATTTTAGAATTTTCATTACTCATTTTTTGGAAAAAGGGTGTGCAGACATTTTAGAGTTTTTGCCTTAAGTAGAATGAGACAGCTTAGGTCAATTCCATACTGTAGAATATTTTTTTTAAATTATGACATGTATAGAAATTCTTCTTCAATGGGAAAAAATATATTTTTTTTGTAAGAGAGTATCAATTTTTTAAAGAATTTTATGCCTACGTGATTTTCTGTGCCCATTCATCTTACAAGCTGTGCTTATACTTCATTCCTGTTTCTAGACCGTAGCACATACAAAGTTCTCTTACCTATCTCTGAAGAGGTATTTATAATGTTAAGGTTGTCCCGCAGCCATGCCACACAAGCTCCTGCTATTGCCACAGCACCCTGTCAATTTGATTCAACAATTATATTTTAAAAGCAAGCTCTAAGTATCAAACACAACTTTAAATAAAATACACCATTTGTTCTATCATTTCAAAATGTTATAATGAGTGGAAATGGTCTTTTCTTGTGTACTATTTTCATAAATGTTTATATTCTAATTTCAATGAAATCATTAGAAGTTAAAAAAAACAAATGCTAGCAGTAACTCACCTCCAATGCATAGACAGCTGGCCGGTTTCTACCCAATTTGTAAGCAACTGTAGTCAACAGCCCTGTCTTTGATTCCACAGGCTACATAAAAAAAATAATCTTTTATTAAAATGTGTGTTATGATCCATGTGACCTCAAAACTAATTGCATTAAAATACCTAACTAAAATTATTGTATTTAACCTATTGTTATTATTGTGTGTCAGACTGACGAAAACCGCTTGATTGCCTATCAATGGGCTTGAGATGCATTGTATTCACAGAGTGCTTTAAGGCAGCAACCAAACCTTCTTCAAGATACCCCCTTCACCCATTATGCTTATGGCATAAAAGTTGTGCAAGATAAAAGAATTTTAAAAATAAAAATAATTATTCTACATTTATCTAATGGTAATGATTGATCACTTTAATGTTAAGGTGAAAATCGTAAAATTTATTTAGATGAAGATGAAGTGATGTTTTCTTGTGATTTGAGAATGTTCCAGAATCTATCCTGCTCTAGTTATCTGTCTTTTAGGATTGTAAAGGTAATTATTTTAAAGATTCGTCTAAATAACTACTTTCTGTAGAAGAAGGTCAGCCTAGTTGAGCTGTATCCCTTCAGTCATAAAAATACTAAAATTTCATCTCATAGAGCTTGAATGATTTAAAAGCTAAGGCATTAGATAAATCACTAACTTTTTTATGTAGTAGAACACTTCACACATTCTGAGTAGTTAGTGGAACACTTGGCTTATTTTTTAGAAAGATTGATTCTTTGTGATGGCCTACTAGTTAATTAATCCAGTAGTATGAGGAACACCTATTCAAGCCTGGTGAAACACTAGGGTTTCGCGGAACACAGTTTGGGAAACAATGAGCTTGAATATTAGCTATGTTTGTTATCCCCAGATAGCAGTTAGGATCAGCAGCAGCAGGGAATATGACAGACTATAACACTAAATGTTGCAATCTGCCAGACTATAGCACTATATGTTGCAATCTGCCAGACTATAATACTGTATGTTGAAAAATCTGCCAGACTATAACACTATATGTTGCAAACTGCCAGACTATAACACTATATGTTGCAATCTGCCAGACTATAATACTATATGTTGCAATCTGCCCAAAGCTCAATAGCTCATGATTTTTTTCTCTGAGTCGGCAACAAAAGTTTTTCCTATTTTTTTTTCTTTTGTTTTTTTTCTTCTAGACTAATGAGTTCCTTCTGCCTGACTTGTTCCTAATAATGTCAAGAGTTAATGAAGCATTGACATAAAAAATTAAAAAAATATTTCTTAGCTGTGATCAATACAATCAACATGCAATTCAGCATCTTTTACAATTCAGCAACTTTAATTTTGAAACAAATACATCCACTTACACATAGGCCAGTATTGTACAGCAAGAAACAGCCTGTGCCATATGTATTTTTAGCCTGACCCACTTTGAAGCAGCTGTGACCAACCAAAGCAGCCTGTTGATCTCCTAAAATCTAATAAAAACAAACAACAAAAAAGGTACAATTCAATCACTCAACTAGGCTTATGAATTAATTTTGACCAAGCCATGTATAGCAGCAAAAATGTAGTAAAAGAAATTTATAAAATGAAACAAAAAAGAAATTTTTATTATTCATCACGGTTTTCTTTTTATTATTGATACACAGTCAATAAAAAGACAACCTTTGTCAAATTCACAATTTAGCTTGTGGGGCGCAGTGGCTGGGTGGTTAAGCACTTGGCTTTTGAACTTTGGGTCCTGGGCTCATATCCAGGTGAAGACTGAAATTTTTTAATTTTGGGATTTTTCCGCTGTGTTCATGCAACCGCACTACAAACAGCGATGTCCTTGCGAACGCCGGTATGGACAGTATAGAGGGACATCTTATGGTCCGACAGCTACGCTTGGCAGGGCACGTATCCCGTATGGGAGACGAACGTATGCCAAAGGCAGTCTTTTTTGGTGAGCTAAAAGGTGGTCGACGTAACAGAGGCGCCCCATGGAAACGCTTCAAAGACCAGCTTAGGCGTCAACTTTCCTTGGCTGACATAGAAGAGAGCACCTGGCTGCATGCGGCATCGGAACGAGACAGCTGGAGGTCACTCACAAAGGCCGCAGGATACACATTTGAGACCAAAAGAAAATCTGCCGCCGAGGACAAACGCAGACGACGAAAGGAAAATCTAAACCGACCACCTGCGGACAATGGTTTTGCTTGCCCTGGATGTGGCAAAATATGTAGATCACAGCTGGGACTGCACAGCCACGGGAAACACTGTATTCCTCACTAATCTTCGGACTCGAAGACAAGCCTATTATTATTATTATTATTATTATCATGCAACTCTTATGGGTACCTGACTTTCGTTGGGGAAAGTAAAGATGTTTGTTTGTTGTCCTGGCTACATGACACCCTGCCCCTTAACCATTGGCTACAGAAACAGATGACCTTAACATTTTCTGCCCATTAGACCCAAAGGAAAACTTTATTATTTTTTTTCCCAATTAGCTTACCAGTCTTTACTAACTACGCTAACAAAACATTTAAATCCTGCTATTGAAGGATTGAAAAATAATATAGGAATATGAAAGAAAATAGCATAGTGAGCCTATAGAAAGGGCAGAAAGGTAGATAATTAGCAATGATATATTCATAACATTAGTTTTGTCTTAATAAATCAGTGCATTTTTTTTTCTACAAACAAATATTAGTACTGTATATTAAAAAGCAATAACCAAAATGAATTGCGCTTAGAAAATAAAAATACAATTTTTGGCCTTAAATTAAGAAATACTTAATAACTTTTGAGTACAAATAGAAATGAAATTATAATCTCACCCCAGAAATTTTGATTCCTTTGAGATCTGTAACAGCAAGCTCTCCATAAATTTCTGAGGAACTTCTAATTTCAGGCAAAATTTGTTTAGGTATATTGAAAAACCTGAAATTTAAGAAAACATAAAATATTCAATGTTTTTGTTCAATTTACTTTTCATTTTCCAACAGCCCAAAAAAAAAAAAAAAAGAGGAAAAACTGACCAGGCAAAGAAACAATTTTATTATTTTCAAAATCTAGAACTATTTATATTTACCTGCATAGGAAATCATCCCATTCTAGCGTGGTTAAATTCATTAACATTGTTCGGCTTGCATTGGTCACATCTGTTACATGTTTACCTCCGTTTTTACCTCCAGTTAGATTCTATATCAGTGAAGCACAAAGGGTTAACATAATATTTCTCAGAAACATTATGATAATATATAAAATAAATAAACTATCCTACTATTACATGTAATCATTTCTTTTTAGGGGGTTACGAAGGCTCAGTTTTTTTAGTGATTAGATCCCTGGTGAGCAACTTCACATCTGGTCCAGTTATTTTCAGACAATAAGACAGGGACACCTATCTAGCAATACAGCATACTCTTTAAGAAAACTCAATCAGATGGCTAATCCATTTATTATACTACTGAACAAATTAACTATAAATTCAAGTACAGCAATTAGATTGTCCAACACATCACATCTTAGACTCCCTATCTCAGGAAAGACTTTTCTGCTCTAATACAAAAGCAATGACCCTTTCTCTAAATTAATCTTATGTCAATCCTTAACTACAAATCTTCCCTCCAACTGAAACCAAAATTCAGATACAGCTAATATATCCCTACTAGCATTCACATGCACCTGTTGACCAAGATCTCACAAATCTTGATAGCCATGATGAAACTGGTAATATTTGAGGTCAAGAAAACTACTTTAATTTAACCCTACCATTAATGTAAACAAACATGGTTTATAACTATTGTTTACAAGAGAAACATTGATGGATATTTAGACAGCAGCCTGGTTGTTTGCTATACGCTCTTGGCTGTCATCTGATGCTTCTCCATCTTATTTGAAAGTTTTACTTCATACATTATATAGAGGTACGGATATTTGAGACAAAGTGGAGATGGATAGGCCATACCCTCAGAAAAAGATACCAACAACAGAGCTAGACAGGCCTTAGAGTGGAACCTTTAGGGCACAAGATGCAGAGGAAGACCCAAAAGAACGTAGCCATGCAGAGTACTAGATGAAGCCGAGAGCACAGGAATGAGCTGGGAAGCCATAAAAAAACTAGCAAGAGACCGTGGAGACTGGCATGTTTTTACTGAGGCACTATGTTCCACAAGGAATGCGAAGGAAAAATGGTGATGAAAGTTATACTTTGAAAATAAAAAAAAATAATTATATAATAGGATGCAGAGAAAATGTAATGAAGTAAAAGAGGATTTGCCTGCACGTTTAACAGAAATCATTGTTATTTAGATGTTAACCTGTCAACTTACCCAGAGCAGCCAGGAATCCACTGTACCAAACAAACATGTGCCATTCTCTACAGCTTTTCTTACAACCTCTGAGTAGTCCAGCAACCAACGCAGTTTGACAGCACTAAAGTATGTAGAGATAGGAAGACCACAGAGACCCTGAGTCCATGAAGATAAGAGAGTACTTTAAAAATCATTTTCAAAAATAATTTACTATTTACAATGTCACATTGAATTGGTGTATAAACAAGTCATATCTTTTATAACGCAGTTAGTGATGGTAAAAATCTTATTGTTGTGGAGTTAGCTTCATTAATATAAAGTATTATTACAATTAAATAGTGTTACCATATATTTTAGATAGATGTGCTAATACTGTCAAATCAGTTAATTAAACATCAGAATGAAATAGTTTTGGTTCTAATAACTGGGGATGTGCAGTGGCTAAATGTTAAAGTGCTTGGATTCTGAAGCTGAGGGTTCAAGGTTCAAAACCTGATGAAAACTGAGATTTTTTTTACTTTGGGATCTTTTGAGCCCCCACAACTTTAATGGGTACCTGACATAATTTGGGGAAAAGAAAAGGTGGTTTGTCGTTGTACAGGCCATGTCACCCTCAAGAACTGTGGGCCACAGAAACAAATGTCCTTTACATCATCTGCCTAAAGACCTAATGCTCTGAAAGCTGAACTTAGCTCTAATAACTGGCTATTGTGATTGACCTGACAACATCAAATCTTGTAACAATTACTTAACATATTTAATCATTTTAACTATAAACTTGTTTTTTTCTTAAAAGAAGTTCAGCAAGGACTTTTAAGAATAACTTTGAACTAAACAAAACTAAGACATTACCAAAGTCAATACAGTTAGCTTGACTGTATTCTAAATATAAGACTAATAAACATCATCATCAAACTCCATTTGAGGCTAAAACCTTCTCTTGCAAAAGTTGTGGACAGAAACCCTGCTGTTGTGGATAATGTCACTGTAGCTGGGCAGTTGCAAAGAATATGAATGAAAAATGGTTTCCTAATTCTCCATAAAACAGAGGCCCCATGAGTCAAAATCTGGCCTGCACAATGCACAGTATGAACAAATAATAGCTAGTTCACGTCTGGGTAGTGTCCACCATATGGAGGCTCAGTCATGGGCTATAAATAATAATAAAATTTATTACCAAACCAAAATAAAAATCTAATGATAGTAAAATTGTCATCTTCATGTGGGTGATAAAAGTGTATAAAAAAATATTTACTCGAAGAAAATCTTTATTTCGACCTGGTGTTTTCTTAATCAGCTCCTCGGCAGTAGACGCTGTCCTCAAGTCCAGCCAAACTAGTAATTTAAGAATAAGATTTTTTAAAAATCTGAATTAAAAATAATTATTTGTAAATGTATATGTTTGCAGTTGATTTAATTATTTATGCATTATGATATGTAGTGTAGTTGTGTAGCAATAGGTAATATAAATATGCATAAAATTGAATTGTGGTTTTATTTACAATAAAGTTTTCAGTTCTGTATTTAAAACAGATACTAATGGAATTTAATCTAGTTTCTTAACAAAACTCTATGGAATATTAACACACTAGTTGACCGGCGGCATAGCATACGCCGCTATTTACCAGGGCCGGCGACCGCAGTGGGGCCCGCATTTCATAGGACCCGCAATTTTATAGGACCCGCTCTAATTTAAAGTGTAAAAATTATTAAATTAAGCCATTTTATTACTTACAACAGATTCCCTGCGCCATCCTGTCGATTTAACATCCCTATAATTATTTGTCTGTTAAGCTATTGCTTTAAAAGAAATCAAACACATTTTTAACAAAATATAGTCATTTATAACGCTGTTAACCATCAAGCTGTAAGGGAAATAAGTCTTTGGCATATGGTTGAACACAATCTGCAATTACAAACTGAAAAGATGAAATATAATTTTTAAAAAGTCGAAGAACAAAACTCCACTTGTCTCTCTAACCTTGCTAATGATTTTTTTTTCCACCACAATTGTTCACAAATACTCGTATTAAAGGTCTTTTGCAAGTCAATGGATTTTTTTTCTAAAGAATTATAGAGTATTTGCGCTCTAAAACTTTCTCTTTGACTATTAAATACATAAATAATTCGAGTTTTAAATATGGTTCTAATTTTTCGCATTATAAAATAAGTAAAGCGAATGCGTTAAAAAAATTATTAATGGAGCTAAAAATAGAAATGACCTCTTTACTTGTTGCATGGTGTTGCACGTTTGACCTTTTACTTTGAGAAATAATATATCACTAGTTGACCGGCGGCATAGCATATGCCGCTATTTACCAGGGCCGGCGACCGCAGTGGGGCCCGCATTTCAT
>JADKLZ010071522.1:20578602-20590872 GCA_021533235.1 Biomphalaria straminea
TGTCTGTTAAGCTATTGCTTTAAAAGAAATCAAACACATTTTTAACATTTTAAAATATAGTCATTTTGTCTCTCTAACCTTGCTAATGCTTTTTTTTTTCCACCACAATTGTTCACAAATACTCGTATTAAAGGTCTTTTGCAAGTTAATGGATTTTTTTTTCTAAAGAATTATGGAGTATTTGAGCTCTAGAAAACTTTCTCTTTGACTATTAAATACAGAAATAATTTGAGTTTTAAATATGGTTCTAATTTTTCGCATTATAAAATAAGTAAAGCCAATGCGTTAAAAAAATGATTAATGGAGCTAAAAATAGATTACTTGTTGCATGTTGCTTGTTGCCCGTCTGACCTATTTACTTTGAGAAATATTATATAGATACTTTTAATTAACAGTTTGTTAAAGAAATAGTCTCTTAAAGAGACAGCATACACTACCTATAGCATTATATAAGGGCTTCCCTGTCGTAGGATCCCAAACAATCGTGGTCTCCCTTTGGTTAGTTATGCCAATTGCTTAAAAAAAAAGGTGCAAAGAAAAAGCATATGTTTAAGGATTTTACATATTTTGAGTGTGTGTGTTAAAATAAAATTTTTTATCTTGACCTTTACTTATCTAACTTTTCTTTAAAGGTGTCTTTTATTTTATAAGTTACAATTTTTTAAAACAAATTAAAAGTTCCTAGAGTTAAATATTTATAAATAATACAATTACTTTCAATGCCTAATGCAGTTTTTACCTTTAATATCACTGGCTTCAAACCCTAGACCAATCAGATTATTAGTTGCTCTGTCAATGCAAATTTTGGCAGACTCCAATATTTCCATAGGGTCCTCCTCCACCCATCTGACAAAAGTTAAATACATGTAAATTAGTTATAATGTCATAAATGTTAGAGTGTAATATCGTAGTGCCTCACAGTCATTGACATTCAATCTGCCTGGCAACATGTACTTCATGACTTTTAAATGACAGCAGCCATTGTAGAGCAGCATGATCTGTCCTTAAAAGAAATTTAAGGGCTCACAGTCTCCCAAAAGTCTTAAGAAACCCACAAGAGCTTTGCATACTTAACAATAGTCAGCCATTTCTATGTGAAGCTCTAATGCCATTGGAAACTCTAATATGACAAAATATTTTAACCAAGTCACTATCAACTATTATCAAAGTAAAAAAAAAAGTAGAGTACTCCTTATCAGACCTTGTGATCTATGGGGCAGATGAAAACAGGTCATCTGTTTCTTTGGCTGATGGTTAACAAGGCTTTTACTTTCCCCAACTGATATTAGGTACTCAGAGGTATCCTAAAACTCCCATAATTAAAAATTCCGGACTTCACTGAGATTTGAACCTGGTGCCCCTTGGTTTAAAGGTCTAGTGCTTTATTACTCAGCTAGCTGGCCCCCATTATCAAAGTATTACAGAACATCATAATGACAATGTCTTGCATTGTCTCCTTATTGTAACAATGTGTAATAAACTTATGTAATTATAGGTGTTGAAATTCATCCATGTGATTAGATATATTCATCAATGTTTGTGAAAACATTTCAATAACTATAATTTTTTTTATTGAAGCATAAATAATGCGTTCAGGACTTTGTGATATATCTTGATACTTTTGTATGAAGGCTGACATAAGTTGAAGAACTGATAAGCTAAACAAAGTGAACAGTCACATCAATAATATTGACTAATTTTGAGTGTGTATTACAGTGAGCCAAGAACTGCTTCAAATTATTTGAACCTTTAAATACAGTGCATTTCAAATAACTGTAAGGTAATACAATGCAAAAAGGTCATAAAAAAGTTCACACAATAAAAGAAATTATTCCTAAATATTTTATTCCACTATGCTTACTTACCCTTCTTTAGGATAAATTTGTTTGATCTCTGTTTGATGGTATGTGATAACTTCAGAGGTTTCTGAGTTGAATATCTGTTGGAGAAAATTATTTTATCTAAGAGTAAATTGTTGGACAAAGAAACAGATGACCTTAACATCATCTGTTCTATAGATCACAGGATCTGAAAGAGGAACCTTTTTTTTACTTTACATATTAATTAATCTATTAATGAAATGTTTATACATTTTTGTACGAATAAAGAAAGTTTTAACTGTTGAGGGAAAAAATTAGCATAGCTCAAACCAATTTAGAAAAATCAGGATAATTAGTTAACATTTGTAATATTTAAACATTAAATTTGGCTTCAATTTTTCAAGAAACGCTGTAAAAAAAAAAATTACTCTTATCAGAAATGCTGAATGGGACTAATTTTTTTATTTTTTCAAGTGCATTAAAACAATCTGGGCTCAAAGGGTGCAGGTCTGAGAATAATTATTTTTCTGATCTATTAAAACACTAGTGTTACATATGATCTTAATTCAGAGTAAAGCAATAAATGAACAACACAACAAGATCGTCAAGGCGGAAGTCACCATGTCAAAAACTATCAAAAAAGGGACACAACAAATGTTTGTAGAAAACAAAAAACAAGCTACTCATTATGACACAAGATAAACTAAACTAGTTTCAATGCCATTACTTTCATTGATTGTTGATTACCCTATAGACTAAACATTAACATTTAGATAATAAACATTTTTAACTTTAAATTTCAATCACAAGAAATTGATCAAAAAACTATATAGTACCAAAAAACGGGTGCTGCTAGTTCCTTGGTCAACTGCACCAATCAAATTGGGACCGTCTGACATTCTTTTATTGCATCTGAAGTTTAAAAAAAAAAATTAGTAACTTAATTTATGAAGAAATGTTTTTAATTTTTTTTTTAAACTACTGTCAACCATTCTTCAAAGTAATGTTTAAGGACAAAAAAAAAACAACAGAATTTGAAACTTAATGTTGGCATAGCTATATAATATTTTTATAAAGCAAAATGACAATATTATTAGATGAAAACCAACGTACATGATCTATTAATCAAAGTTCAAGTACAACTACATTAACTATTAATCCAAGTTCAAATGCAATGGACTATGGGGATAATATAACTGTTTCTTGAACTTTTAATAATAGAGTCTGTATATTACATTAGAGCTAGATATAATATATATTTTGTGTCTTTTCTAGGTCTAAGGCTCTAAATTTAGATTTTAGACTTATATGTTATACTATCTTTAAATTTAATAAATTATAGATTCTATAATCTAAAAGTCTAAACCAGTGGTTCCCAAATGTTTTTGTCCTGTAGACCCCTTGCCATGTTTTATTATTTACGGTAGACCCCTTGCTTAACTTATTTTGCATTCTTAGCAAATTCATCAACTCCATTTTTTTAAAACTAATTTCTGACTGTAGTGAGTGTAAGAATGAAAAAAGTAATTTAATGCTACATTTAAAGTTACAGAGATTTATCTTTTTTTTCCCCTAAGATTCAAATTTAAACCAATAATAATTTATATTTATTACTGGAATCACCAACACACCGGAAATGTTTTTTTTTTTAATTTTTTTTGTTTTCTTATCTTACACACCAATTATCCATTGCTATGGATATTATGTTTTATGTTGGAATTTGTTGTTCTATGATGTAGTCATCAAACATTAACATATTAATTTATAAAGTAATTACTTTGCCTTGTGTATCATTTTAAAAGGGGCGAAGGCGATTAACTGATGCCTAAGCCAATAACTTTGAGCAGAAACCTTAGTTTGTTGCCCACCTAGCAGAAGGAAAACTGAATTCTAACCTCTGCTGTGTTTTGTGGGTCAACCCTGTTAAAAATAAGGAGTTGGCGACTCTTAAGCTGTTTGCCTCACACAGCGCTACATTTTGTCAGAGCCTGTGATACCGATGATCCAAAACATACTGAATGTATGTAGTTGAATTACATAAGAAGCTTTTAATTTTATAACTCATGCCATCAATGTGCCATTGAGTTGTATTGTTGCTTAAAGAACTTGTTTTAATAATATCTGATGTAGGTGTGTGTAAAACAGGTTTTTAAAACTACAAAGGCTGGTCAAATCAATGTTTAATCTTTAGTGTTTCTGTATTTTGTTCTAAGTAAAGAGATTGTAAGACTCTCACAAATCATCATCATCTTCTCTATGATGTTGAAAAGAGATTGTAAGACTCTCACAAACCATCATCTTCTCTATGATGTTGAAAAAAGATTGTAAGTCCCTCACAACCCATCATCTTCTCTATGATGTTGAAAAGAGATTGTAAGACTCTCACAAACCATCATCTTCTCTATGATGTTGAAAAGAGATTGTAAGACTCTCACAAAACATCATCTTCTCTATGATGTTGAAAAGAGATTGTAAGACTCTCACAAACCATCATCTTCTCTATGATGTTGAAAAGAGATTATAAGACTCTCACAAACCATCATCATCTTCTCTATGATGTTGAAAAAAGATTGTGTGGGTCTATTCTGAAATTCATATTTGAGGGTAGCGAAACTTTTTCAAACCTTTATCTATTTTATCAGGGTGGCATTGTCTCAGATGATCCTCCAGAGTAAATGGTTTCATATACTCATAAATAGGCATTTAGGCAACCACTCATTAGACAAGGAAAGAATGAGTCCTAATTTTAAATAATCAACGCTGTAAAGTATACTTTCTTTTAGTTAAACATTAGTTACATGTAGACAAAATTAAGCTATTCGAATAAGTATTGAAATTAAATGCAACAATTCGTTTGAATAGCAGGATATATATTGAAAAGATTAACTATGATACAAATAAAAAATTAGTTTAGGAAATAATTACATTAATAGGATGTTAAAATTGAAGTCACGACCTGCTCAAATGAAATTTATTATCGTAGACCCCCGTGGACATCTCATAGACCCCCAATTTATTTTTTTCACTTTCATAGACCCCTTGGAAGTCTTCGTACAGTCCTGGGGGTCTATGTACACCACTTTGGGAATCACTGGTCTAAATTAAATTGTCTAAATCAAAAGATAGATCTAGATCTAGACGACTAGGTTCTTTTAATTTTGGCTTTTTATCATCATAATAAACATATTTATAAAATGCTTTCTAATTTCTTGAATTGAGGAGCCCAATCTCATCAATCTGCACTGATCAATAATGAATGGATTTGTTCCAATGCTGAACAGAAAATGAATACATATATACTTAAATCAGGGGTCTCAAACATGCGGACCACAAGCCACATGCAGCAAGCGAAACTATTTTGTGCGGACCACGGCCACGTCCGCGAATTAAAAAAAATTAGTTAAAATGACCACTTATAAGCCGTGAAATGATTTACAGCAGCACAAATCAGTAAATGAAGTGTCACCGTCGCCCACCGACCGCTTAGGCTTTCAGCAGAAGCTGGGTGAATGGTGGCCTGATTCTAACCGCTAGCGTGGGGTCGACAAAAACTTGAACATTGTTGAAGAGCTTTTGGACTTACTACCCATGAAAGGAACGACGTTTGGACACTTAAATATACTAAGACTAAGTTATATAGATCTAGTTAGTGGTATAAGCCAATAAATAAGGCTATGATTGAAATGAATCGAGCTTCTAGATAGAACTATTATAATAAATAATCTATATTATTATGATAGATAGACATATATACTATGTAACTATCATATAGAATATCTAACAAATATAGTAATGGCCATACATATCACTCAAATGTCAAATAGTATATATTATATTTATAGTATATAGATCTATTTAGTAATTTTAGTAATTATAAATGAATTCTAATCTAATGAGTCTAATACTCTAGTCACATCTACTATGATCTAGACTATAGACTAGTGTAATCTTAATCTAGAATCTAACTCTGTTGTTTCTCGCATGAGTAGTCTAGAGTCTAGTCTAGTACCTGAATCTCTCTCACACAGTCTCACACTTGCCAGTAACAACAGTGACAGTGAGTAAGTATAAAGTAATGAGTAAAGAGTAAAACTAGACTCTAGTAAAACTAAAAGTAGTAAAAAAGTCTTTAAAAGAGGAATTCTTTAATAATTAATTCTAAAAAAAAAAAATTAAGTAAATCTATAATTTCTATAAAGATCTAAACTCTAATTCTAGAACTTATATATATTAGTGGATAGATAGGTAGATCTTATTCTAATCGATCTAGACTCTATATTCTATTGAAGATCTAGATCTAGAGCTAGATCTAGGCCTACAAAATTATAAATATTGAATATTGCTTCAAGATCAAAATGCAAGATTATTTTGTAATTGTAGTAGTTTCCCTTTGTTGACATGGGGAGTGTCTATTGAACTTAATTGAAGTTGAAAAAATTTGCACAAGCCTCCAAAAGCTGCCAAAGGCGGTACAAGTAGAATCTATATATATATAGATCTAGCAGTGTCAAAGCTTGGGTTTATGATGCTCAGTGCGACAACTCCTCGTGATGCCCCCAACCCGCAAAAAAAAAAATACAAAAATAAATAAATATTAAAGCAGTATGTTACAGTGTTGCTTATTTAAAAAAAAAAAATAAAAAAATACTACAAATAAACCTTATTAGGCCTATAATACGTGCTTTCTTGGTCGAAAAAAAAAAATAATATATATAAATTTATCGACAAGATCAAGAAGTGACTGTCAGAAGTTCAAAGGCTTCTAAAGAAACAGAGAGAAACCGTTACAGCCTCTTTCGCCACAGACGAAATTTGTTTCTGTCAATGTCGCTATGAACAATAACGAGAGTGCACATGATTTCGATCTGATGGTTCACTTATTGGGATAGTGACAAAAAAATCATATTTATGATCATAAATTATTGGTCATATCGGGTAATTATTTCTTGACTATCTCGTTCAATGAAAATAAATGTTCCATAAATTATCCAGGACAACGTAGCTTTAACATTTGGAGAAATAGACCCTGTTTTGAGATGCCATGTGTACTGTCAAAATAATGGAGAGATAGTTCGCTCGTACTCAGCCAGTAATACAATAAATTAGTGTTTGTATTTGTGGGGACATTTAGGCTAGATATTCGGCCTGGAACTAGCTTGTTGCGGAGAACATGTTCCCTCAGGAGTGGATCGTAGCCTACTTAAATAGTAATTACAAAGTTCTTAAAATTATCTTGATTTTGTCTTTGCGATTCTTTTTCAGCTCATTCGCGATGCCCATTTAGCTTGCTATATTCTGCTTTCAGAGAAAAGGAACGATCTTCAACATTTTTTTACAAGAACCATTGCACCCTTTGATCCTCACAATTCCCTACCGTTAACCATTTTAACTTGCGATGACAATTAATATGTCCGTTTGAGCCAACACTATGCGCGTCAACAGGACTTAATCAACACACATAATAATGCTTACATTACAGTATTACAGTTCACTTGTTTATGATTTTAAAAATACGTAAACAAAATAAATCATTAGAATCAAAATACCGTATTGATAATAATGTCATTAATCATGCAGTGGTCATTAAAATTTACAAAAAAAAAAAAAAAAAAAAAAAAAAAAAAAAAAAAGCAGTGAATTCCTTTCAAAATGACTGAAACTAAAAAGAATCATAATAAAATGAAGCTCTTCCAACTTACTGAGCAATAAAGTTACAACGTGTACAATATGACCCAGAAGAATTGGCGTTTAAAGTAAGAGATTTTTAAAAAAATCAAGTAAATTTAATTCAATTTGGTTTACAGATTACATTTCATTTAAGAAAAAATATAGGATATTAACAAAGTAGCAAACGAAATATTTTAGTTTTTACTTAGAAAGTTGTCCTTAATTTTATGCCCCTCACCACTTGATGCCCCGTGCGGCCCGCACCACTCGCACATGGCTAGCCACGCCTCTGACAAGTTGCATGACATTCTGTCCAAGGAGACTCACTCAGAGAAACGAAGAGTATAAAATAGTAATTCATGTAAAAACAAGTGCTCACGACATGGAATAAAATAGCGGTAAAATATTCAAACGAAGTTATTAAACCCATGTAGGCCTATAATAGTTCTTACCATAATATAGTAGTGAAGATAGAACATTCATTAAACGTAATTTAGATTCTATTCAGATTAATTCTACATATATATGAAAGCTGAAAAGACACACTATTAACTTTACAAAGAAAAAAATTGATAATATTAAATCATGTCCTTGTTCATGAATAAAAATGAAACTCCTAAGTATTAAAAAGAGACAAAAATAAGTTTGGTTGAATAGGAATCGACCTCATTCACCAATCGTAAACAAACAACATTTAGCCACGTGATTCTATATATCTTCTGTACAAATTTTGTAATGGATAAAGGCTGTCACGTGATACGTATTTTTTTATTTTTTTTAATCAATATTATGACGTGGCTAAATGTGTTTATTTACGATTGGTGAATGATTTACATTCAAAATAAATGGCATATTTTTCACCATTTAGGCTATATGCCTTTATCCGATGATCTTTCCGTATATTATTTTTGTAATACAACGACATAGAGAACTCTATTGACATTTTATTAACAAAATTCATCATTTATGTATATAGAAATATTTTAACATTCTATATTATAAAAGTTCTAAACATACAAAGTCTATTTTATTTATCGACTAAAAAAAATTTTATGTTGTTGTTTTTTTTTATAGTGTACATTAGTAGGCCTATTAAAAAAAAACAGTATTTTGTTGATTATTTTCTAATATTTAGAAAAGGAGGTAATCGCTTTTGTTGTCCACATGGGCGTAGCTAGAAATTTTCCATCGTTCGGAAGCCCGGGGGGATTGACTTCATTGGGGGCCCCTGCATTTTGCGTAAAACTTAATTTTTAATGTATAAAACACTCATTTGGGGGCCCCCCTCAAGTGGGGGCCCGGGGGGATTTTCAAATTCTCCCTTCCTCCCCCACCATAGCTACGCCACTGGTTGGCCACATTACATAAGCCTATAAATTAAACCGTACCAAAACAGCTATGTAGATAAGCTCCACATTCAACAACAAATGCTTAAAGTGCTAATCGGCCAAACAAAATCTCTGACTACAGCCTGCACAAAACAACAAAAACGAACACAAAAAAAAAGCAATTAGGGCTGGATAGCGCAGACGATGCGAAAGATAAAAGACAATTTTGCAGAGCAGCGCCTGAACAGGATCAGACAGAAAAAAAAAGATGAAGGCAGATAGACAAAAGTAAGATAGACTATGAGCTGGATCAGACAGAAAAAGATTGAGAAGAAGAGAATTATATACACCACTTTCATTCGAAAAATGCTCCTCTATGCTATGATATTTTGTGAATGAAAATAGTGCGGATTTGGATACACCATTTTCCATTCACACCATGCTGCGCCATGGGATCTTGCCTATTTACTTTTTTTTGTTTGAACTTTTGAACTTGTGACTTAGAGAATTATAAATATAGATTCTCAAAGTCGACAAGTTCAAAAGTTCAAACAACAACAAGCAACAAGAAACAATGGTTTAATTAGCACGGGTCCAATGGGAAGAAAATGGTGTATCCGAATCCGCACTATTTCATTCACAAAATAGCATAATTCTCTTCCGGATAATTTTTTTTACTATATCTATACTTTTACTCATACAAATAAATTAATATAGACTGGAAAAAGGAAGTAACTTTATGTAACTTGAAAACATGTACAAAATTTATAGACATAAAATAAAGTACACACAATTGCATTTCACAATTATTTGTTTCATAAAACTCTGTTATTGGCCTGTCTATATTTATTGATGTCTATGCTTTTACTTTACAAAAGATTTTAATAATTTCCGGAGATTTACATGCCTTTTTCCTAGGCCTATATTAATAACATTTCAGGAGATTTCCAGGTGCTCATGGTAAATCAAGAGGCCGCGGGAAATCTGTTATTATGTTATAAAATGGTTTAATTTAATAATTTATACACCTAAAAATTAGCACGGGTCCAAAGAAAGTGCGGGACCCACTGCGGTCGCATATATTGCAGTGCCTGCCCTGCAAAATAGCGGCTTATGCTATGCCGCCGGTCGACTAGTATTATAATAAATAGCAAAAAGCTGAGCTAGTTTGTTTACATTTTTAAAGACGATCATTTACAATACAAACCATACTGTTGCAAATTTTTTTTTTCTGCTATGAATATTTATATTTAGTCAAAGTTATATTATTTTTTTGGGTTCAGCATAGTAGGCCTACAGATATTCTAACATTTTTTTTTAAAGTTTATGAAGTAAAAAGAACATTTTGCTTCTGAGAATATGAACCCAGTAACTTAGGTTCTTCAATCCGACATTCAATGCAAATGCCACACTGCCGACAAGAAAAAATATCTGCGATTATTGTTATACAAAGAAATTTTGAATAAATGTCCATTACTTTTCGAAAGATAGGCTAAATCTAGTTATTTTTCTGCTCTAATTCGCTAATAGTGCTTCAAAAAGTTGAATTTAATATGAATTAGAGAGCAATACAGATAGTTTAGAGCAGTATTAGTAGATAACTGAGAGTTCCATGGTATATTGCGATTAACCTTTAAAATTGAAATTATAGTAATACTTATATGCATTAAAAATAGGTAGCATTTTTTTCCCGTCAAGTAGCTGCCTTTGACGATTTAACTTTCGTATAAAATTTTCGCAATACAATGACATAGAGAAGCTAGAGAACTCTATTGACATTTTAGTAACAAAATTTTGATTTTTTTATTGTCATAAAAATACTTTCTTTTCAATTAATTAGTGAAAAAAAAAAGCATATTAAACATAAAATTATATTAGATTCTGTATTATAAAAATTCTAAAAAAAAAACAATTTATATTTTATTTATTGACTAAAAACACAAATAGAATAGTTGTTATGTACAATTGTACAATTTAAAAACCAGAATTATGTTGATTACATTATGAATATAAATTTAAAGAATTGAACTTCTTTAGTGCCACAATAATGGGCTAAACATGCATAGATGACAGAAGGTAATCTTATCAGTCTTATAAACCCTCAAAAGAGGCAAGTATTCCTATAATGACATAGCTAAAAGATTGAATAGCATAAATACTGAGGTTTCCATAAAAAAGTAATCTTATCAGTACTTATATGGATAGCAATTGCATTTAATGTAATCTCCTCAGTACTGAATGTTAAAAATATGCCTTTAGGACGACAAATTTAATTTCTACATAAACCTTAGCGAACGTTTTAGAATAAGTTACTATCTATATGTCATTTTAACATTATTTGTTTAATTAAAAAGAAATTACGAAGACTGGCCAACATTTAGATTTAACTATAAGATATCCACAGAAACGCTACATGAATGCAATCTCTCTTAGTCAGTGGCGTAGTAAGACTCTTGAAGTTTGACAGTTATGTTAACCAGGGCATATACCTTCTGTGGGACGACCGTACGCAAAGGGCAAATTTTTTGGCAAAAAAAAGAAAATACATAAACATAGAAAGTTGCCTCTCTAAAATTTTTTAAAGACCAGCTAATTTGCCATTTTGCTTAATCTGAAAAGAGCAAAATGGATGCAAGCCGATTTCGGCATGATAGTTGGAGATTTCTTCAAAATTTACTTCGCCCTATTGACTAGCAGAAGCGCCCATCTTGATATTCTGTGAGCATATAACATGCACAAATTTTGAACCAATTCCTAGAAATCTGTAATTTATAAACATATTACACAAACGCAGGGGCGGCGATAGGCGCAGGCAATGAGGGCATCGGCTTACGGGGTGAATCAATCAATCAATCTTGCTTTCTCGTGGACTATCCGTAGAGTGATCTTTCCTTTACTTCTTGCTACTCGACAAAACTCTTGAGTGCAGAGAAGAATTATATATATAGATTGGTAATTAAATATTTTTTGTTTCTCAAACAAGGGAAAGAAATTGTAATTGATGGAAGTGTTGGTATAAGTAGTACTCGGGATGGGGGAATCCCATTTCCAGGCCTGGATGAAAGCCTGTCTAGCAATCAACGGGATTCCATACTGGTCTTTATTGAAAGTATGAATGGAATTAGTCCAATTTATGGCTCACCGCTTTAAAGTAAGTTTGAAACCAACAATACATAAATATACAAACTTCTATTTTCATAAGCACGTCATTAGTATAGTGGTTAATAACTGGTCTTGAGGATGATTGAGCCATAAATTCGTACTCTGGTCATTATATATATATATATTGGGACTAATCATTTGTATTGCCTCCAGCCTCCGCAGAGTATTTTAAAAGTGATAATCGGCTCGCGCAGACCAATACCACTCTTTAAGCTAAATGCTGTTCACATTGGCACCACCTGCGGACAATGGTTTTGCTTGCCCCAGCTGCGACCTACATATTTTGCCACATC
>JADKLZ010071522.1:20641762-20653090 GCA_021533235.1 Biomphalaria straminea
AAGCAGACTTCAAGCAGACTTCAAGCAGACTTCAAGCAGACTTCAAGAGTTTATTGACGAATGTTTTTGAAATGGAAATGATTCTTTAATAATCTAAGTTGGCGGTTGCGCTAATGTAGCTCTTGTGAAGCATTGTGGAACTTAAAGGAAGAGGAGACTGTACAAATAAAGTATCATTTTTTGTTATTTAGCAGATGACGTCATTGATTTCTGCGCTCTCTTTGTTGCTAATATCGGATTTAAAAAAAAAAAGTTAACAAAACTAATATAACTTTGCGATAATAATACCGCGAGGAAAACACAACTGCAATAACTTTCGGCAGAAGCGGCCTTTGAGGGAGGTGATAAAGGGAGACGCACAAAAGACCTGCCACTCAGGGGGAACCACTTTATACAGATTAGTTCGTCATCATAAACCGTCATACAAATATATGGAACCTCTACCTCTCATTTCGAGATACCGTAACAATACTCTATAGAATAAAATGCTCCGGAGCCACTAGTTTTCCTGCCTTCTGCGCTTCGGCAATTCATTCTCCTGGCGTCAAGAACGCACTTTTTTTTCTCATAGTATGAAGAGCTCAAGTCAGTAATTGTTACATTAAACAGGGAGGAAACGGTCTAATACGCTTGTCAGTTTATTAAGTTTCATTTTTAAAAAAACTTTAGAAGTACATATAGAGTACGTACACCTTAATGCGAGTTATCATCGTAAAATCATCTTGTTTTTTTGTTTTGTTTTGTTTTTGTTTATGCAAATTTGTCAACATAACAAATAGTACGGGGAAAACTAATCGCGATAAGAAAGTGGGATATGGGGCTGAGAGCCTAGGTACACTCGATCTTGGCTAACTATCAAGTGGGCTCGAGGCTCGACACCAGACTGGAACAGACCATTTTTTACTGAGCGCCTAAAGGCTGCATGGAAAACCTTCTCATAGACACCTATTAATATTCAAACCTAAATTTATAGCTTCCGTGAACATACATTTTTTACATCAGCTAAAAAGCAAAATACAAGGAAAACAAGGTTATATTAATTAGTTTGGATCAGTCGTGTAAATTTGTAATAGGTCTAGACGAAAAATAAAAATTCATTTTTTATTTTAAAAATTTCTTTTTCAAAAATTCAAACATGTAGGCTTAATTAAGCCTTCTTCAGCTTCTCAAGCCAACGCGGTATCCATTCAGCTAGCAAAGAGTCTATGAACATACAAGACTGTCTAGTTATCTAATGTTTATTTTTCGTGTTTGGGTTTACTAAGCCTGAGATGACAGCCTAATATAAAGGGGACTAATTCAGCTGCACCGCCACTTCAGTCAAGTACCATTTCTTTCCCTTGTTTCAGCAACCAAACAAAGTAATTGATTACCAATACTTAATTAAACTAATTGCTTAATTTTTCATTGTGCAAAACTTCAGCTTCATCCGAGATTGGGTGTCGAAGAAATAATGAACAAACTTTTGGCCAGACAGACAGACAGAGTGAGTTGATAAAAGCTTTGTAAAAAAAATATTTTTTACCGGTCATTTCCCGCCCCCAGATGTCAGAGTGTCAGGGGGTGAGCTCCCTTCCCCCGTTTCAGAAACACTGTTGTACATTAAAAAAACAGAGCTATAAAAATATGAAAAATAAAAACACATATCTTTCTACTTTCCATTATTAGAAAGACATTAGCAATCTTATCACGCCTGTCACACTTTTCACGCCTGTCACACTATTCACGCCTATCACACTTTTCACGCCTTTCACAATTTTCAAGCCTGTCACACCAATTATGGGGATGGAATCTAGATAAATGTTACATTCGAAGTTTTGGGGGTAAAATACTTTTTATTCACTGTGAAAAAAAGCAAGATGCATCTAAAGCTAAACACATCACTAAAAGACATAACCTATTAAAATACTCAGAAACTCAAAGATACGGCACAATTCTTATAACCTATGCTAGGCGAGGTCGACAAGTGTGGCCTCGGCAAATAAAGGAGGCTGGCTGGCTGAGTGGTAACAGTGTCCCGGGTTTGAATCCTGGTGCTGACTGAGATATCTAATTTCGGTATCTTTAGGTCACCTCTGAATTTACCGACCTCTAATAGTAAAAAAAAAGTAGTTTCCCCTTCAGACCTTGTGATCTAGTGGGCAGATGATGTTAACGAGCAGGGTGTCATGTCTATAGGGCATTGCTGTTTCCAATACCACTGAGTGGCACCGGGGGCCTCCACCATATACCTTCGTTGTACCAAGCTAACTGTGCGGGATCCGCCATTGATGAGACGGTCCCTTGAGGAACAGCGCATGGATTTGTGACTGACTTGTGGGAGCTCTCTTTCAACTCCGCACCGTGAAGGGGCAAGACTCTCGTCCGCCCATGGGCACCCCCACGGGAGTCATATTTGTTACCCTTTCGCCTAGCCACTTCCTCTAGTGAGCCGTTTCCACGAGAGCGCCACGTTGAGGAAGGATAACGTGCTCCCGGCTAAAATTACGTGAAGTAACTCTACTCCGACTTGCAGACATAAAAGAGTGATCTTTTCATGACTTCTTGGCGTTCAGACTGTTGAGCCATGAAGAGAATTATATACCTAGATTTTCATTATGGCCGAAAAACTATAAATAGCTTCTTTTTGGTGTTTCCGGCGTATAGAATATTGGAAGTGTTGATAGCTTTCTATTTTTAAAAGTGCATGATCATTTTGTTTTTGCAATTTTTAGCACTGTAAAATCAAGTTTCTAAACTATTTTACTTGTTGCACAAAATGAGTTTAGTATTAAGTTGGCAATAGTGACCTTTTAATGCTTGGTTTTGACGCTTCTGTTATTATCTCAAAGTATCTCCCTAGCGTCTTTTTTTTTTACAAACCTTATTAGTTATATCGACTCTGTTCGTTTGTCTGGTAAAAATTCTGGACACACTATACATGCCACTTTCCATTATAGGCTCGAGTTAAAGTTTGTGTATTAAATAATTGCTCCTAACAAAACATTAATCAATTTTTAAAAAAGTTTTTACTTATAAGTGGTTTTAATTCAATTAATGTTTTTAGTACATAAAATGGAAATAAATCGTACAGTTTTGAGAAACATGGATGTAAATGTACAGTTCGTTCCCTTTTTAAAGCTTTTTTTTTTTATATTTTGCTAATTATGTATATTTCTTTAGTTTACTTTCTACCCCGCTCCACATATTTCTTCAGATCGATTTGTCTTTTTTTAACTGTGTTGTCGTATTTCGTTAAAATAATGTAGGTACATCAGATCTTTAACTTTAAACAAAACAAAACCAAAGAGAAGATCGCTGCGTTAATGATGTATTTTTGTAATCTTGTGATACACCAACAAGCGCGATCTCGGTAACCAACAGTGTAGTACCTAAGAGTACAAGGGCCGATGATGTCACTCAAGAGTTACCCTTACAAGTCGTTTCCTGTCTACTACGGCCTATAAAAACGTCAACTCTGTATTTTACGCTGATGACGTTACGACACGACTTAAAAAAGCTGGACGTGATTTGAATACAAAGTACAAGAGTTTGTTTCTAATGTATTAGAGACAGGGTCAGATTAATTTTTTTATTTTTTTATGTGTAACTAGCGATGATTAGATGTTCATTCCTTTTCTTAAAAGATTGGTTGCAATTATCATAACTTTTAACCTTTACCTTTTATCTATCCCTTACTCTGTTGGGGCACCAAGCAAGACTCGTCGACCGTCTTTCTCCATTCCTCTCTGCCTTTTGCCTTAGTTAGAAGCCTCTTTCAATGGCAGGCCCGTCCATTCTTTTATGTTGTCCTCCCATCGCTTTCTCTGTCTGCCTCTTCTTCATTTTCCTAGTACTGTTCCCTGAAGGAAGGTATTTGCGAGCCCCGAAGATCTTGTAATATGGCCATAGATTTTAAGCTTGCGTTTTTTTTTTTTACGATAGTTAGCAGGTATTCACGAACCCTGTCTCTAATCTCTTGATTTGTGATGCGGTCTTTGAATGTGATGCCTAGGATTCTTCTGTAGCATCTCAATTCCATTTCTAAGATCCTCCTCTCTAGCTCTGCAGTCAGCGTCCAAGACTCACAAGCATATAGAAATTTGTCCATGACCAGGCAGCGCATCCGACTGATTTTGGTGCCGAGGTCTAAGCCTTTCCATATTATTTTAAGTTTTGAAAGGGCTGCTGTGGACTGTGCTATTCGGCCTAGTAGATCAGGTTTCGTTCCCTCATCCGAGACAATATTATTATTATAGCTTTTATATAGCGCTACTTTCATGCTTATAGCATGCTCAGAGCGCTTTGGTCCAATCTCATTTGTGGACCAGTGGGGGGGAGGGGGTATCTAGGAGTTGGTTTCCCGTGCTGCCTTTGGGCGCTCAGTAAACACAACTCTGCCCGAGTCGGGTGTTGAACCTCGAGCCCCCTTCTAGGTAGCCAAGCAAGCCAAGCTCAAGCCGCACTTAGCCTCTCGACCACGCTTCCCACAATATGACAATATGATCATACCTGTCCCTCAAATCCCTAGCTAAGCCACTCTCAGGTTATAATATCACTAATGCGTGTTTAAGTTAACTGATTACGTTCAAGAATTTATTCCGACGGCCAATCAGTTAAGTTTTATTGCAATGCACCTCTAGATTACATGGACGAATCTGACGCGTATGTCTGGAAAGATTAATTTAAGGGATTAAACGAGATTTCGAATCATTTCATTGACCTTCATCTGGATTAGGTCTAGGATTAAGTCAACAGCACTCTATTATATGCTGTAAAATCCATCGGCGTTGGTTCAGCCACTTGCATGCATAATGTCTTATGATAATCATTTAAAAAAAAACACGTGTGACCGGATGTAAAGATGATTAATGTCATTTAAATTTCCTAGTAGGATGATATTTTTATCTTTACATCTTTACATCTTGGATCAAAGTTACGTAAGAGAAGAATGCGTAGTTTGTAGACGGCTTAGAATTGGGTCATTAATTGAGACATTGATTTAATGCCGGTCTATTATGACGGAATGTAACGAATAATCGTCCTTGAAGATGTGTAACCCTCAGCAATTAGTTTTATGTAAATGAAAGGTGTCGTTTGATATTAGAAAGGAAGTTTAAGTTTTATGATATCATAGACTGGCAAAAAAAAAAAGAAAGAACAATATATAGCATTTATTTCCTTTTTGATAACATACAAAATTAATTAATGAACACAATTTAATTAACTAATGGCTTAATTTTGTTATTGAATCATCTTTTGTTATGAACAATGACTAATTGTACAAAGTTTCAACTTGATTCGAGAATGGGAAATGGTTTCAGATTTTTAAAAAACGTGTAGCATGAATCTAATCTCAAACATAGCAGAACTCTATCACTCTATGTCGAAGTCACTTGCAAAGCTCAAAATAATATGGAAAGACAAAGGCATAGTCCGCGACCGCGAAACCAAAGTCTGACCTGGTAATTGCCACATTCTTATATGCCTGCGAGTCTTGGACGCTGACTGCGGAGCTAGAGAGAAGGATCCTAGGTATGACATTTAAAGACTGCACCACAAACGAAGAGATTAGAGACAGAGTTACTAAAGCGATTGGACCTCACGATGAGCTGCTAAGTATTGGAAAAAAAAGGCAAATTAAAACTCAAAGTCTTCGCACAGACTTTCCTTCAGGGAACAGTACCAGAAAAAAAAGAAAGAGAAAGCGATGGGTCTGCTATTGAAAGCGGTTCTGTGTAAGGAAAAAGACAGAAAGGAATGGAGAAAGATGGTCAACAGATCTTGTGTGGTGCCCCAATGGTTCAACAGACTAAGAGATGAGTGAAGGTGAAATTCATTTTGTTTTATATAAAAAAGGGAGTTAAGTCATGCAGAATTGAGACATGCAAGAAAGTTTTGCTGCTTTTACACGTAGGTAAGTTATGTTTTTATGTTTTTTATATATTTTTGCTTATTTTAAATATGATGACTCAGTGTTAAGGAATTCCCCCCCTTCACATTAATTAAAGGTTAAAAATGAGAACAGGCGCATCTTACAAAAGAGCTTCTAATCCTCTTGACATTTAACCCGATACTTAGTACAGAATCTTTTAGAAAATTGCTAAATTCATGAAAAGGGAATATAAAGATAACGAATTGTTTTTGAAACATGATGAATTGCTTGTAAATTTACAAGGAAGTGCCAAAGACGACAAGCGCTGAACGAAATGTTATGAAGATAATTCTCAGAATTTATGGGGAGCCAAGAGTTAGGTTGTAATGACATTTTAGACATTCCGTACAATGCAATGAGGATTACTTTTTGTGGGGGGGGGGCCGCCCCCGCAAAGGGGGGAAAAACAACAAAGACTTAGAGTCCAGTGTTTATGATTTAAATAGGATAAAATATTTTATTGAAGAATTAATTTCTTAACTCTTTGACACCGAAATTATTCTCCACTTTTGGACGGAATTTATAGGTTTATATCTGAATAGAATCAACGATGGGAGCGTCGTTGCGAGATAAAAGAGTTAATAATGATTGCATGGTCTTAACACAAATAAGTATGCCTGCTGTTTATAAATGTGGCCAAAAAAACATTGATGATAATGATAATAATTGATACCTGATTGGAAACAAGTGTTGTATGTAACATCAAGTATTTTTTCCTGCTTTACAAGTGCTCAATCTGACCACAACCGGCGGCACGGACAATGTCCAGCCGATATAAAAATTTCTCCCAAACACGTTTCAGAATGTCCCCCCACACTGTGTTGATTGAAGCCGTCTCCCTTCCTTTACACAGGCAGCTGGATCTTTGGACGCCTCTGAGTCCACCCAGCTCTAATGTGTACCTGACATTAGTTGGGGGAAAAGTAAAGTGCTGGCCACATGACACACTCGTTAACCGTAAGCCACAGAAACATGCCCTTTACATCATCTGCCCTAGAGAGTTTTTTTTTTTTAAAGGCTTTCTTATCGTATGAAAAACAGACGTTACTTCAAAATGGAAGATGATTAGGTCATATTCTTCATGCATTTAGACATGCATGTTTACCAATGACTTCTATTCTGCCAAGTCATTGGTTTTCCTGGCTAGCTAAGGCAACCCATTACATGCTCTAATAGCGCTAGGCAAGAAGGAGCTTGTGTACAATTTGTCCTAGCATATAGAACGATAATGTTCCTTTCTTCGCTTGCAATGAAATGTAGTTGTATCAATTTGTTCAGATCAGTTGTGTAATTAAATTTGTAACAGATCTACACTAGAAATATTTGATCTGTGAAATTATAAATATTTTTACCAATTGTTATATTTTAACATAGCGCAAGTTTCATGGTTTTAGATTTCTTAATAAGCTATGATCCTATCAGTTAGCAGGTCCAGTTGGGAAAGAAAGAAGAGGATAATGGGGTCCATTCACCAAATGTAGGCTAAATAAACAAATTTAGCCACGTCATAATACTGATAAAATAGTGAAAAATACGGATCACGTGACACCCTTACGGATTGCGTAATTTGTATAGAACATATAGAGAAAATGTTGTTTGTTTACGTTTGGTGAATGGACCCCATTGGGTTACCTTGATTGCATCTAAAATGTATTTCTAAAAACATACTTTTATTTAAACACTGCTTATATTAATGTGTATCAATTAGTTTTGATCAGTCATGTCATTAAATTTGTTATAGATCTAGAGTTTTAGACTAACAATAATAAATCTGAGTGATTAGAAATATTTCTTGACTAATTGTTTTTATTTAGCGCAATTGCATGATTTTAGCTTTCTTAATACGCTATGTCCTATGTCAAAATATGTAGGTCACAGCTGGGATTGCGTAGCTTCGAAAAAATATTGCATTCCTCATTAAATCTTTGGACTCGAAGACAAGCCTTACTATGTCCTATAACTTGTCTGGACTAGTCGGTAAGGAATGGGGGGGGGGGGCGGGGGAGAAAGAACAAAGTATCTGGGTGATCACTTTTTAAATGAACTTTTTTTTAAGAGATCAAATTTGAACCTGTAGGCTAAAGCCATCCCAGGCTTCTCAAGCCAACACTGTAGCCACTCTGCTAGCGAAGAGTCTACGAACGTGGAAGATCGCATAGTAATATATTGTTTTAATTTCATGCTAGTACTCACTAAGCCTCAGAGGGCAGCCTAAGAGCTAGAGAAATAAATATAAAGAAACTCGAAACATCAAGACCACGAAGAAGGTTTCTGAAAATGTATAATTTTTTTTTCCTTTCAAGAAAAAAAGAAAGAAAATAAGGAAATGAAAAGCAATAAAAAAACTTTGTTGATTACATTTATTACGATTTGACATCCTCTCTTTTATTTCAGCTAAATCATAAACTACTTCGGAGAACATATTTAAATATTGACATAAGCTAAACACATGAATTGCTGCCTGGTCTTTGACATAAGCTATGAAGGGCTGCCTGGTCGAGTGATATGCGCTCTGGACTGTCATCTCGATAGTACCAGGTTCAAACCCTGTCCTTTGCTATCCCCCTCCCCGCCATCCTGTAGGAAGCATGTAAAATATTTTATTAAAAACCAGTATGGTCAATGAACCAACACAACACCTACAAACTACGCAAGACAGCAGGGTTTCTGTCCAGGGCTTTTGCAAGAAAGGATTTAAGCCTCTCAAGCCCTCACTCCAATGGAGTTTGATGAATGAATGAATCAATCAATCAACCAACACAAAAAATTATTCTAAACCTGCCTTGCTCCAGTACGAGTGCACTATTGGACAAGGAAAGAAAGACGCTGGGACAGAAGAGAGAAAATTGTTTATATCCGGATACAAGAGAGTAGGAAGAGTGTAAAAAATGTTTGGAACTAAGGAGCCGTCCTTAATGCTGCCTGAAAACTGTAGTTAGGACCGGGGGAGGCTGTCGTTAGTTGTATTCTGGTTTGCAGGGGAGAGGACTGGTAGAATAGGAACAAGGCTCTTTGAAAGTAGAAAGCTGTTAAGTGTTTGTCCTTGTGAATAAACACTAGAAAATTACCAATTTTCGATGTTTACACAAGTCCCCTACCATAAGGTTATATCTGCCCAGGAAGGGTGGAGGTCGTGGATTGCAGAACATCTTCAAATTGTGTAAGATGCAATTTTAAAAAATACGGTCAAAACTGCGCGCCTCCAGCAATGAACTAGTTTCCTTCCTACGCAAATACGACTTCAAAGCAACCCCTCTGAACCTACACAATGTTGATGTTAATGTTTGGCGTAGGGCATGAGATTTGCCAATGGGAAGAAAAAACACGGTTGAAGTGTTTGCCCTAGATTTACTACAATAAAAAAAAGTAAAGGTCATCTGATTCTGTGGCCAACGGTTAACGAGGGTGTCATGTGGCCAGCACAACGACCAACCGCCTTTACTTTTCCCCAACTTATGTCAGGTACCCATTAGAGCTGGGTGGACTAAGAGGCGCCCAGGATTCCCGAATTAAAAATCCCGGTCTTCATCAGGATTCGAACCTGGGACCTCCGGTTCAGAAACAAAGCGCTTTACCGCTCAGCCACCACGCCTCTAGATTTACTACAATCTATATTATATTTCTCAAAGAACTAGGTCAGACAACAACAACAACAACGAGTAAATAGGGAAGATCCCATGGCGTACGCACCACGGTGTGAATGGACCCAATCCGCACCGCACTATTTCATTCACAAAATAGCATAGACCATGGAACTATAGTTCCATGCATAGACATAAAGAAATCAATAGACTGGGAAAAGGAAGTAACTTTGTGAAAACACATGTATATATATATATATATATATCTACTATTGAATTACAAAAGATTTCAATAATTTCCGGAGATTTCCAGGACTTTTTCGTAGGTCTATATTTAACAACATTTCAGGAGATATCGCAGGGGCTCCTGGTAAATCAAGAGGCAGCGGGAAATCTGTTATATGTTATAAAATGGTTTAATTTAATAATTTATACATCTAAAATCTGTTCCTAGATCTAGATCTAAAACTCGAATTCAACTCTAAGAAGATTTATAGAACTTCTCTTCGCAAGTATAGTTTTATGCTTTAGCACATGAACATACTAATTATAGTCCATTTAATCAAATTAACATTCAAATTTGTTTTTCTAAAGCATTGTTACATGAGTGATGCTATATTCTTAATATCGCGTAAATTAAGGTCAATTAGCCATTTTTTTTATCTCCATTCATAGTATTTTTCATTCATGAATTCACGCATTTTTACTTATAACAAGCAAATGGGAAGATCCCATGGCGTACGCACCACGGTGTGTATTGGAAATAATATATCCAAATCCGCACTATTTTCATTCACAAAATAGCATAGCATATTTTCTTTTTAATTTAAAAAGATTTTAATAATGTCCGGAAATTTCCAGAACTTTTTCGACCGGCGGCATAGCATTTAATAACATTTCAGGAGATTTCCAGGGTGCTCCCGGTAAATCAAGAGGCCGCGGGAAATCTGTTATGTTTTATAAAATGGTTCAATTTAATCATTTATATACCTAAAAAATTAGCACGGGTCCAAAGAAAGTTCGGGACCCACTGTGGTCGCATATGTTGCAGTGCCTAAGGCCTGCCCTGGAAAATAGCGGCGTATGCTATGCCGCCGGTCGACTAGTATTTAATTAAATTTACAGAAGTCCCCTTTTTTTCGCCTCTCTTTTCAGAACACGACTCTACAAAAGTACTCTGTAAATAACTAAGTAATTGTATCCCCTAAATCTAGAAACATCTCGTTACTTCACACTGTCACTAAATCATAGCTTGACACCGCAGCCATCTTCAGTACCTTCACATTCAATTCGCCCACCTCGGCATTCATCCGGTCTCCCCAAGAGTCGTGGCAACATCGCTAATCTTCGAGATGATGTTTCTCGTAACCACGGATGACACCGAGGTCTTCGCGCGTGAGATACGTCTGGCGTCAACTTCCGGGTGACAAAACGCCACTTATCGCCTATTACGCTGATTTACGTTGTGTGCGCGTCAAGGCGTCTGCAAGTCTGTGGCCGCGTCAATTTAAAAGGAGGAATTTATGACACCATAAATTAACCTCTGAAGTAAATAATCACAAGGACATCAGGTTCGGAATCCTAGCGATCAACCACTCAGCGCCAACTGAAAGATATACAATGTATGGGAATTAGAAAAGTGGCAAAGCATTCTTCGAAGCAAAATTACGCAGCTTGGCAGCGTGGTGTTCGGACTGTGTCCCCAATGGTTCTAAGTTGAAACCTTGCTCACAGCCACCCCTGGTGTCTGGCAGGAAGCTTGGACGTAATAAGCTTCTGTTCCGATGGAACTAACGAAACTGACCAAACAAAATAAAGACAGACATATATATA
>JADKLZ010071522.1:20673050-20688717 GCA_021533235.1 Biomphalaria straminea
ATATATATATATATAACTTGATTGAATTTCTAGATTTAGACTTAACATTCAATTTAATAAGACTTTTTAAAAATTTAGTTATTAGTTTTATTTGCATACAAATAATATTTATATTAGACCCCTTATATGTATATAAAATATGAATTTTTTCTCGTTTTGTATTTTTCAACTGTATTCTTATCATGTCATAATTCTTGCTGTTATAAGTCAAGTCAATTTATATGTTTGCTTTCAAATGTTTTCATCTGTAGATACACAAATAAACAAGACTGTGAAAGTGAACACTCTCATTATCTTTTGAAAGGCAGCTGAAATACAACATCCAAGTCATCGACTGCAATGGATTTGCAGAAATTAAAAAATGAAGACAAATTGATTCTGTGTAGGAAATATTATTTGGGTATGTAAAATTTATATATGTATTTTTAATATATTTAATAATTATTTTCATAAGCTCTCCACTAGCAGAGTGGCTACCATGTTGGCTTGAGAAGCCTGAAAAGGCCTGTGCCTATAATTTCTTATTAAGGTCATTCCCCTCCTTTTTTTAATTTTCATAAATGCTTTTTATTGTTAGTCTAGATTCTAGATCAATGACTGATCCCCAAACTAATTGATACAACTATGCTTAATATAAGCTAAACTTTGTTTTAAAAAAAAGTATTTTTAATATATTATTTGTTTCATTTTAATTTTGTTTAAAGTGACTTTCTCACTAGCTCTTTGATCTTATTCATAATGTTTGAAACTCATTATCTCTTTTTAATGAAATGTAATTCATTCTTGATTGAATGGGACAAGATGGTTTTTTTTTAATGTTCCTTCAGAGTTGAAGATAGTTTACTTCCTAATCCAAACTTCCCACAGCATCACTTGGGATGGTAGTGGGCAGGTTTTGAACCCAGGACTATAAATAAATCCAAACGACAGTCCAGCATGCAAGCTGCATGACCAGACAGCCACCCTACCTAATTGTATTAAACTATTGCTTAATGCAATTTCTCTCTTTCTTTTAGTGGCATTCTCATCTATTTTTATTTGTGTAATTCCTTATTAATGCAATTAAGTAAAAAATTTGAATGCTGACCAAATGCTTTTAGTAATAAAAGAATTGTGTTTGCTTTGGCAATGCGCCTTTAAATCTGGATCCAACAGTGTCATCTCACATCAACTTATGACAAGCAACATAAAAATGGTTTCATCTTTTTTACTCAGAACTCTTTATATAACAGGTTCACAAATAATTTTTACACTGCAATCCACATTAATTTATTAGACCATTTTTAGCCTCTGCTTTTTTTTCTTTCTGGAGATTTATTTTACAAATATTTTCAGTTGCTTTTTACATGCAAGTTCTTTGTAATAATTGTAAAGTTTAAGTTCATTAGTTAACAGAATTTTGATGGAACTCAGTTCTGTTAACCTAAGTTTTTAATTTAATATAGTGGTTAGCTAGAGTTGCATCCCTCAGAAACTTTCACAAGCTATTTAAGAATAAAACTATGACATTCTAAAAGGTTTAACAATTTCTTTGTTTTTTTACCAGCTGGATTCTTTCTCCTCCCTTTTCTTTGGCTTGTGAATGCTGTTTGGTTTTTCAAAGAAGCTTTCCGGAAACCTCATTATGCTGAGCAGTCAGAGATTCGAACATGTAAAGTATTTTTTTTTTTATAACTTTTTTTTTTTTAATTCAATGGCCCATCATCATCATCATCTTCATTCCTTTGTGTTCCTCATGGAATATAGGGCCTCTACAAAAACACGCCACTCTCCACAGTCTCTTGCAAGTTTTTTGATGGCTTCCCAGCTCTTTCCGGTCCTCTCGGTTTCCTCCAGTATACTGCGTCCAATGGCCCATGAAATAATAATATTGTAATATGTTACTAAGCTACATCTTTTTTTTCTGCAATGAATTCAGTAACCTCTAAATTTGTGGTTATATATAGCTCCTCCTTCGTGTACGAAGATGAGCACATTTCTCATTTCCTATGGACTCAAAGATGGCTGTGAAGTCCAATCCTCGCTTTGAAAAGCCGGCCGCATATGTGGCATGGGTGAGTTTTGTCAGTTGCAGATAGGCCTGCTTTTTCTCTCTGCTTTCTATTGGTTCGGCGCTCTATCGCACTGGCCACTCTACTTGCTTCAAATCTTGAGACTCCGAGGCTCACAGCTTCTCGCCATGCGGAGCGATCTAGAGCTAGTGCTTCCCAGCCATAAATGTCGATACCGCATTCCTTGAGGGAGCTCTTGAGGGTGTCTTTGTAGCACTTGTATTGGCCGCCTTGGGAGCGCTTTCCTGTACATAACTCTCCATACAGAAGTCGTTTGGGAAGGCGATTTTCTGGCATGCGGACTACATGTCCCGCCCATCGTAGTTGGGACCTCTAAATTTGTGGTTAAATAGTTGTTAGCATGCCAGGTTACAATGACCGACTTAACTCTTTCTCTCCATAATTATTTTTCCATGTTTCGTCAGAATTTTTCTTTTTGCTCATTACTGTTTCACTCCAGTGTTATGATCAAGCTTCAATAACTTTGTCGTTTGTTATCAGAAAATGTTTTATTTCAAATAGAATTAATGGGGAATGTATGCTCTTTTTATACAAAACAAAATAAAGTTTATAAAATTAAACATTAATTTAATGAGGTGAAATCAACAATGGTATTTTCAGTTAGGAGAGAAAGAGTTAACTCCGTCACTTCTTATAGATAATAACTTTATCATTTTATTCCACACAGGGTAATTCACAATATTACGATACATTTAGTTTTAATACAGAATTTTTAACCCTTGAATATTCAGTGGGGTACGTGTCACACTGTTCTAAGTTTTCATCATGCTCTGGCAACAAAAAACAAAAAAAAAAAATTGAAATTGAATAGTGGTTGGGGTGCTTATGACAAGTCCCAAAAGGCCAGCAAAATCTTGGAACACATGAGCAAGCTTTTTTAGCACAATGCATAATTCACATGGCTATGGCCTAGCTTTGATTCATTGTGCCCCGCTGCAGTGGAGAAGAGGAACCTGTGTCTGATTTTCTTTTTGACTGCCCCAGACTTGCCGATCTCTGTCTTGACAAGTCAGTGAAACCACAAACTCTTGACCTGTATCGGGCACAACATGGCCTAAATTGTGCCGATGTGCCTAAAACCAAACCAAACCTTGACCTGTATTTTTTATATATATGTACTACGCAAAACAAGAGAGGATTTGAACCTCTCAAGCCCTCACTCAAATGGAGTTTGATGATGATGATGATGACCCTTGAATGTTAACATGTCGTATGTCCCAATACTTAGATTTGAAAACTTGCTATAACTGTCAAGATATAACATCAACTTCAACTTATATTTAAATTTTTTTTAAAAGAGTAAAAATGAGCATTTTAAAAAAAATGCTTGAAGTATTAAATTAAGCCATGGCAATTTTCATAAACCTATTTTTATAGTGTCTCAACATATATTATATGTTTACTATCTGTTAATGATAACTTTCTTTGCATTAAAAAAAACAAAAAAAAACATGGCTCTTACTGTGAACATCTGAGTAATTTTTTCGGTTTGAGCTTTAAGCCTTTTATCAGCTCTGTTAAATTGTTACTTATTTAACTTAAGCTTTCAAGTTTGATTGGAGAGATTGCAGACGCAATGTATGTAGATATAATTTATGATGACACTCGAGACTTCTTCTTGTATTGTTGTTTTCTCGCTATCTATCAGTCCATCTGGGAAGGGGGAGGGAGGCATAATTTTCTGAGTACCTGGTTGTACTTACTACTTAGAGACTAGAATTAGGAATTAATTTTCTTTAAGTTACATTGTTAATAAAACTCTTCAACAGATGTTACAAGATCCATTATAGGCAGTGCAATTTGGTTGGCAGCCATTATCACATGGGTGATCATCTTTCAGCTGAACAGAGTCTCCTGGGGTGCAACCGGGGATCTTCTAACATTTGTTATTCCTCTTGGTGAAGCTTAAATTTCAACCTTGTTATCCAGAGATGTCTGCTTTTTTGTAGTGTACTATATATGTATATATATGTATTGTTTGCAATCATTTCATTGTATATATAAGAGCCTATGGATCAGGGTTAGTATCAAGTCATCAATCGTAAAGCCTTGAAAGATTTCATGTGGAGCAAGCGTTTGGTTTGCTTTTTTTTTTTTTCTCAAACTGTTATTGATTGTTAAAAGCTTTGTCTCCTAACTTAATGAGATTACTATTTTGGATTTAACACATAAATCCTGTATTTTTGTTTCTTCTTGTTAATTGTAATTTTCCCTTTAAGACCTTGTGGTCAGTGGCTAGTGATATTTAACTCCCCTTTTTTTTTCTTCAATAGAGTGTTATTTGCCTAGCACAACTACTCAGCTGCCTGTACTATCCCCTACAAAATTTCATTTGATTTCAACTGCCCAGCTATCTAAAAGTTTTATAAATAATGAGTACTCTATAGCAAGAAATGTGTGTTTTAATCTCCAGGATTTAAAAATAGTTTGTTATTTTTTCCATATTAGAACACAAAATTTTTATCTAAATAAATGGTAACTGTTAATTATTATTTGATAAAACATCCTACCTTATTTTTAAATTAAATGTTCATTTTTTGATTAAGTTTTATTAAAATGACAAACTCTCATGCTTTACTATCAGCTTTCAATCACTATAATATTAGACAGTAAGAAGGGACTACAAATTTCATATTCAAAGTGTCATGTTTCATTCACTATGTTGTTTCTTTTATCTAAATTGTTTGTTCCAAGATATTTAATTGCAGTTATGGTGCAAACATTGTTAAATGATATTTGATAGAATGTATACATCACAGGGTTTCCCAAAACTTTTTTTCCACATTTTCTAAAATAAAGTGCATCTAATCAAAGTACACAGCAGTAGATCAGTGGAAAGGATTATTGGGTTCAGGATCTTGGACACTGCTTGCACTAAAAAAAAATTAGTTTCAATATTCAGCCCATACGATCAAAGCATAAATGGGCTTTAGATAACTTTTAAATAAACTACTGTCACAGGGTCTAAAGTATAACATTGGCTTTAGATACATTGTTTTTAACTAAACTACTCTCACAGGATCTTAAGTTAAGTATAACATTGGCTTTAGGTCGGTTTTTATTAAACTACTATTTATATATTTGACTATAGGTAAGAATTTTGTCAGCTTGGCACTAATATTGGGTGAAAAACAAATTGCCTGAAAAGTGGAATATGAATTGGGCTTCTTTCCCAGTTTATCAAAGAGTTGAGTTTGATGTGTGTACTTTAAAAACAGAAAATTGAAATTGTGTCACTTGGCTAGACCACTTGTTAAAATACAATAATTGCTGTCATCTTAAAATTTTTGCTGTTTGTATCAAATAGCAGTATCAATTTTCAAAGCTAAATAAACTGCAAATTTTTAAATTACTGTTTTGCCTTCTTTCTATTACATATGGGAGTTGTGTTCATAAGTTTTGTCATTATAATGTTATTGTTGTTTTGTCTTTTTTTTTTTTTTGAAGCATTTTCAGAAAGATAACTTTTGATATTTAATGCTATCAATTTCTTCTTTTAAAATTAGAGAAATAATTTAAAAAAACATGACATTTCTCCAAACACCAGTAATAAAAATAGCTATGTCACTTGTGTCATGAGGATGATATTCATAAAAATGGTTATTGTTTTTTACTCTTAATTAATTCCAAGATTTTTAGACACAATACTGATATATACTACTGATTAATAATACAAGATCCACTCTGTTATCAGCAGCAGACGCCTTAGCTGGCTTGGCCACGTTCGCAGAATGCCAGTAGGTAGACTACCACAAGATATACTGTATGGCGATCTTATTGAAGGCAGGAGAGCCGCTGGTCGTCCACTTTTACGGTATACAGATGTATGCAAACCCGACATGAAGCTATTTAAAATCGACACTAGCATCTGGGAAAAAGTAGCACTGGATAGATCCACATGGAGAGAGAGCATAAGAGAAGGGTCCCGGATTGCAGATGCCATACACAACAAAAAAATAGAAAAAAGGCTGAAATTGCAGCTGCGCCTGGTGATTTTATATGCCCAACCTGCAACCGCAGCTGTGTATCAAGGATTGGCCTCTTTAGCCACACAAGAAGTTGCAAAGGGAAAAGATCGTCTCTCGAGACATAAAAATTCCACAGTAATAATACAAGAAAAACAATTTATCATTTAGTTACAAATACTGATTTATTTATTTGTTATCACATTCAAATAGATTCATATTAGGATCAGTTTTGGCTTACAATTTTTTAAAGTTTTCAAATGGCACAGAAAAGACTTCATCTACTACATTGAATACATAATAAATGAGACATATGTTTTGAATCTCAATCTTGTAAATACAGCACGCAAATAAAAAAATGCACAATTTTACAACAATTATGTTACAAAGTTTTGAAAATATTGTAAAGGCACTGACAATAAATAAATATTTCAATATTTATTTAAATAAATATCAAACACAAGCCCCACTAAAAAGAATGATTGTATGCTGTTGATGAATGGAACAATCAACATAAAATATAGATTTATATTACCTATAGAAATTAAACATCCTTTTTGTCAACAATTAAAAATTGCTTGATTTTGTTTTGGCTCAGTGGAACTGAAGGTATCTATCATACTAAACATAAAGGCATTTTTAATTTCTCAAAAAAATCTTAGAATTACTGGACAATAAATGGCTACCTTTCTCTTGGTATAATGCTAAATAGAAATATTGGTATAATGCTTGATTGAAAAAAAAGAGTGTTATAAAAATAACAATTTATATTTTACTTAATGATATATGTAATGCCGTATATAGTGACAGTAATAAGATCATGGAGGCATATGTGATTACCAGTATGAATGTGTACTTGACTTGGGTGAGGGTTCTTCTATCTCAAGGGACAATATTTTCTCTCTTGGGTTCATTCATGAACCCTATGATTGAATGGTAAATCATGGCATAGGGTCTCAACCTATCCTGCATGATCCAAATAAATGTTAAGTTTGACTTCTGAAACCTTTGCATCATAAAATGTGTGTTCGGAACCAAATAGGCTCAAAACACCAAACCCCTTAATCTGCTGCTCACCACAGGTCATGTGCTGGGCTTGGTTGTCTGAGGCCTTTTGTCAACAGTGCCTTATTTAGACTAGAAAAATCCCTAAGTTATTGGAGATATGGGGCTCTTTTTGGTTTCCTTTATAAGTCAAGATGTTATATGTCCATGCTAAATATTTATTAGGGGCCCTAAGTTATGTAAATATACACTGCAAGTAAAGTAAAAATAAACTTTTTAAGTTTTTTAAAAAATATGTTCTTTTCTGCTTTACAATGCAAGTGATATAGGATTTTCAAAAATATATTGAAAGTAATATCAACTCTGTACAGAGTAACTTGTACTATATTCCTTTAGCTAATGCTTGGAGTATTTGAACTTTGAAGGATGCAGTACTATACCAACAATGATTACAATACTAGCAATACAATAACAATTGATGTATAACACATATTACATATATATGTACAAGAGGAAAAATGTAATGTTGACTTGATCATCATCAATGTAGAAATTTCCATGTTTAAACTTTTTTTTTGGATACTGCTAGGGTAATGAGCAAGTAAAACAATAAATTTACAAAGAAGAATATTTTGTTGTGTTTGGTTAAGGTAATGATTCTCTAATTTAAATAGTCCCTTTAAGCTGCTTTTATGTATTTATGTTAGCATGCAAATAATGTACAATGCTGATACTGTAACTAAGATTTAGTCTAGATTCATATGGAAGTACTCTTATAAAAAATGTTTTCTTACTAATAATACAAAGATTAATTATAACAATTTAAAAAAATAATTGTTTCAATAGTTTTAGTTAAGTTTCTATTAAAAAGTCTAAGTTGATGGCATATAAAGTGACCAAGTCAATATGCTGTAACAACATTTTTCTGTGTATAAATATAAATTTATAAACACTTTGTAACTTACACTAAGTAGTGTATAGTACTGTCCAGTGTTAGACAACATAAATGTCTACATTTCACAAAATAAACTAATAGTATTTATGTGGCACAAAGTTTACAAGCTTAACATCTCTAAACAAATGCTGAATAGCTCACAGCCTGATAATTTGATGAATGGCCATAACAAATCAAATTTAACACAACCATTAAAAGCTTTAATGATATAGTTAAAGAAAAAATAATGAAACATCAAAACTGATACAATATTAAACATAAAATATATCACATAAAATAATAGATATTCAAAATTTAAAAGAACATATTTTTTTTTCTTTTATTTTTTGTAAAATTTGTTATCTAATGTTGGACACCCTGTGTACAGCTGGCTAGCTGGAATTAGTTGTTACCTCTGCAATAACATAGTTAACACTCCACTCAAAAGGCAGCAAAGTTTATTAGGAAAAGTCAACAATCTACTTGAAACAGAGCAAAGGGGTGTCCAACAATAATTAGTGAAATCAGCACCATTTTAGAGTTCCATTTAGTAGATTAAAACAATAAAATATAGATTTTTGAAAATAATTTGTATAGTATATTTTTCTAATATAATTTAATATTGATATTGGATTCTTATCATATGCCTGTTATTTTAATCCACTTTTACTCTCTAATGATTAAAAATATCTAGGATCTTTAAGTAATAATATCTATATAAAACGTATTCTTTTTCATAAAAAATAGTGTGCTAAACATATTTACAATATACATCATAGTAAATGGCATATTTGTTTATGAAAACTATGTTATTGCTTTCTGTTAATATTTATTGCTGCAATAATTGTAACAGCAACTTAGACCTTAAACAGTTAACAAATATTTCCTTGAAACAACATTTTCTTGCTGCAACACGAGGCTGAAATATTCTGTGCTAAGACATCAGGACTTAAGCCACAGCCTTGGTGTTTAAGCTTGCTGCAACAAGAGGCTTGTTTGGTGCTGAGACACATTTCTCGCGTGCTGGCTCTGCCACCAGCAGCTTCTTCTGTTGCGCTTCTTTCTTCCTTCGTTTGAGCTCCTGCTGAATCAGGTAAACCTGAGCCCTGCACATCCTGGCCTGCTTCTTCTGGAACTCCTCTTGGTACACTGTTTTGAAATTAACCTTAGAAAGAAAATGTAATAATAACATAAGATTTGTATTACATATTCATTACTCTCTTTTAAGCATGAATTAAAATAACAAAAACAAATATTGTTTAATAGTTCAGTTTTTTTTTTTTTGAGTTTTTGGAAGCTCCTTCAAAGGTAAAGATTTTTATATCCTTTTTACAATATTCTACAGGAGTGCAGAAGCAGGGGCGTAGCTAGAAATTTTGCATCATTTGGGGGCCGGGGGCTTGATCTATTAGGGGGCCCTGCATTTTGCGTAATATTTAATTTTTAATGTCAAAAACACTCATTTGGGGGCCCCAAATTCTCAAATTCTCCCCCCTACTCCCCCCACACTAGCTACGCCAGTGTGCAGAAGATAATAATGAGCATAGTCTGAGCTCAAAACTATTGAGATCATCAATTCAATTTCTATTTGAATGGGGTCTTGAGAAGCTCTAATGCTCTCTTGCAAAGAACCTCAACAGAAACCATGCATGTGTGTCACCATATTTGTCAAGAACTTATAGCTATAGAGAAAACGATCCAAAGTGCACAACACCAGGCAGGATTATATGAAGACACTCAATTATCTACAGCTATCTACAGTTTTACATATTACAAAAATATGGCTCTTGTTAAAGTCTGACAGTTAACTATGAGTGTTATTAAGCACAGATAAAATTAAAGCTTTTCTTTTTTATTTTTTTTTGTTCTGCATACATTAAAGCTAGGGAAAAAGAATAGTGTAGTAATGAGTTTTCTACACAAGTAATTAGTATAAAGAACTTTAATTCTTAACCAGTTTTAGTTCATTGATATGTCACTTATGGTCCATTATACTTTACATATTTTCATATACCATATAGAACAAAAGAGGTATTTTTTTTATAAATACTGATGGAAAGATGGACAAGTTTCTAATAGCAATTAAAATTTCAAACATTCATGAATTTATGCCACTTTTCATAATGTTTATCTGATTTAGTGGTAAATAAGGAAATAGAATTTGATTGTGACAATTGTTAGAAATTTAAGGATAGATAACTGTAGCCTAGCATGTTAAAATGCAAAAAAAAAAAGTTGAAGATGGTTGAAAACACTGAGTAATGATAAAGTAACAATTATCAATTAATTATTTTATAAGCACAACAAATTTCAATTTGGTATGAACAATAGACATACCTCCCCACTCTTGGATATTGGTCTGTCTTCTGGCTTAGGTCTGGATATAGCCTCTAAAGGTTTAGGAACAAATGTTGACTGTGTAACACTCTGGCTGGTGAATGGATGCTTGCTGGGTATGTATGGGCGATTTTCGTGAAAGTCTCCGTATCTAAGGTAAACAAATAATATGAATTCAAGTTTAGGATGAATGAAGAATTTGAACAGAGAGAACAGGTGTTGATTGTTCACTGGGAAAACTTAAAAGGCAGGCCCCCCAAAAGCTGACCATGAGTACAGTGGCTTGATGATGTAGGGGGCTGATCTACAACAGCTAAAAACATGGGTAAGGAGACATAAAGCAAAGGCCAGATCAGAATGGAGGGATGTGTTGAAGTAGGCCCGGGCCCTCCATGGGCTGTAGCGCCACTGGGATGGATGGATGGTTGTACTATAAAGGACTAGAATGCAGTGCTGAAAGCCTAGAAATTGAATCTTATAGAAACCTTTTTTTTTTAATTTAGAAATTTCTGAAAATGTCTTAAATGATTTCTAGTTATTGTTTTTGTATATTTGAAAAACAAATTAAAAGCATAATTTAAATTATCATTGTTTTGCTTTTTACTGCTTTTCAAAACCAACAAAGGTTTTAATGATAACTACTAGTGTACCAAAATTGAGATGTAACTTAATTTTAAATTAACTTTTTTATCTTGTCCTTGAGTCTCATGACTGTATCTCAAGTCATTTGGCACAACTATATTTTAAACTAATGGTTTTAAAATCTTAAATGCTAATAAATATATAATAATTTTGTCGTATAAATGTTCATTTTTATAAAGTCTTTCAAAACATTTTAAAACAATGCAACTTTGTTGCAAACTTCTAACTTTTATAGAATGTAGGATTTTACAAAATAAGTAAGGGGAGAAAATCAAGACTTTAATAGAGGCAGTTATGCTATTTACTCACAAATTAGGTACTGCATAATTTGAATATATTTAACCTTTGCATGCATGGGTTTACTTAAGTATGTATGGGGCCTTAATTAGCTTGAATTGAAAACTTTATTACATGATTTTGAAACTTTTTGATTTGATGTATTTACATTTTTTAATTAATAAATATCATAAGTTTTAGCTATAATATGTTAACATACATGTGATATTCGTTATAGAAAGTCTTTATCATAGCCTTGGACATAAGATTTTCAAAGAGTTCTTAAGTTTCTTTCCACCAATGAATTAGGTCCTGGCCTACCGGGCATTTGCCAGAATGCCCACAGGACCAGTCCACCTCTGATAATAGGCTATGTGAGCTTTAGAACTACTTCCTTTCCAACATTTTTTGAAAGCAGTGTTCAATATTTTACCTGACCCTGGGCTGTACACCCCAGTCTTGGAACAACTCATGGTTCATTGTCCTACCATCAAACTTAGCATCAGCTGACAGAGACAACTTAGACATGGGGAATGAAATCCTGACATTTTCTGCAGCTTTCAGATCTATAGGTTGAAAGTCTCTCTGAAGAAAAGAGTGAGTATTTGTGAGAATTTTCTGCCTCTTTGATCACTGAGTGTTACATAAAAACAAAACAAATTTTTTGATAATTGTGGGCTTAATATCAAGAAAATCCTTTTCTTTTTATTCTTTTAATAATTTAGGTCAATGCTTTTTTCCCCTTTATATAAAAATAATCTATGTATTAGCACATATCACTGAACTTGACACAGCTCACAAAAAAATGAATGTTAAGAGAAAACAAGATTTATCTAGCTTAAGTACAAACATTAACAGCTTCACAATAAGACTAAGACTAAGACTGCTTTATTGATCCTTACAGAAATTTGTTGTGATTACAAGGACTCTTTTTCTCATATAAAGACAATAAAATACATAAAAACTGTGTGAATTATTTATGATTATCAAAGAAGTTTGACTACAGAGTTTCAGACATTCCTTTTAATATGAATTTATGTCCTAGGAAAACCTTCTGCAGGACAGAATAGGATGGTGGTGGGAAAGATTTGAAATAGAGACCATAATATAAACAGTCCAAAGGGCATATCACAGAACTAGGCAGCCATTGATTATATATATATGGCTCCTTCTGTCTCGGAAGACAGTGGATGCGCCCAGATAAGTCACTGGCTTTGGTTTCGTCTTGAGATGGGGCAGAATCTGGAGTGGCTGATCAAGCCAATTCTGGATCGGCATAGTTTGCCACAGTTCGTGCATTTATATTCCTCAGTTTTAGGGCTGGCTGACAGCAGGGCAGCTTTCTTTTTTATTCTCTTGACCAATGCAGCTTCATTTCTTTTGCATTCAGCAAAGTTCGTACCAGCACGCACAGTCTGTCTCCATGCTGTTCGGTCTTGGGCTATCTCCTCCCACATACTTTGGTCGATGCCTGTTGCTTTCATATATCGCTTGCAGGCATCTCTGTTAGAGGGCGCGGTGGCTGAGCGAGAGGGCGCGGTGGCTGAGCGGTAAAGCGCTTGGCTTCCGTACTGGAGGTCTCGGGTTCGAATCCTGGTGAAGACTGGGATTTTTATTTCGGGATTTTCGGGCGCCCTTGAGTCTACCCAGCTCTAATGGGTACCTGACATTAGTTGGGGAAAAGTAAAGGTGGTTGGTCGTTGTGCTGGCCACATGACACCCTCGTTAACCGTAGGCCACAAAATCAGATGACCTTTACATCATCTGCCCTATAGACCACAAGGTCTGAAAGGGGAACTTTACTTTTTACTTTTTTAGGCATCTCTGTTAGTTAATCTTGGGCGGCCCTTGGGTCTGATTAGACCACTGTATAAATTTAAGACAAGGATACAACCTAACCTCTTTTGTCTATCAATTAAGATGTAGGCCTATTGGTAGCCTACATTTTTTCTATCAAGAAAACTCAATCTCTAAACTTAAAACAACCACAAAAAAAGTCTAAAAATAAGAAACTCTTTCCCATTATAACTTTGCACCTAGAAGCAATTTATTTGAAACCAAGGAGAGAAGTGTGGAGCTCTTTTGTTCAAGCATGAGCTAACAATATTTCAATCCTTCTTTAAATACTAAAAACTAGGTACTGCATTGTTGAAACAATTTCACACCTTTTGGCTTGTTTCTGTCTCAAATTTGACAGAGGGTACTTTGTATTCTTCTTCCACTTTCTTACAAGATGGTGCTGCTGGATGTTCACTTACATCATGACCTCGAAATATTGACCTATTTTCTGTAGAAAAATTTTGTCTGAAAAAAAGACAACAACAACACTAAGCTATATTCTGATTTATATCTCCTTTACTATTTTAATTTGTATTCGTTTCAATCTAAAACAGTTGTAATTAAATTCATTTCATGAAAAAAAAAGTTAAACCTATTATAAGCCTATTTAAGTCAAAACCCAAAAATAAAATTGCACTAGAATTTTCCTTTCATTTGTAGATACCTCAGAGCAGAGGTGTGGCTAGGGTGGGGGGAGGGAGGGGGAATTTAAAAATCTCCCCAGGTCCCAAATGAGTGGGGGTTTTTTACATTAAATATTAAATATTGTGCAAAATGCAGGGGCCCCCAAAGAGGTCAAGCCCCCCGGGTCCCCAATGGATGTCAAATTCCTAGCTACACCACTGCTTCAAAGTTTACTCAATATTAATAGTGTTGGACAGCAATATGCTAAAAGTAGAGACAGAGAAGAGTGCTGCTTACAAGAACCACCCACATAAATATGTCATAATATTGTACAAAAAGACATTGCACCAGCCTTACAATACCTACTTGTTGTCAAATTTAAGATCTATTGTAGGCTGGGGAGGGTCCACTGGCTTTGGTGGCCTTGGTTGGTGGCCTTTGAAACCTGGAAAATCTTCCTGTGTCTGTGTCACTCCAAAAAATAAACCTTTTCTCTGTGGCATCGTTTCTTTTTGAACAACTTGCCTTGAGCGATGATCACCTTCAATTTGCTTGTAAGTGGATTTATGAGTTGTGTCGAAGAAGTGATCTCCTGAAATAGAAAAAAAAGAAAAAAGTTTAAATACACTTTTTATATTTCAATAATAATTTTTTTGTTTCATGTTTAGTATTAATTAACTTTGCCTTGTTGAATCATTCTGGAGAATGACAGAAAACCTAAAAAAAAAATTAAATCATTTAAAAACCTATTCAGTCAATTTAGACACTTTTTCGTAAAGTAAAGTACTTTTTTTTATACTATCATTCATTAGTTATAAAGGGCAAATTAATCACTCTTACAGGAAGACGTATGTTTCACAAATGGGGAATCATCTTCTAAAAGAGTATTTTTTAAAAAATATTTTACTTTGTAATATTATCAACTCAATGGACTTAATTTGTAGCTAATTTATCACATCACACGATATAACTCTTATTTCAAAATTTAATAATATGAAGAGTTAGGTCCCTTGCTTTAAAAAATTTTTAAATTTTAAGCACATTTTGCAATTAGCTTAATAGTAACAAGGCAAAGCATAAGTTCAATGAAATTTTAAAAAAATGTAGGCCTTTATAAAAGAAGAAGAATTATTTTAAAAAGCCTATTAAGTAAGCTGCTGCTAGTACCTTCTATTTTTATGCTAGGAGGTGGCATTTTCATCTGAGCAGGAGGTGGGGCAAATATTCCTTTGAATGTATCTCTCGTTGTTGCCACAGGTAAATTTTCTTTGTCCGGGAATAATATGGAGCCTAAAGGAAAGTAAAAAAAAAAAGGAGATATTAAAAATTATTTCAATAAATGCTGCTGTTTTTTTTACCAAGCTTATATCAACTCACTCTGCCTTCTGTCGATCTGTATGATAAAAAAAATTGTTCATGTTATTTCTCCCACACCCAATCTCGGATTAAGCTGAAATTTTACACAATTATTTGTCTTAGATGACAACACAAGAATCAATAAAAAAAACATTAACCAATTAGTTAATTAATAATTGGTAATTAATTAATTTCTTTGGTATCTTTAACAAGGGAAAGAAATCATACTAGACAGATATAATGGTATAAGTAAAATTAGTATCCTTGAGGACTTTGAGCACTAAGTGAACTTTTTATTTATTTTTTTTTGCATCTAAAAAATGATTCACCAAGATACTCCCTCCTCCCACTTCCCCTTTCACAACTGGTCCAGACAAGTGATAGGTTCATAGCACATTGAGATAGCAAAAAACTAGAGAAAAACAATTGGTAAAAATATTTATAATCACACATATTTATTATGTTTAGGTCAATCGTACATATAATTACATTTCTGATCCAAACTAATTGATACAATTACATTAATATAAGCTTTGTTCTTTTAAAAGCATTTTTTTATGTTTTTTTTTATTTTTTTTTTCAGGAAACAGTGCTTGGATACCCAGATGACAATAAAA
>JADKLZ010071522.1:20694726-20721441 GCA_021533235.1 Biomphalaria straminea
ATGTACTAATATATACACACACAAAAACAAACCATGATTCATGAAATCATTTATTTTTTAAAGCAATTTATATTAAAAATTGGGCTATAATTAATAATAGGATAACCTATAATTTCTGAGAATGCAAAGAAAAGATCAATAAACTATACTATAATATACTATTATTAGTTTTATAGTATAGCCTATCACTTCTATTAGTAGGCAGAGATTGTACTAATTGTAGATCATATTTTAAATAGATTGAGTACAATCATTGAGCGTCCCTTATAAGTTATTCACTTCAAACCTCCTATGCTTATTAAAGTTTCTTTGAATCTCTCAATAAATGTACTTAAAAGGTAATCTAGATCGCCTGGGTCTATTATATAATAGGCCTATGTCATGCTACACTTACATTTCTCTTCTAGTTCTACGGTACCGTGTAAATGTGTACAAACAAAAAGTGATATTAAATGAATGAAATGATATGTGTACTTAGCCTTAGCCGTTGTCATCGTATAGATCTAGAAGATTATGCAAATTTGTATTGATCTCATAAATGTATACTCTCACCTTGCCTTTATACGTAGACTCCCTATGTTTTCAACGCTATGAAAAGAAATTACAATTTCAATGGTAGAATAAAATATAATGCGTTTTCAATGTAGTTTTCAATAGGCGGCGTTCCTGAGCAACGAACCTAGCAACGCACTTATCTAGATCTATATAGATTTCTTTCCTGCTCAAGCAATATATAGATCTATAGCTTTTCAAAAATAATTAAAAAGTCGTATAACTATTCTAGATCTAATTTGATCTAATAGATCTATAATATAGATCTAGATATATCTAGGTTTATTTTATTTTTATTCTCAAATAGATCTAATCATGTTTCATTCAACGGAAATTTATTTTTGTTTTGAAGATGTCATTTTAATTTTGCATTTCGGTGAGAGAATCTAGACTTTCATTTTTAGGCGAATAAGAAGAGTCACATGATCTGTTCAAAATGGCGAACCTTGATATAAGATTGAAGAAAATTAACAAAATATACAAAGAAGGGGTACCAAGTTTTATCAAACTAAATCTAATCATCTAGATTCTAAATTCTAGATTAGAAAATATCTAGATCTTATTGGTTTCTTTTTTTTATAGTGTCTACTCTAGTGTCTTTTGTCTAGATCTAGGCTACTCTCTCTAGACCTAGACTACTAGATCTAATCATCTATCTAATATCAAATATCACTATCATACTCTATCACTGTGACTGTGACTGTCACACTCAGTATCAGACTAGTCACTAGTCAGTGGTCATGATGATCATGATCTACGATCTAGATCTAGTCCTTGTCCTAGTCAGTAGACTTTGAAAGTTTGAGTAGAGTAGTCACTCTGACGTCTCTGTGCTGTCTCACTTCTACCGTCTATGTCTCGTCTAGTCACACTCTAGTGACTCTAAGACTCTACTGCCTCTTATGATCATTGATGTCTTATCTATCTACTTATCTAGTAATAATAATAGTCAATTTCAATTATAAAATTGATGAATTAGATCTTCTAGTCACTTGTGACTTAAGACTAACTCAACTGACTTTCTTTAAGTTAGTCTAGAGAGTAGATTAGTCACTAGAATGAGTAGAGGGATCTATAGTTATACTAAGTTATAGTATACTATAGACATAGTGGTAGTCATTTCCGTCTAGCGAACACCCACTATTTTCTGATATTAGAGAACACCCCACAATCTTTATCAAAATGAGCCTTTATTTTGATAGCTAAGACGAAAATAGTCTATTGTTTTTGTTTATACTCCATTTCTTTATAGTTCAGACACAGCTAATTTCGTTTACTTTAAAAACAAGTGTTTTAGTTTTACATGGGTTCAAAGAGCACTGGTAGGAAGATGCCATTTTTTTTCTTCTAGGACAGATGGAGGGTACATCCGGGGTGAAGGAGATTGTTTTAGAAAATTTAGGTTACTATAAACCAGCTAATCAAGACCTATCTAAAATTCTTTCAAATAGGCCCTAAAACACATACATGTTTTAACCTTTGTGTAAATAGGGCAAATAGGGGTTATTCACTAATTCGTTTATTATTATCAATGATTCTAGCAAACGCTAGATTTATTTTTTTTTACACTATTTTATTACTATTTTGCCACTCATCACTAATGCTCTACAAAAATGTAAAAAAACAACAAAAAAAGGGAGGGACAATTATTGATAAGTCAGGTACCAAATTAGGCCACAGTCATTGAGCAGAGGGAGTGGGCTAGACAAGCAGGGGGTCACAGTTTTTTTTTTTTATTTGGGTCATCTAGACCTAGGTCTAATGCCTTTGTTGTGGCATCCGTTATAAACAGAGAAGGAAGCAATCGAGAGTGGGAAAAGTAACACTGACCTGTTTGACTTTGTAGAGACTTGGATTTAGTATGCCCCCAGTTCTAACTCTGTCCTCCTCAATTCCCTACCGTTCTGCAGGAGGTTTAGGTTAGTTTGTAATTCTTTTCTGAAGGGACATCAAAAATTTTCTTAGATAAAAGGGTTACAATGTGTAACACAAATACAAGTTGTTGTTTTTTTAAATGTAAATGTCCTTAGACAGACATTGTGCCATTTCTTTTAGAGAACTTGCTTACTTTTCTTAGGACTCTTTTTTTTTTGAATTTGAATGTTACTGTTTTATAACCCAGGATGTCATCGCTGGTGTTGTAGTGGTTCAAAGCAAAGGAGAGCTGCAGCATCAAGGGATAACATTAGTTATGGAAGGAATGGTCAACCTACAGCTTAGTGCTAAAAGTGTTGGACTTTTTGAAGCTTTTTACAATTCTTTAAAGGTATTTATTTTATAATGCATTAAAGTCTAACTTTAAAAAAAATACTATCTACAGTATGTGAAATATTATTCTAACATGAGGTTTGTGATACAAGTAATCTCTGATAATCAATGATAAAAATAGCTATTTAGCTTAATCAGTCACTTTCAGTTCTTGTGAGTTATAGGGCCAATCTGTTTCTGTGGCCTATGGGTAATGAGGGGGTCAAATGGCCAGCACAATGACCAACCACCTTTACTTTTCCCCAGCTAACATAAGGTATTCATTAGAGATAGATGGAGTTTCCCAAAGATCCTGAAACTAAAAATCCCAGTCTTCACAGAGATATGAACCTGCAGCTCCCAACTCAGAAGCCAAGCACTTTATCTCTCAGGCACAGTGCCTCCCTATCCTTTCATAAGACCAAGTTATGAAAGATGCTTATATTTTTAGAGCACTATCGGATTAATTAAGCTAACCTTCATCATTATTTTGATCTTAAAACTGATCATAAAAATTAAAACAAGATTCTCAAAAGGAAAAAAAAGGAATCACCAAAAATTAGTTGGATATGAGGCAAGAATCGCATATTTGTGATTGGGAAACATGAAAATGAGGTTAATATATGACATATGAAGAGCTTATTGTGAAAAAATATTTCTACTTCTTTTTCTTCCTGTCTTTATTAACATGCTAGTGGTTGATTAGAAAGTAGTTATCTGAGCGCCTAAAGGCAACATGGAATACCTTCTCCCAGATACCCCCATCGGTGCACAAATGAGATTGGACCATGCATAAAATGTTATTTTTACTTACAGCCTATACAACTTCTTCATTACTCTCTGGAGGTAGCCAAACCTGGGAAATTCCCTTCTGGCAACACAGAAATACCATTTGAGGTTCCTCTCAAACCTAAAGCTGGCAAAACCCTCTATGAAACTTACCATGGAGTATTCGTTAATATTCAGGTAAAGAAACATAACAATAAATTCAAATATCATATTAAACTTACCAATCTATTTATTTATCTTTTTTTTCAAGCATTTTATCATTTTGAATATATGTTATGATCAAGTTCTAGTATTTGTCAAGTAAGAGGCTGCTACAATTGTGAATTATTTGTAAAATGGTTCAAGTTTCGGATGTTGCTTCAGATATTGAAGATAATTACATCCTAACCCCAACCCACTTGCATGATGATGGGATAGCAGCAGGCAGGATTGGAACCTGCTACCTTCAATACCACTGAATGTCAGCCCAGAGTGCATCCCACATTACCTTGTAGCTCCATACTATTGTTTCTAATTTGTCAATGCTTTTATAAATGCTTGATCAAGCAGGATTTTATTTTAACATAAAATATTGCATACTTTCTCAGCACACATTTTTTAAATGAAGATTATAGACAGTACATTTGAAGTTAACTTTCTAATGCAAAAAACAACATTTAACTTAAGACAAAGTATTCTGAATTTAAAGTCAATTTGTTCACAAATTTGAATTTAGACATTTGTCAATGATTTATTTTGTTTTGTAGCAGAGACTTTCAAAAGATATTTTTTGCTAGCCCAATCAATTCCATTATTTCATAATTTCTAATTTGTTCGTCTACTTAAAATCATTCTGTATATTTTTTTATTTATTTTTTGTTAACTTGACAGTATCTTGTTAGAGTTGAAATGAAAAGATCTTTACTCAACAAAGATTTACAAAAGCAAACAGAGTTTATCATTGAATATAAGGTAAGAATGTTTAGTTAAACTCATTTTATACAGTATTGTTTCTTTTCAATACCGGAAATAAAAATTCTATATAGCACATGAGAATGCAATTATAGAGGTCCCTTAGGCTGGGCTTAATAAATTCTATTATTTTTTAACTGGCACACCATTATAAATAATTGCCAACTCATTTTCAATTTTTTTTTTTAATTGAATCCATTTTTTTAGGCGTGGTGACTGAGTGGTTAAGTACTTAGTTTCTGAACTGATGAGTCTTGGGTTTAAATATTGGTAAATGCTTGGATTTTAAGTGTCTGGATTTTTAGAATTTAGTCCATTCAAAACAAATGTGTATCTGACATTAGTTGGGGAAATATAAAGGCAGTTGGTTATTGTGCTGGCTGCATGACACTCTCATTAACCATGGACAACAAGCAATTTATGGCCATTACATAGTCTGTCCTATATATTTGCAAGGGTTGAAAGGGGTACCGGGAAAAAGTATGTTTCATTCATTACATACTTTAAAAACTTTAAAATTCTAAATTAATTGTTACACATGGAATATGCCTATTTATATTTAATATCACTGATTCATTGTTGTAGAAATTACAAGGATATTTTGAATTCAGCAAAATAAATGACACATTCATATCCATAATGTTATAAATTCAAAAGAAAAACTTTAATATTTTCATTATCTGCATCATATAAAATATTTGTGAAAAAAAAAATGTATAACCTCACAAATGGTCTTTTTTTTTTTTTTTTCAAAGTAGACCAATAGGAAATAAAGAAGTTGTATGAAAAAATTTTTTTTTTAAAAATGATATGGAGTTAAAGTCACACAAACATTTTTAGATTGATTAAGTGACCATTGATATAATCACACAAAATGGTGGTAACCAAAACATTAAAAGCACACTACATGTTCAAAATAATAATACTGTTATCTATAGATTGCAAGATCTGAAAAGAGTAGTTAAACTTACTACTTTTGTTTGCACTGAATCTTAAATTACTTTTTATGTTATATAGTTTTCAAATTTTTTTCCACTTTTCAATTACAGACTCAAGAAGAAAAAGCCAAAACTAAATTAATTAACTTTACCATCACACCTGAAACATTGACAAATGTAAAAGAGGTAAATATGGTAGTAGTTGCTTCCCAGCATAATTTGTTAAAAGGAAAGTTAACATGTCATCACATTTGCACATGGAATAAAATGTATTGGTATTTTCATATGTATTTTTTCGCATTGCCAGTTAGTTATTATCAATAGTAAAGAAAATTACTCAGATTAAAAGTCTGCTAGCAAAGACACAGTGAGATCTGTTCATGTTAGTTTTGTGGTAGATATAGTGTTTCCCACAATAAGTACCAGTTTCTAAGTATTCTTTTAATGCTATCCACGGACATAGGTTATTACAAGTGGCTTAACTATTTTAAAATGAATAAAATATTTATATTTGTATGTATATATTATGTATTTTATATAAAATCAATAAGTTGTTGTTTTTTTGTTTTTTTTTTCCTTTAGAAGCAAAATGTTCCAAAATTTAAAGTCAAAGGTCACATTGATTCTTCATGTTTACAAATAACAAAACCTTTAACCGGAGAGGTATGCAACTTTTGTTTCTTAACATTAGTGCTTCACCTGTCATTTTGTGATTGTTCTTTTTCAAGTCATTCTGTGATTGTTCTTTTTGAAGAAGTGCACAGTCATTTGTATTTAGAAATTACAAACTTCTACACTACACTATTCTACACTATCCAACTATATTCGCATGATTTTTCTAAACAAGGAACTCTTAATCGCAAATACTGGAAATGTAAATGAGAGACCCGGTAAAGAATAGCTCATAATAATAATATTAATAAACCAGATGAAAAGGAAGTTTTGTATTGCACAAAACTCGTGGGCATTCCCCTATTGGTCTTTCATGCTAAGACATTAAGCTATTTAAGCAAACTCACATCTCTGTTGTGTACACTTGTGGATTAGCACCAACTGTTTTGAAATGTTTTAAAATATTTTAAATTGCTTTAGACCCCACCAGGCTACTGATCTCAAGCTGTATAGAATATCTGCTGTTCCTTTGGACACATCTGTTGTATTGGGGGGGGGGGGGGGGGTTTTGTGGGCAACATCATTTATGCCATATATTATGCCCAGATTTTCATCTTGCTTATCCGAGCCCTAATTTACAAAACTAGAGACGACACTCCAGCTTTGCCTTTGGCACAGGAATATCTCTCAAGAAAAGGGCCCCACAGTCACATGAAAAAGTTTTCTATGCAATGAACCATGGTCGTTAAGACTGAAGGAGGCCAACAAACAAACAAAATTGTTGCAACTCTGCACTGGTGTCTATAGGGCACTTCTCTTGCCCTGCAACACTTTGTGTGGGTCTGTATGTGTCACCAGCACAGTATTTAGTATTTTTTACAGTTAACTTCATCCATCCTGTTTTTATAAAATAAATGTGACTGTGACATGTTGAACTACATTTCAAGCTTGACATTTTAAGCTTTTTTTTCTATAAAACTCTTTAATAATTAACTCTTTCTCTCCTAACTGACGATACCAACGTTGATTCCACCAGAATGTGGTAAATAATTTCGGAAATTAAAGAGTTAAGTAAACATTACAATAAGTAAACTTTATTGTAAAATTAGTAGTATCTAATTCCTACAAACTTTCATATTAAAAGTTTGAATCACTCTTTTCTGATGAATCAATTTATGTTTTAATTAACAATCATGCTGAGTTGTTTTGTATGATAAAGTTTATAGGACACAATCTTCTTGTGAGAAGTGTCAGTGTATTATTGTCATTAAAAAAAATAGATCTGGGGATTTTTGCAACAGAAAAAAGGGGACTTTTAAAAGCATTTCATAAATATTATTCCTAAATATTATTCTTATGTCTCCTATAGTTAATTGTAGAACACTGTGAAGCTCAAATCAAGTCCATTGAAATACAACTTGTTCGAGTTGAAACCTGTGGATGTGCAGAAGGCTTTGCTAAAGATGGTAAGTTTATTCTTATAAATTAAGATAAAAATTTGTTAAAACAACCATTTTTGAAAAGGGTGTCATGTTGTCATGAACAATTTGGAACATAGCAAGCTATTAAAATTATATTCTACACACGAAAACTAGATATACTTTACTGTATAAACCAGCACTAAAAACATCAAGGGATTGTAGTTCTTTGTCCATTGCAAAGGTTTTGGTTGTGGAATACATATTAGTAATTTCAGAAGTTAAATCTGATGACTCAATATCCAACTTATGCCGGTGATTCTAGTGTTGGTGAAGAACCAACAGAATCTCTATTTTTGAAATAGAATAATTTAATTTCTAAAGTTGAAATCCTAAATTTTAAGTTCCATGTAATAACACATAATAGAATTTAAATTTCATAATAAATTCACATTAGTAGCCTTAACATTAAGCTTCAAACTTTTAGACTCAACCAACTGATTAGAGCCCTGATACAATTTCATCTTTTATAGTTTTTCCCCAAAAACTCTGCGCCTGAATGGTAATGAATGTTCTGGTAGCCTAGTGGAATTATCTCCCCTGCATTACTAACTCTTCTGGTTTTTTTTTTAAACTCAAAGCTATCAAAAGCCATTGTGTAAAACATATTTTGTTTGTATACACTTCTCTGGTAATCTTGATGCCTAAACCACATGACAGTATGCCAAGAGTCAAGATGTTGTATTTCAACTCAAATTAGTTGAGCATTTTTAGAATATGTACAAAGCTCAATAGCATCGCTCTATCAACAAGAAACAAATAATAGTTGCACACCTGGCATCAATTAAAAATCTACCCTGTTCCTTTCTTTCTAACAAATACTCTGCTCTTCTTCTCTAAATAAAAAAATTTAAATAGTATGGGATCTATCAATTTATTAGACCTTTCACAATCTGACTTGTGACAATAGGAAATTTTTGTTTCAATAACCTCCCTTTGATTGCTTGCAAATATTATTTCCTACTGTTTGTCCCCAGCCACTGAGATACAGAACATCCAAATAGCCGATGGAGATGTGGCTCGTAACATGGCAATTCCAATCTACATGGTTTTTCCTAGATTGTTTACATGTCCGTCACTATCAACAAACAATTTTAAAGTTGGTAAGTTGGCTAGCTCGATTTAAGATTTACTTTATTCACTCCTATTCCTGCTTTAAAAGTTGCATTTAAATTATTACGAAACAAAAAAAAAAAATTATCATAGTCCTTAAAAAAATAAGTACATTAAATATAGAAAATATTTAGATTCAAAAATTGGATACTTTGCGATTCCGGCCAGTAGTTCAGGTTTCATTCCCTCATCTGTGACATTAGCTCTGAGGCATTCCACTTCCAATGCTGATGCTTCTTTTAAAGCCCTGTTGTCTATTGGTCATAATTATAGTTTTTTTCTGCAATGATTTGCATACCATATGCTGCAGAAGTCTTGTCTATGCGCATCACCAAGTCAGCTAGTTCTTCTTCTGTCCCTGCTAGGCATTAGGGAAGAGCAGGCTAGAAACTCTTTTTTCCTCCAATGCTTACATTTCTGAAAAAATGTCTGAAAGAAACAAGCTGTTTATGTATTATGTCATTATTTCTTTTTTTTGTTGTTGAAACTTCTGGAAAGGATGTGATGTAATAAAATGAGACCCTTCATGTCTAAAATCTATGTCTTCATTTATATACTCTTGTTTCCATTGATGTACATTATTGTAATTCTCTGTAGAAACAGAACAGATGCCCTTTAATTACCTCACAAAATTTGTTATGGGTTAAAGAAAACAACAACAGCTTAATGTTGATCTGTTAAAAAAAAACATATTGGATGTTCCTTCAGATTTGAAGATTATTACATTCTAGCTCAAACCTTCCACTGGACAGAAATCAGCTGTAGAGTTTGAATCCAAGTCCATTGAATGACAGTTTACATGACCAGGCAACCATCTCACACCTGTTGGTCAATTGGGTGAACTTAAACTCACCTAGGGACCACTTGGTATAGATGAAAAACTTAGCCTAAATAACTTAGTTGTATAACTTACAGCACTTGAGCTGTAATGGGAAGTACCCCTTGAGGGATTGCGGCCCAAATTGTGCTGATGTGCCAAAAATATCAATTATCTAGCCTAAATTATTTTCTACGAAATCCCATTGATGTAATTACAGCCGTTTCATTTAATTCAAATTTCTCATTTCAGATTTTGAGATCAACATTGTTGTGGTGTTTGTTGATGATCATCTTGTTACAGAGAATTTCCCTCTTAAATTGACAAGATTTTAATGTTCATATGTGATTCCGCTTTAAAACAAATACATTTCTTAAAAAAAAAAAAACAACTTCCCAACTTTGTATTATATACACAAGCTATTTAAAAAGAAAAAAAAATGTATATGATAAGTATGATACGAATTATAATAATTTTTAAGATTCTATAACCTTTTAACATTTGCAATACTCATGTTTGAAAATGAAAAAAAAAATATATTGAAATTAAAATATTAACACAAAAGATTTATTATAATTTGTCAAAATGAAAAAAAACTTTATCTAATTAAGTTTGCTGGTCCGAAGATGGTGAAAAATGTTGTACTTGTAAATATTGTTATTGTTGCTGTGCTTATCTGGCACATCAGAGTAGTATCACAGGGCTATATAAGTACTGACACCTTGATGGTATAGGACTTACTTGATTGAACGAAAGGCTGTTGTTAACATTTTAATGAGCATCTTTTTAACTGTTATAATAATGTGCATATATTTTTTTTTAAACTTCATGTTACCAGTAAAATGTTATTTGTTATAATAAATATTTATTAATGCCCCATGTTTATTTATTAATATCGCATTTATAATAAATGATATATTTCATTTTGATTGAAATATTCTGATTACCTTAGTTGTTATACAACTTCTTACATTTCAATTAACAAAACTGCATAAACCTTTACTTCACACACACTTTTTTTGAACAAATATCCACTTGAAAGCTTGAGTTAGCCTTTAATATAATCACCCATTTACATATCCCCCCACCCCTATTTTATTTTCATATCTACTTAAATGCCATTATATAGCACAATTTGTTGTGCAAGAGTTATCCCAAGGCTTTAATTATCAATGTCGCATTAATTTGAAAATAGATTTTAAAAGATGAGCACCCATTTTTTTTTCCTTGCTATAAAATGAACAGTTTTCATTTCAGACCTTGTGGTCTATAGGGCAGATGCCGAAAAGGTGGGCCACAATTAATGAGGGTGTCATGTGACCAGAAAAACGATAGCTATAAAATGAAAAAAAAAAAAGTAAAGTGTCCCTTTCAAACCATGCAATCTATGGGGCAGATGATGTTAAGGTCATCTGTTTCTTTGGCCAACGGTTAACGAGCAGGGTGTTATGTGGCCAGCACAACGACCAACCGCCTTTACTTTCCCCAACTAAAGTCAGGTACCCATTAGAGTTGAGTGGACTCAGGGGCGCCCTAAAATCCGGAAATTATAATCCCAGCCTTCACCGGGATTCGAACCCAGGACCTTAGGTTCTGAAGCCAAGCGCTTAACCATTTGACCACCGCGCCCCTTATAAAATGAAGCATGTTGAAATATAACACAAGAATCCAGGCAGTAAAATTATAAAGTCAAATTACATTGAACACAATGTGTCATCTAATTAGTAGCTTCTTCCACTACAATGATTCAGTGTAATAAAATGTATTGAAAGAACTGAATTGAATGACTTTTTTTACTTTCTTCATTATTTCTAGTGATGCCAAGCAACATGTATGCTTCTGGGAGCATCTGCAATAATGGTTTAGTTTCTAGACAGGTTTTTTTGAACCTTTGAAAATCTCCTTTGTGTGAATATAGTTTTCGAAAGGTTCATAAGATATCCTGTTGTTGTACTTATGCCATGTATGTGATATATTCACCTTCTTACCTTTTAGTGCTTTGTATGCAATAAAACAAATGCAATTGTTTTCTAGGTTAATAGATGAGCATATGGATCATCAACCAAGAATTGTAACTTCTGGTCTTGCAGCTGACATAACCAACTTGGCTACTAAAATAATCATGCAGAAATCACTCTGAAATTTAAGACCATTATATATTTGTAGGAGGTAAAGTGCTTGATTTTCGAACCGAGGGGTCCCCGGTTAGAATCCTGATGCAGACTGGGATTTTTAATTTGGGATCATTAGGGCACCCGAGTCCAGCCAGCTCTGACATTAGTTGGGAAAAAGTAAATGCAGTTGGTTCTTGTGCTGGCCACGTGACGCCCTCGTCAATAGTGGGTTATAAAAACAGATGACCTTCATCTGTCCTATAGATAGCAAGACAGATTTAAATGACATTCTGTTTATGCCTTCCATACTCCAATAACATGCTCAGTCCCTTCTGCCACACTAGTCTTCACAAGCATCATACTCTGTGGTCTCATTGATCAAGGGGTTAAGGGCCTCTTGCACAACTCTATTATGTAGACTGCAGCACAGCATACCACTAATTATTAATACATGACATGGACCACTGCCTATTAATTCTCTTTCTCAAAAATTAACTAGGATATTTATCAGGAATATGAATTTTTAGTTATTGTTTTTTTTTTAACAATAATAAATGATTACTGCTAATTTACCGTTTGTAGCTATAAAATATACCAAAAAATAAATAATAGATAATAAATTAAATATATTAGATACAAAATAACAAAACTGTAGGTAGATCTGTTACTTGTTACTTATCCATTAGTCTGTGGACCGTTGGGGCACCAAGCAAGACTCGTAGGCCGCCTTTTTCCTCTCTATACTTTGCCCTGTTTAGAACCTCTTTCAATGGTCCATTCTTTGATGTTGTCCTCTCACCGCTTTCTCTGCCTGTCTCTTCTTCTTTTTCCTGGTACTGTTCCCTGAAGGAAGGTCTTTGCGAGCCCCGAAGATCTTGTAATATGGCCGTAGATTTTAAGATTGCGTTTTTTTTTCACAGTACCGGTAGTTAGCAGGTCGATCATCATGTGGTCCGATTGCTGCAGTAACCCCATCTCTAATTTCTTGGTTTGTGATGCGGTCTTTTAATGTGATGCATAGGATCCTCAATTCCATTGCTAGGAACCTCCTCTCTAGCTCTGCAGTCAGCGTCCAAGACTCACAAGCATATAGAAATGTGGCCATGACCAGGGAGCGCATCAGTCTGATTTTGGTGCCGAAGACTATAAGCCTTTGTCTTTCCATATTATTTTTAAGTTTTGAAAGGGCTGCTGTGGACTGTGCTATTCAGACCAGTAGTTCGGGCTTTGTTCCCTCATCCGAGACAATAGCTCCGAGGTATTTGAAGCTTCTAGCGCTAGTTAGCTTTTCACCTCCAATACTGATGGCCCTTGTAAAGCCCCTTTGGCTATTGGTCATAATTTGTTGTTGTTTTTTGTGTGCATTTATTTACATGCCATATGCTGCGGAATAAGTCTTATCCATGCGCATCACTAGGTCGGCTAGTTCGACTTCTGTCTCTGCTAGGCCATCAATGTCATCTGCGAAGCGCAAGTTAGTAAGTAATTCTTCTTCCTCCAATGCTCATAGTACCTTCAAATCACTCGAGAGCATCTTTAATTTTCCTTTCAAGGAAGGTATTAATTAAAGAGTGTTGGTGAAAGTAGACAGCCTTGTCTTACTCCAACTGTGGTTTTGAGCCAGTCCCCAATATTAAATTGTTGTTGAAGTACGCCGCATATCCTTGGTCCTTGTATGGGTTCTGGATAACTTTGTTGTTTTTTTTTTATTAATGTTGTATTTTTACATTGTCGCCCAGAGTGCCCCGTGCCATTCTCGATTGAAAGCTTTCTTAAAATCAATAAAGTTTATAAAGACACGGAAAATATTTTGCTTCGTTATATAACCTCCTTTTTCATATTTTAAAAGAATGATTAATTTAAATTTAAAAACAAAACTATTCACTTTCAAAAGAAGGGGGGAAAAGTATCTATAGCACCTTAATTTATGAAACTGCCAAATATTAGATCAAATATTATTAAGTTGGATTTTTCATAGCATTTCGTGTTATTGATACTGGTAGATCTAGAATAGATCTAGAATTCTAGATCTAGATCTAGATCTATTACTGGTATCTAAACCTCGCTTTTTCCCTCACGAAGTGCCCAATACCTAGATTTATATAGGTAATGCTTTTGTATCTTATTACGACAAGGTGAAAAAAAAACAAATTTTCCCATTACGACAACAAACTCATTGGCGGTATAGATCTATACTTCCTGTTATGTTAAAAACAAAATGTTGCTCAGGTCGTATGCGATCATTTTACATTGTGCTAAGCGAAATCTTAGCAGATCATCTTGTCTTTGTGGAATAAAGTCGCGTAAACCTTGGGATAAAAGATTCCCAGTAAGGGAAGAAGATGTTGGTCCTGATGCTAAAGGAGGAAGTGTTGAAATGGCCGAAGCTTTACCCGAGAAAAGTAATTTGAAAAAAAAAACAAACAACTTTTTTAAAGATTTTTTACTTGTGTGACTTGTCAGACAGAAGTTGTAACTTTGTTACGCTTTGGTAGGCCGTTCAGTCCGCCTGAAAAATCGTCCGTATTTTTTTTGTCCCATTTCGCGGCGAAACGAGGTTTTGGTATCCCATTTTCTATTTAAAAGCCTCATGTAAGTACAAGTCGTATATAGGCATGTGATACATCGTTGTACGCAGAAATGGAAGACCTATCAATATCTGTTTGAAATTTGAAGATATCTTAAGCGAGTACGAAACTGTTGCAGGGTGAAATTTTGTTTTTGTAATAACTTCGTATTCTATGGACCTGAAATAAAATTTCAAACATCGTTTTAAAGCTCATCAATTGCCGATTCTATGTGTGTAATTCGTTTTTTTTTATGTATTGAGGATTCCAGTGGCTTTTGATCGAAAGAAATTGTTTATTTTGGTCCAATCAAATCACTCGCCTTCGCTCGCGCAGCCCACTTTTTTTCTCCCTTCGCGTCGTTCGCGGCGTCAATAATAGGTCACGTGACCGGGCGCAGCCAATCCGCTTGTGCTTACCGGCTGTATAGATCTAATTGGGTCAAATGAATTTTCTTTTTTATTGTGTTTATCGATGTATTTAGCTGTAAAAACAAACAAATTTAGTTGATTTTGTATTTATTTAATTATACATTTGATTTTAGGCCATTTTTTAATGTCAAGATCATAACTCCAATAAGTCGTATCATGTACATTAGAATTAGATCTAGACATCGGCCCTGTCAGATCGGGGGGGGGGGAGTGGCATTTATGAATGTTATGATTCATGATGGTGAACGTATTTTCTCACTTAAAATATTATTTTAAAATGTTAAATAACTTAAATAACATATAAAAAATCACAGGAATATTAATTTTAATGTATCTTAAAATGTTGATATTTATTTAAAAGCTAAATAATATTTAGAAAGGTTAAAACAAAATTCAAAGTGACAAGACAACACAAAGTGGGACAAAAAAATTAGTAAAATACAAAGGTTTAGAAGGGGTCAAAATAATTAACTAAAAAATTTATAACTTTTAAACTACATTATATCCGATCTTCAAAATTCATTTTGTAGCATTTATATCACAAAATTATCTATCTAGCTAGAGTGGTTTGATTGCATATAAGCTAATAACTATTTTCTCACTGAATCCCCTAGCTTTGGGTCTCTGTAGATCTAGTCAATCTAGATCTAAATCTATACATTGAAAAAAATTCTAGATATCCCAGTGTCAGTGGTGCTACAGCCCATGCATGGAGTTATGATCGAGGGCTCTGGCCTGCTTCAACACATCCTTCCATTCAGAGCTCCTCTGCTACTCTAGGCTAGGCTTTTTGTCTCCACGCCCTAACCCCAAGCTGTTGACCAGTGTTGCAGATCTGCTTCCACATCATCAATCCATCACATTTGACGTCTGCCTTTTGGTTTTTGCCTGTAAACGATTTTCGCTCCTCTTATCCGACATTCTTTCAAGGTGACCTGCCCAATGGTAGTCTGTCCTTTTTCATTTCGTTCATTATGATTATTGGTGGGTCTTCATACAATTATATAACTCATGGTTAGTGCGTGTCCTCCACCCTGATTCATCCTGTATAGCACCATAGCCATAGTCATAGATTTTCCTATAGAGTCAAGATCTCTATTTAAAATAATTTAAATTTATAATCTAAAATACACATTGCACAACATATCTATTTTTATTAATATAATTATTATGATTTAAATAAAAAATTCTCACACGTCAAGAGTTACATTACACACTAGTGACTAGTGTCCCATAGTATGCTAATATCATAATATTAAATTATTATTTATATGATTTAATGTAGAGACTCTAAGATTTAATATTAATTGTCAAATAAATTTGAAAAATTCAAGAATAGGCAAAAAAGGAATTCCATTAATTTGACTTTGTGACTTGCCATCTGGCGAAAATGGAAGATATTTTGAGTATGTTTAGAGACTATACTGGACATGATTACCACGTAATACACAAGTTTTAGATCTAGAACCTGAAAATAATGATGGGGAAAGTGATATTGACATTCCATTGGAGCCATTTGGGTCCGATAGTGCCGATACTAGCGATAGTGAAGATGAAACTAGCCTAGATCTAGTAGATGTAAACAATGAAACTGTGGATTGGAGTGCTACTACTACTGATGTTGTGGTAGAGAATTTTTACTGAATTATGTGGACCTACACATGATCTACCATAGGATGCTACTCCTTTTGATTACTTTAGCCTACTTATACCTGAAAACTTTTATGAGCATATAGCTGTGCAAACTAACTTATATGCCAATTATCGTCAACAAAAAGAAGGCAAAGTCGACAGAGCATGGCAGCCTACAACTGCTTCAGAAATCAAGCTGCTGTTTCACATCTACATTACTATGGGTATTCATGTTTTACCTGAATACAAAATGTACTGGGCATCAGACGAATGCCTGAGAGTTGATGGGGTTGCTGATTCTATGGGAAAGACAAGATTTGAAAAACTATTTGCGATGCGACAACATTTGTACCTCGAGGTCACCCTGGCCATGATCCCATACACAAAGTCAGACCCTTTTTAGACCTAATTAGGGCTAATATTGCTAGAAGATTTGCTGCTGGGAAAAATATCAGCATAGATGAGGCAATTAATGAAGCAGTACATCAAAGGAAAACCTAACCCTTAAGGCATCAAGGTCTGGTGCGCAACAGATGCATCTACAGGGTACTTGTTGAATTTCAGTATTTATACAGGTACTGGTAAAGTTGAGGATCCTATGCCTCATGGAAATGGACATTATATTGTTACTAAATTAGGTGAAATGTTTTTAGGAAAGAGACATCATTTCTTATTTGACAATTATTTTAGCTCAGTCCAGTTAGCAGAGGACCTTTGGCGGCAGCAAACCTATTGCTGTTCCACAATAAGACCTAACACAAAAGGTTGGCATCTTGATCTCAAGCTTAAAGCATTAAAAAAAAATTAAAAAGGGTGATGTCATGGTTAGGCAAAAAGGCTACAGCCTGGAAGGATAAACATTGTGTCACTCTTTTGAGTACCAACACCACATCTGGTACTGCTGAAATTATTCGCCGAGGACCAGGTGGCAACTTTCAAGTGAAAGTCCCATCTGCTGTTAATATCTACAACAAATCAATGGGAGGTGTTGACAGATTTGATCAGCTCTCATACTACTACCCAGTAGGAAGGAAATCTGTCAAATGGTGGAGATACATTTTTCGATTTCTCCTACAGACTGCTGTCATCAACAGCTGGATCATTTATGCTACCTCTCACAGGCCCAGACCCAAAAGCCTATCATTAGGACATCTAGAGTTTCGATCTGAGATATGCACAGCCCTTCTAAAGGGAAACATTGTTCGTAAAAGGAAGCAAAGCGATCTCCAACCATCAACTCAAGTAGTTGGCAAGAGTGATCTTCTTGAGCATAAGCTCATTCGAATGGTGGGAAACAAACGTGCCTGCCATTGGTGTATGAAGAACAAACAGTTTTGAAAAAGAAACAGAGCACATGAAACTGTTTATGTATGTAATCTGTGCCAAATTAGACTCTGTAAAGGAGCATGTTTCTCTAAATTTCATAACTCATTGACACTTCCAAGTCATGCTTGACATCAAGTGCTCCATGAGCATTGGTTTTTTTTTGTACTTTTTCTTATATTGTCATTATTTTTGGTTTATATTAAACTTTATCCATTTGTCTGTCATATTTCAAAATTTGACTTAATTTGCTTCATTAGTTTTTTTTTATGTGAATTTTTAAAAAACATAATATGTTGTCAAAAATGTGGAGTTTTGCCCTTTTTGTTAGGGATGGGACAGTCATTGGTAGACAACTGCATAGTGATGAAAGGGTTAATGTTGAAGTCTTGCAGCAAGAATGTTGATGTTTCTTTTTACCTTTGCAACAGATAGAAGCAATAAAAACTATTTCCAATCATTATTAATTACTAGAGTGCTAAATCCTGCATTTTCAGTTATTGAGTCTGAACATCTCTCAAGTGCATATTTGTGAAACATCTGCAACAGTAAGATAGGCAAAGCAACTTAAGGCCAATACAGAATTTGCAAGAGATTACAAACTCTAAATTTGCATTAGGTTACAAACTCTAAGATCTTGAAGCGCATCAGTGGCAGGGTATTAAGAAATGTTTTCCAAGTATTCTGGAGAACTGGGGGCCTTTACAAATCTGTTTCTGCAAATGAAAAGCAAAAGACAAGATTTTTAATTTCTGATTGATGCTTTTCAACCATTTAATCACATCGACATAGGAGAGCAAAGTGTGTCTCAAATGATTAATGTTTTAAGGAGAAGGCTTGAAAAGCTAATCAAATCTTTGCTCATTTGTTTTGTTAAACCATCTGCCATGGTTAGCAAAGACATATTGGTGGTTGATATTGATGTTGAAACAAGCATCAAAGATTCATCAAACATTCACTAAGGTTAGTCAGCAGTGATTTAATTAAAAGTATGAGGTTCACCTTAGAAAGAAACTTCTGAAATAAAAGAATTTTATGAAGGATTTAAAAAATTGTATGTCATATTATATGGCCTCTTTTAAATATTTAGAAAATAAGCTACCACTTCAACATGAGCTTTTAAAACATTCCGAAATTGTGTTTGCATTATTGCATGATGTAGCTTATGGGAAAACCTCAACAATTGATTACTCTGCTGAAAATTTCCTTTAATAGCCACAAAAAAAAAATATACAAAACTCACTTTTAAACTTGTAGTAGAGTATTGCAACCTATTTAATGATTTAGAGACTATGTTAGAGAAAGAGAAGATTCAACATGGTCAGAGTTGAAAGAAAATAATGAGCCAATGTTCAAACTTCTGCCACAAGTGATGATGTCACTTTTGACTTACCAGTAAAAATTTAAAGATTTAAAAATTACAATACACTAAATGAAGCTAATTTGTAAAAAGATTTCCAGCAACATTACATATTATGTATTCTTGTAGGACAAGTATAAGCAACTCTACATAGTAATGTGGAAATATGTTTTTTAAAAATGTAAATATATTATGAATATCTTTACATTAATCAAGTAGGATGCTTGTTGGTATATTTCTGGTAGGCTTGTCAGGACTTCTTGTAGAACATAATAAAATGGGGTTTATTGACATGATGTAATCCCAATTCACATGATTCTATTTGATGAATACAATAACTTCTTGCTTCACTTAAAATACTTTCACATCACTACAAGTTCATCGCTTGACTTCGCAGAAAACTAGTAACTTCAGCTTATAAACTTTAATTAATAATTTCAACTCAAATTTTCTCTTGACTAAATACTTGTAAATAACCTGTTCTAACTGCATACTTCAACTAACCTCTCTCAACTGCATACCTAAAGTGACTGACTTCTGTCAACTATATGTACTAGTACTGTTTAACTAAAATTGTACAACTCTTACTGTAGACTCGAAATCTTTCACACGACCTTACTTCTCATTATACCTAAATCATGTTCACTAGATTTACATTTTCACGATCTATATTCACAAAATTCACTCTAAAGTATAATAAGGTCCAATAAATTAACTATTATGATTGCGACAAATTACTTTGGAAAAAAAAATCAGAAAAGCTATGACCTGTGATGTTGGCTATACTTACTAGAAGAAATTGGGTCACACAATGCTGGTAGATGCTTTTTTGCATTGTAAGTGATGTATGTGTTGTAATATTTATTGCAGTTTTAAATTCAAAATTTATCAAGAAAACTAATTTGAAGTTTCTTTATTCTATAATCCTGTAAATATTTCAGTTGATTGTAAAAAATGTTTTGTAAAATGTTTTACATGTTTCGGAAATTCCTTCAGAGTTGAAGATAGTTATTTCCTAGTCCAAACCTCCCGCAGGACGACGGGGGATGGGAGCGGGCAGGGTTTGAACCCGGGACCATCGGTAAATCAATACGACAGTCCAGCGTGCAAACCGCTCGACCAGGCAGCCATTAATTGTTGATTAATTCCTATCTCTCCTGTTTCTTTACAGTTGTGGCACCAACGGGCATTGTTCACAGGGTAACTAAAGAATTCATTCACATCCCTGAGATGGTACCTGAATTTATAGTCCCAGATTTAACTGGATTTGAGGTAACTGATTATATACATTCAGAAAAAAAAATTTCTAGTCTAACTTCTGGCTGTTTTGAGACATATCATATATTCTGGTCTAAGACTGTTGATGCATGATTGTTCTTACTGAAGAAACAAGTTATGTTTTCTTTTTTTTTAAATGCCATTTAAATTAAAGATCCCAAAATTGATTTACCTTGTTTTACTAAAATCAGCTTTTGATATAGTTGCAGTAAATAGGCCAGATCAAATAAATGTCAAATAAATCTAGTGCGCAGGACAACTTAAACCACTTGGAAATTGGCCCACACATTGCTAAGAAGAGTAAAATAAGAATCTTGAACTCTATAAGGTGGTTCTACTTATGGATCTGAAACATAGATAAAAACTGAAATGAACAAAGAAAAAAAAAAGTACAGGATTTCATCATCAGATGTATGACAAAGTAAAAAACACCAAACTGTAGGAATGAGGTGGAAAGAGAAATAGAGATGCCGGTCTTGGAAAGAAAGTGGAGAGCTAGACAGGCCTTTGATTGGAACTTCCCCTGGAAACAAAATGCAGAGGAAGACCACTGTGACATGTAGATAAAGATATGAGGACAGGAAAGATCTGAGAAACCATAACAAAAATGGCAATGAAATTTGGAGAGCGGCATGTTTTTACTGAGGCCATAAGTTCCATGAGGCACTCAAAAGACAAATGTTGATGATGATAAACCTTTTTTTCTTAGTTCAGCTTGTGTCAGTAGATGTGGATCATTGTTATAATTGCCTTAGATGTTGTAATATTAGTTGACTTATTGTTGTTACAAACAAACAAGATCTAGTGTATTCAAGTCACATTGAATGGGTCACTACAATGGTGTATTCAGTCTGAACATCTATTTGAATGGGTCAAAAAAATGATCAAAGTTTCAAGACCAACAAGTAGTAAACTTAGATTTTAAATGTCTTCTGATTTTTACAGAGAAATCTATGTTTTCTGTTTAACTGAGAGCACGTCTTCCTACACACATAACATTTTTGTATCTAGTGCTGCCATTATATATTTAACATGCATGCGTTATTCCCTTATTCAGCACCTAGATTTGTATTTGTAATCATTAAACTTTTTTACCATTTTCCCTTGTCTTAAAAAAATATTTCTTTGCATATTTTAATTTTTCACAACGCTACTGTCATAGTTCAAGACACAGGTGACGAGGTAGTGATCTGAGTAAAATATGTTTTCAGTTCTTTCTATTACATGGTGAACTGCTAAAATAATTTTTTAAAAATGTAATAACATTTTTTTTTTCTCCATATTTTCGATTCACAATGTTTTTATAAAAATGAAAGAAAATGCATCCAATTATGGCCCAATGACCGTGATCAATAATATCTCCAAGTTCTTCTCTGATATAATAATATTTTCACATTCTCCTGTCAATTAATACCTTCTAATTCTCCTGGAAAATAATATCTCTAAATAATTTTTTTTTTCTTCCAGTTGAAGCCTTATGTGTCTTATAAAGCAACAGAAATAAACCAAGCACCTCTAACTCCCGTTGAAATTTTCAATTCAGTTTACGCTCCCAAATTGGAGGAAGATTTCAAGGCTGGCAAAGTGAAAGTTGAGAATGACAAAATCACACTGGCAGATGGAAAAGTTATAAAGATTAAACATGAAAGTGCCACGTGACAATATAGATAATTTTATTTCAATTTCTTGGCATTGTGATCATCTTTTGTGTATGTCATTTATTTTTAAATAAAAAAAAAATACTAATACATTTTTTTTGTTTTTTTTTAATTACACGGAAATCATTTGTTTATTTAATGTAGAATTTCATCAGCTCCTTCAGTGGTAAGACTAATGTGGCTCATATTGTGAGGAGAGTCTCCTGGTGGGTGTTTTTTTATGGACAGAATGTTGTCACCCATTCAGAGGTTCCATCCTTTCCATGCCGCTGTTTAGCCGAAAGGAATGTCAATAAACAATATAGTTTGGGGGTCAGTAGCCTCACAGGGTCTGACATAGTGTAGCCCAATGTGCTCTTAGAAATAACTGTGTTTGAGTTTAACTGTGATGCAGTGAAAATTTCGATTCTGAGTTTTGTCTCTGGGTAGCAAATCAAGGTTAAAAAGCCTTTTCTCCGATCAGCTAAAACAACCTTAGAAACCAATGCTGGTTAAATTGTGACATTTAATTAGAAATGTATTATCTCATTTTTAACACTGTAGAAATTTACTTGTATTATTTTATAAATAATATAATAATTCAAAAGCTTCCCTTAGTGTTTTTATATACCTTTGAAATGTGCAATCTTTGAAAAAAAAAAGTTTATTACACATCTCCTGTTATCTAGGTGTTCATTTCATTTAATTAAATTAGCTTAGCTTCAATGATTTTACTAATAAATATGATGATTACATGAATTCTTTTTTAGCTAAATTAAAATAAACATTCTGTAGCAAATCATAAACAACATATTTCAAGCAATCACATTTGTTTGAATAGCACTTGAAAGACTATTCATACTTGAATCCATATTGAACACCGCACCTAATGTTGGAAGGCTTGTACACAGTGCAAGGGCTAAGGAAACTAAAGTCCACTTTTTTTCTGTGTGATAGACAATCATGTCAGTGGAATTATAAGGACTGGTAATCGTATTAAGTAATCAACATAAGCTTTATTATTTCAACCATCTAATCTTCCCACCCATCTTCCCCATTTTTTTCATGCTTTTAAATTAAAACTTGTATGATAAAGAACTAATTAATATGACTGAATATTTCATATGAAAGAGCTAACAAGTGTCTATTAATGATATTATATATAAACTAGTAACTAATTTATTTCAATTTTAAAATGTTTATAATACGGTATAAAAAAAATTTCGAGCAAAGAAACTTCATTCAAAAATGTACTTGGAAGAAATAAATTAACTATTTAAAAATAGGCCTGTGTTACATTACAAACTAATTATGAAAATGTGTTAAATGCCTATGCTTTATGGTTCCTCTTAACAGTAAGATACAGTGACCTTCCTATCTGAGAAATTCCCATACTTAGGCTACTCATCATAGATTTCGGAAGAAAGAGAAAAAAAAAATGGAGGAAAATTTGAAAAGAATTGAGCATCGATCACTATATTCGTGTAATTCTTTGAGGAAGCGAACTTTGTTACATAGTTAATTTCGTCAAATATCATTGATATGCAAACGGGGGAAGTTTTAACCCAAATAATTGCTATCTTTTCTAACACCTACTTCCTGAATGGAAAACTACGCTGACGAATTGGCTGCTTACTTTCTATAAGCGGTACTCGGCAAAAGAGTTTATGAGTTTCACACCAGATAGGCCTACTGAAATCCTACAGTTGTCTAACATGCCACAGTAAAAGGTCCCAACTTCGATGGGCAGGACATATTCCGCATGCCAGACAATCGCCTTCCCAGACGACTTCTGTATGGGGAGCTGTGTGCAGGAAAGAGCTCCCATGGGGGGGGGGGGTCAAATCAAGTGCTATAAAGTGTTGCGTGCCTATTCGCGGTGTTGTACAGGAGGTAACTGTCACAACTCAAAAAACACCAACGAAGGCCGAACAAGCAATATAGTAAGTCGACAATCGATTCAACTTTACAAAACGTTTAATAATCAATAAGGGAATCCGTCTGTCTTTCTGTGCTAGCCGTCTGTAAATAATCTCAGATAAAAATAGCGTCTTCTTGATAGAGTCGACCTAAAGCGTTCTTATTTTTAATCTAACCTATCCGTCACTTCCGTCACTAAGTAAAAACTTACCCCTTAATTATCCCCGAAATAACTCTATGTTCTAATCATGTCATAACAAAAGACACCTTTAAGAGCTCCTTCAAGGAGTGTAATATTAACATTCATGGCTATAGGCCTACTCGAAAAAATTATCGTCCAACATATGCGACAAAAACTATGATTCACATTTCATACATCGCACTCCACTGCCGTTGAATTCATCTTGCCTTATTTATAAACGGTTAAAACGGGAACTATGCCACCAATAAGTCCCTTTTGAACGTCAATGCTTGTCTTCTCTCCGACATTTCTTACTCTGTCACTGACTTGAACAGAAGGGAAAGCCAAGAAGTATCTTGAAATGATAAGTAGAAACCGAGATCACTCGTTATAGAAGGCCTCACCACTGACCAGTGACGTCGAAATCTGTGGGCTGTGAAGACCAAAAGCTCGTTGACACGTCGTACAGACTTGTACGACGTAGCAACACACTACTGGTATAAACTGCCCACATGTTGTGGGTCTCAGAGAAACACGCCAGGAGGCAATATGCCAAGAGTCAACCATCAGTTTCGTAAAAGAATTTATAATGCCTCTAGATAAAAGAACTAATCAAGATACAACCACAGAAGCCTTAGAAGCAATTATCAAGAAATAATGAAAAAGATGGAAACATGCGCTAAATCCGATTGAGAAACAAATGCATTGATTACGATTTTTTTTTTAAATATGAAGGTGGGACATTGACGTCCCGCCCGGACATTTTATGAAAACTGTGACTGATGATACAAAGCGAAATTGTTCCGCCAAGCCATAGGTCTGGTTACCTTATCTAATTGACAACAACTACAAGGAAATGAGAAGGCTGACACACTTGCCAAGAGTGGGAGAACTAACTGATAAATAAACTCTGCACTCTACCCGGAAGAAATGAAGAAATTAATAGTAGCCTAAATAAAATAAATGAGAAATGGACGAGCTCACATCCAAATCACAAGAAGATGATGCTTAATATTACTAGCCTATAAGCTATCCCGACAAGATCAACGTCTAATCTTTCGACTTAAGACCGGACACAACAGAATGCGACAACACATGTACCGGAAGCTCAAAATTGAAACCAGTAACATCTGCCCATGTGGAGTGTCACCAGCAAATGCTGACCAGGTCCTCCAACACTGCGCTCTTTACCAAGAGGCCCCTATAAGACACTGGCCCCAAAACACCCCAAATAGAAAGAAAACTATATGGAGAGCTCCCTGACTTGGAAACCACTGCGCAGTTCATCTCATATATTGGTGTAGTGATCTGAATTAACCCTCCAACATAACAATGAGAACGAAGAAGAAATCTAATTGACAGATGAGCCACGGACAAAGGTATTTCGGCAATTAAAACAAAACTATATTCATGGTGTTACAACTATATACAAATTAATCACCTACCTGATGTACAGCCTCGAATCATTTTTTTAAATTATTTTTATTTTGGCTTCAATATATTTTAAATTGCACTAAAATTTTTGAACAAGAACTACTTAAAAATTTAATTTTATAAAGAAAACGTCTCTCTTTTAAAAGATAAAATAGCCGTAGCAACAGCACTCTGCAAGCTGGAAAAATATCATTAATCGGATTTTCTATCTCTTTTCTACTTAACGTGACGAATAAACGTACAGACAAATCACGCAAAACTCTCGGAGGCTCCTCCAAGAAAGCGCTGGTAAAACAAAAATTGGGATGACAAATGCTGATATTGAATGCGTAGGCTAAGTGTACGTCTGTGTCGAGTCCCCTTTTATATTTTGTGACTTTTATCTGGGCGTAGCTATTCACGTGCATACGGATCTGTGCTTGTCTTCTGCACACAATACAGACTACCGTATAACAATTGATGCATTAATAAGGCCATACGATAGCAGACTTCAGTTTATTACCATACTTTTTACCTTTACCTGTCCCTTAGTCTGTTGGTCCGTTGGGGCACCATGCAAAATTTATCGACCGTTTCTCCATTCCTCTGTCTTTCGCCTTAGTTAATAAACCTTTTTCAATGGCAGGCCCGTCCATTCTTTTATGTTGTCTTCCCACCGCTTTCTCTTTCTGCCTTTCCTTTTTAAGGTAGGCCTACTGTTCCCTGATAGAAGGTCTTAACGAGTCCCAAAGACCTTGTAATATGGCCTTAGATTTTAGCTTGCGTTTTTTTACGATAGTTAGCAGGTCATAATAGGCTCCAATCGTTGCAGTAACCCTGTAGGCCTATCTAGTATCTTTGTGATAGCCTACCTAGGATCCTGCTGTACCATCTCAATTCCATTGCTATACGATCCTCCTTTCTAGCTCTGCAGTCAGCGTCCAACACTTACAAGACCCTCTTAGTGACCCTAACGCGGCCCATTTTTAATGTGGCTTATATGTATAATTGCTATACTTTACTTTTGAGTCTTCTCTCATGTAGGTTCTAAATTTACTGATTTTTACTAAAGGTGTTACTCTAAGTCAACGGTTAATATTCGTTTGTTATGAATCTCACTATGTCTTTTCCACTTTGTTTTCTTGAGTTTATAGGCCTACGGGTGCTTGAATTGAAAAAATTAAAAAAAAAATAATGTATCATCAAACGTTTTGTTAATCGGTCAAGGACGATTCATAAAAAAAAATTAGATACCGATAGAAAAGTAAGTAAATGTAAGTAAATGTTAATTGATTTATTTAAATATATATATATACACAATACAAAAAGAAAACATCCTCCCCGGCGGGGAATCGAACCCCG
>JADKLZ010071522.1:20729758-20751996 GCA_021533235.1 Biomphalaria straminea
CCCACATCACCTAGGTAGGATAGTTTGTAGTGATTTGATTGTTTAAAAATTTATTTCCTACATCACCTAGGTAGGATAGTTTGTATTCATTTGATTGTTTAAACATGTATATCCCACATCACCTAGGTAGAATATTTTGTAGTCATTTGATTGTTTAAACATTTATATCCAACATCACCTAGGTAGGATATTTTGTAGTCTTTTAATTGTTTAAACAACATTTATTTCCATTGTCAAGTCCAAACCTTCAAGCCATTATATAAATATTATACAACATTGCACTTTTTTTTAGCTTTTAAGATTTAAAAGAAAACTGTTGTTTTTTTTTTACAAAGATTTGAGTAAAAAACAATTTTACATGGACCAATGGTAAAGAAGCCAGAAATATTCCTCTATGAAAAATATTTCCCAGTGCAACTACAGCCCAATTATAATCTGGCAAAGTGGCCTCGGAGTTAACCAAGCAGTTGGACCTGCCACCAAGGCTTATTTCCCATCCATATTGATCTGCTTTTACATGATTAATCCACAATGATTATTTCTGACCCTGATTCTTATGACTCGTAGTTGATTAGACTTTTAGGTACTAAACATTTTTAATCATTAGTCAGCATCATTATCTTTAGATTCTATGAGAGGTTAAAATTTAATTTTAAACAAATCTCTTTTTGTTCCTATTTGTATTTTAGTTCAGAGAATCCAGTTCATAAGTTGTTCCAAGGAAAGTACATTGCAGAGGGAATACATGAAGGTGAGATGTTTGACCCATTTAGTTTGGCAAGCCAAATTGTACAAGTGAAATAGTTATTGATCTTGTTTAATATACCCCAAAAAAAAACCTGATACTTTGTTTTAACTTAATTCAATTAAACTAGGTTTGTTATTTACTTGTCAAGTTTAAAAAAGAAATCACTTCGGCTTAATTTCAGGCAAAGTTTTTTCCCAGGAAGTAACATTTGGGCAGTATCCTCTGAATGTTGTTGGCTTTCGAGACATCCATGAGAGTCTGGAGGCCACTACAGCGCAGGGTGAGATTGAAACAATCAATGGGGACTCCAGCCAGAAGTCTGGTCAAGAGGTGTGTGATTTGGTATTACAGAGGTGTTTTTGTTTTTACTGTTGTTTTTTTTTTTAACTTGTTGATATGTGTTGCTACTTTTTTAAACAGTTCAACTAGAGCTGTAGAAATGAATAAAAACTTTTTCTATTTAAGTTGGTGAGCGTAATTGAATTATAAGCATTTTGGTTAAGTTCTACAACCTAATACTTTTTCTTTTATACTTTTACTTATACTTTTATAAAAGTGCTTTTGAAGTAACATTATTTTCAGCAATCTCCTATACATATATAAAACTCATGATAATGTTACAACTATAGCAGACATCAAATAACAAGAACTTAGTTACTTTTACTTATTTTTTTTTAATAATTTTATATCAATATTAGTTTTAAAACTCAGTCATTATCATCATAAATATCAGTTTTAACCATATTTAATATGGAGCTCAATTTAATATTTTAAAGCAAAAGTACATTAATTTTTTATATGAGTATACATTGTTTTTTTTTATAAATAAATTTTCCTAAGAAATATTTCTACAATTAATTTTTTATATGCATTGTAATTTTGTAGTTTTGCTTCATTATAAGAAACGTGCCTTTAATATTAATATTTCATTGTAAATATTATTCATCACTGTTGAATAAATTAGAACTTCTGTTTCCAATATTAATTCATTAGTATCGTATTTCATGGTACTTCTATGATTAAAGATGCCACAATTTGTCTTTTTCTTAGATTTGGTTCAAAGACTTGCCGCTCGTTCTCACTTTTGAGCTGTCCAGATTTGGCTTCAATCAGCAATTAAACAGAGCTGAGAAAATTCACCAAGAACTCACATTTCCTCCTGTAATATATGTAGATAGGTAAGTCTAAAATGATCTGTCACCAACTGTAACTGTACATTTGTGGGGGGGGTTTATTTCGTTTTAGCATACATAGACATTTTGAGCTCACATTTGAGTTGTGTTTTGGCAACATGGATTTGAATTAATAAATTGCCCTACTATTAAGTAGCTTATCATTTGTATAATTTGCATTAGTGTAAAACATTCTGTACAGTTTTTTTTTTGTTTCCTAGTGATGAAACAGACTTTTATGGTATTGATTGGGAAGACAACCCAGCCTTCAATCAAACATTAATGTGCTGTTAAATTTTTTTTTTTTTCTTTCGGCTAGTTTTAGCTGTACAATAATTTCTGGATTAAAAAAAAAAGGAAAGCAAACATCTTGTTGTTTTGGCAATTTTGACACATTTTATTACATGACAGTATGATCAAGCCTTACATTAGATGTTTAGCTACATAAACATATTAAACGAGCAGTTTATTTAGGGTTGGAACCCAGCTCATTCTGTTTAAAGTGCCTTAGGTCTACCACTTGGCCACAACCATGTCCATTTATTTGTCAGTTGTATTAACATTACTAAAAAATTGTTGTCAAAGAAAGGGCTTCAAGGACACCCTCAAAGCTTCTCTGAAGGCACCTGGGAGACAGAGGCATGTGACAGAGCATCATTGCATCGCGCTGTGAAAACTGGCGCGCAGGTTGCTGAGGAAAAGAGAACAATGCTGGCAGAAGAAAAGCATCAGAGAAGAAAAGCAAGGCAAATGATGCTAGCACCATCTGTGCAGCAGAACAATCCGGGCTCCCATAGGTCTTACCAGCCACATGAGAAGGCATAAAACCCCAGCGCAGAGCCCTCAGCCCCCTGGATGACAAAGTGGTCATCATCGAACCACCATGGACGAACTATATATACTACTAATTGAAAAATTGTTTGTTGTTCTCCCAGGTATTTAGAATGTAACAAAGTCTTAACCAAGCAGAAGAGAGAAGAAGCCAGGAAATTAAAAGATGAACTGACCAGCCTGCAGGCTAGACTGGACAAGTAAGGCCATAAGTTCTTCTTTTTTTTTTTTTTGTGTTTATAGAATCACTGGAGGCGTGGTGGCTGAGCCGTAAAGCGCTTGGCTTCTAAACCGCAGTCCAGGGTTTGAATCCTGGTGAAGACTGGGATTTTGAATTTCAGGATCTTCGGGTGCCTCTGAGTCCACGCAGCTCTAATGGCTACCTGATGTTAGTTATGGAAAGTAAAGGCGGTTGGTCGTTGTGCTGGCCACATGACACCCTTATTTACCCTGGGCCACAAAAAACAGATGACCTTTACATCATCTGCCCCTTAGATCACAATGTTTGAAACAGTCCCTTTACTTTTCACATTTATGGAAAGCTTTAAATAAAAATAAAAGTTACATTTTTATAATCATTTTTAAAATTTAGGAACAATTACGAAGTTGTTACAGCACCATGCAGATCTTGGTCTTCAAGCCTTACAGATTGCATCTACATAATGTAACCTATCCATACCCCAATCCAGATATTAGTGGCTCTGATTCTTTGTCAGTCTTTACTATTAACAAGAATGAATATGCTATTTTACTAAATAGTGAGGTTAAAATGTCTTTTGTTCACAATCCATGTCTAAAATTGACCACTGGCCCCCACCACCTTATGTTGTCACTCTTTCCCTATTAGTTCTAATTAACTATTTAACCAAGTTTGTTTTGTGCTTTTTTTTCTTTCGGTTAGGTTCATGAACTACGGGTCAAGTAACAAAAGGTACCCTTTACCAGATGTGTTGCAGTATGCATTAGAGTTTGCGGAAAGCTCACCAGTTACAGCTCAGCAAACAGCAGATGTTGAGATGGAATCTCCTCTGCCCTCCTTCTCCAGGTTTGAACATTTGCTTTGAAGCTAGTAATGATCAACTGAACTGCTTGATAAAACTACAGTTTTGTTTCCCTAGGATCTGGGTTCATGATACATGTGTTGTGCTAAGTTGTAGAGTTAGGTATGGTTTATTTGCCATTATTTGAATCTTAGGTCCCTTCCACGTAGCATGGGCAAGGGCCAAATGGTGTTGTTTTTTTTAACCCGAATACCACAACTGTTTTCATTCTTCTCATCCTAGTTTTTTTTTTACTAGTTTCAAGGGTTGAAGTTTAATGCACGACGGTAGTCTTTTAATCTCTCTACCTCTAAATATAGCTTGTAAATGTTACAAAGTAGGGAGGTACACAATTTTAGGGTTATCAGCAGTGAAAGATTGCAACTTAGGACAAAGTAAATAGAACTTTGTTTGTTATTGATCTTTGATTCTTCAGTCAATTTTGTTATGAAATGTTTAAGTCTCATTGCCTTGTTGAAATGATAACAAATACTTTATTTTATTCCAGAACATCACAGGATGTACAGATGACTCCAGTCTCTCACTACGCCAGTACTTCCGAGTTAGACCAGTCAACACCTAGCACCCCTGAACACAATCCTTCTGGTCCCATGACCTCCTATTGCAATCTGTCGCAGAAAGACCGAGGGATACAATCCAAAACCACTTCGTCTTCTCTGTCCTCCTCCCCTGTCCCCGAAGCCAAAAAGTTCAAAGACTCGTCTGTGCAGGTGGAGTTTGACGCTACTTTGATGCCGTCCTCGGTGGTGCTCATGCCTTCGCCTGCCCAGTCTTGTCCCTCGCAGTCGGCTTTCTTGCCCATGGGACAGACGTTCGTCCACACTCCTGTGGCAGGCTGTTCCGGAGACTTCCACCCATCATGTTCTCAGACAGATCCTCACCCGCGTAGTGTCAGTACGGATGAGCTGCGGGTGCTTCATAACTGTTTGAAGAGATGGAGGGAGGAGGTGGAGACTGATGTTCGAGGTAACGTCCGTTTTTTTTTTTTAAATTTATTGATGTATTCCTTCCTTTTTTGTCTAGATTATTTAGATTTTAGGTGTTGCTTTTTCATACTGAATTTTGTGTGTAAGAGTGCTTTTAAGACAACGCTGAGATTGTCAATTGTAGTCAAACTGAATTTCCATTTGATTTTATCAATAAAAGTTATCTTATCATATATATTATAATTTAATAACATTATGCCTAAGAGTTAATTGATGTCTTAGTCATGACCATGTCAAGAGTTACAAGAAGAGATGAATTTACAGAATATAGTTTAACTGCTCAGACTTGACTAGACAATTTTGTATTTCTTGTAAACTAACTTCATGTGAAAAATGTATTTCTTTTCATTAAATTATATAATTTTTTTTTTTAGCTATTAGTAATTTTCTTTTGTTCTTGGTATACTCAATCAATCTTCCAACTAACTTTTTATCTAGAACTACAGAAGAACATATCTGTGCTGGAGAAGAAGCTAGACAAAATGTACTCGGCAGATAGCATGAAAAAAGTGAGAACCATTCTCCATTATTTCCAAGTTATATCATAGTATTTTACTCATCCTGTGAATCGAATTGGTTCTCTGACTGAGCCATCTCATAATCACCCAGTCCATCCTAATGTTTCTCTTGTATGTTGCTGCTCTTAAAGTCATTTTGGGTCATCCTTGTCTCCCTTTTTTTTTTAAAAAAAAAAAAATTGTGAGGTGTTGTTTAGGGTAATGTCTGAATGTTTGTGTTCATGTATTCATAGAATATGACATACCTGGACATATAATAATAATAAGGCTTTTCTTTGAATAATGACAAGTACAATAATTCACTTGTTTATGTAGTCCCAGCTGCAACCTACATATTTTGCCATAACCAAAACTGCTGTCCAGCGGTTGGCGATTTAGGTTCTTGTTAAGTCTAGACATAAAAACATAAGAATCCCAACCAAACCTGCTATTTCTGCTGCATAAATAACCAAACTGCTTGGTTTTTATTTTCACTAGCTTAGAAGTGAACTAGATACAATTTCATTTTTGCAGCCTGACACTTGACTGGTTCTTACAAAATTATCACTGACATTTGATCACATAGTTGCCCTATGATTTGAGGTTGAAACATTGTAGAGGATTATGTTAGTTCAATGCATTTTTCCTTCTTTATTTTCACATTAAATCTACGGTATGTATAATCTGCAGTATAAGCTCTCCTTTTATTTGGTTGCATTTGAGTTTCACATCCTAACAATATTTAGTGATCTAGTGAATCTTCAGCCTCCTCGTAACATTGTATTTACTACATTGTTATAGCGTTACTCGTTTTAGTCTAACACATAACAGCAAAGATGGAAATTAAGCTTGTGTTTTCATTTGAATATCCCTGAACTGAATCCCCCCTTGGCTCTATGGCCAGCTACCTATACAGTTAAAAATTAATGAGTTTTAGATACTAATGGTTGTTGTTTTAAACACATATTACATTCTTTCTTATCTCTGTGCCTCTAGTTTCCATACCATCTTCATGCTGTGCTAGTCCATGAGGGCCAGGCAGTCTCTGGGCACTATTGGTCTTTCATATTTGATGAGCGCCGAGACAAGTGGCTCAAGTTCAACGACATCACCGTCTCTGAGTCGTCTTTTGAGGAGATGAGGAAAGAGAGTGTGGGGGGCTTCCATAATGCCAGTGCTTACTGCCTGATGTATATAGATAAGGCGAGGCTGGAGGAAGGTCAAGGTTGGTGTCAATAGTTTGATGCCTGTAGACCTGTTATATTGCGTAATATTTGATTTCACAAGTTATTGTGATAATGTACGTATTTAAGTCTCAGTGGTAGTGCTTTTTTTGTCATTCAGTGCTTAGTGTAACTTATGTAATTATTGCCATCATTATGTCATGCTTTCAACCTTGGTCATGAAAAAAAAAAACGGAACTTTCAAAATGTTTTTCTCCAGAAGAATTAAGCCCTGCAGTAGTGAGTCAGCATGACCCGCTAGCTTCGCTTCCTGCAGACCTCCGCAGCGTCGTTGAGGAGGACAATGCCGCCTTTCAGCAAGAACTCCACGCGTGGGACGAGGAGCAGCGTAGGAAAACGTTGGCTGCCACTTCGTCTGCCGTATCGTCTTCTGTGACCACTGTCACGGCGTCAACCATGACAGCCGCCTCCTCTTCTTCCGTTGCTTCTCCCTCCCAGTGGAGGAACACTGAAGGTCCAAGCCGGCCCAGATCAGGGTCAGATGATCAGGATGTTGTGGTGACAGGTGAACAGAGACCAGGTTAATATATAGAATTGTATTTAGGTATCCGTAGCCTCCTACTGCTTTACCTGGGTAGGCCATGTTTCTTATAAATGAAGCATAGAGTATTCAAGCTTTTAATATGCTAGGATGAATTTTTATTGGGCACTTTGAAAATGAAAAAGAGGCTATGACTTAGATTCGATAGAATATAACCTATATGATGAGCTCTAGTCCAATCTTATAATGATTTTCTGAATAACTTTGAAGCAGATACTCCTTGTTATTGGTGATCAGTGACAATATATATGTATTTAAGATTGATTTTAATCTAAAATCTAATCATATCTGCATTTTCTTCCCCTAATATTTTTTTTCCCTTGACTCATTATTTAATTATTCAATAGGAGAAGCTGTTATTATCAAGCCATTGAATTCAGCCTTTGCCAGATTGGCTGACCAGCATGCCCAGTTGTCTGTACCACAAACATTGGAAGCAACCAGCATTATGGCAAAGTCTATTGCCAACACACAAGAAGCTATTAAAAAGGTAATACAGCCTCATGTTTGGAGATATTGACTTTTAATTTGTATAAAAGTAAGAGCTTTGAGGCTCCGTCACAACCTCTCTAACTGTTTATTTCGCAGTTTGGCATAGGATTTCCTTGATCCATATAACTGACTTCCAAAATCCATCTCAGCCATTTTTGTTGAGCCACTTTAAGTCTTTTTTTCAAGATATGAGGTTTGGGGGACATGTTCTCCAATAAAATGAACTATGTGTAACAAGAGATGACATGAACGCCAATACGAGGAAATCACATCCTAGTATAACTATGCGCCACACTTTCATGGAGGACCTCAGAATAGTGGGCACCAGGTGGGATGAGGCTTCAGACATTGCCAGTGACAGATCTTTGTGGAGGAAGCTTGCCGTCCAATGTGCTGAATGGCGTTTGAGGGTCTGAGTCTAATATCTTTGATCCTTGGTGTTTCTTTATCCTAAAACCTACAACATTGGTATTATATTCTCTGAGTCAACTGCTTAATAATTCCTTTTGCCTTTATCTTTTTACAAAGGAAGCCATCTTAGACATTTTAATTAATTCTGCCAATTTCTTAGACTGTGTGAAAGTGTGTTGCTATATTTATGACATCTGAAAACAAAAAAGAAGATCTGAGTGATGGGACTTAAGGAAAGTCAGGCCATGGAAAAAGAGCTAGTGTGATTGAAAGTCAGAGTGATGTTATTGATATAAATTTTTTGTGTGAACTTTTCAGGCCATGGAAAAAGAGCTAGCGCGATTGAAAGGCTTATCGACAACTCTTTTAAAACAGTTGCCCTCTGAAGATCCCCGGCTTGGCCACATTGTCTTGTACCTGCTTTGCAGCCATGCTGACGAGCTGTCTGTTCAGATAATCTTGAGTGAGCAATTTGCACTGTGTGCCTTGATGGACACGCTAAGGTCAGTAACTTATACTCTTCACCTGTTATATAAAAGATTGTTGGGTTGGAAAATAGTCTATTAAACAACATACAAATGGTAGCAAATGTGGTATTACCTTGGTTATTAAGCGAAATGAACTAAGTGTTTGAATAACATGATGGCAAGATTGGATTCTGCTTTAGTACTTAAGGCTTTAGTAGCTTATCAAAGATCAAGTTTATGCAATTATACAATGCTCAATTAACTTGAAGAAGCAATATTCATCATTCATGAAATGATGTGATCTTTGTTTGCAGCAACATGGTGATCATTTTGAACAGTTGTTATGAAATTGATTATTATTTACAATTATTTGTTCTGTTATTGTGTTTTGTTGGGCATTAAACTAATTCAATACATTTAGTTAGTTCTTCTTACTGTTGTTTAGTTTTAAAGATGGAGACTTATGAGGCGCACTGAAATTGTCTAGTAATATTTTTTTTTTAGTAATTGGCACATTCAGTAGAGCATTTAAGTAATGGAGATATTGAGCCACGGTGGCTGAGTGGTAAAGCACTTGACTTCCAAGACAGAGGATCTCGGGTTTGAATCCTATGAAAATGAAGGATTTTTTAATTTGGGGATCTTTAATGCGCTTCTGAGTCCACCCAGCTCTAATGAGTACCTGACATTAGTTGGGTACAAGTAAATGAGGTTGGTTGTTGTGCTGGCCACAACACACCCTTGTTAACCTTGGGCCACAGAAACAGATGACCTTTACATCATTTTTCCCTATAGATCGCAAGGTCTGAAAGGGGAACTTCAATACGATTTTAAACTCCTTTTTTTTTTTTTTTTTGAGCTAAGTTCTAGCTAGCTGTAAATGATGCTTGGAAAGTTAATCAGTCATAGAAGTATAGCTTAGTAACCTCTTCAAAGGTGAGTCTGTTAAACAGTTACTGATAGTTCATCTGTTACCTGTCAACAGAATCAAAGGGCTGAGACAGCATGCTCATGAGATATACAAAGCCTTGTATAATTCTGCAGGTAAAGAGGGCATCAAGTTCTATGAGGTAATTAGGTTGTTCTATTTTTAGATCAATGGTTGAATGTTTGGCTACAACTTGACTTCCTGTAGTTTATCAATTTTCCTCCTTTTAACTGCTACCAAATCTATCATAAAATACTTCTGATTTAAATAAAAACAAAATGTTTTACTCCTTTACTACCTTTGGTTGAATTATCATTTTGTAAACAGAAGATATAGTCATTGCAAGTGGTAAAATGCTTGGCTTCCAAACCAAAGAAACCCGGGTTTGAATCCTGGTAAAGACTGGGATTTTTAATCATGTGATCTTTAAAGCACTTCTGAGTCCACCAAACTCCAATGAGTACCTGATGTTAGTTTGGGAAAAGTAAAGGTTGTTTGTCATTGTTCTGGCTACCCTTTTTAACATAGGGCCACAGAAACACGAGGTCTGAAATGGTAACTTTACTTAAGCCATTACAAAAGTGTAAATCTTTAGCAAGAGTAGATGAGAATGTAGTCATATCTTATTATCAGTAATTCCCATGACAGTATGTCCTAGTTCAATAGAAATGACACTAAACCAATTTTTTGATGGTTGGTCTTTCATCATCATATAAGTATTTTGAAATGCAATTCTCTGTCTTCAGTTCTGGCATAAGAGGTATCATCACTTTAGGCAATCCATTTTCTTGTTTTCTGAAGCTGTGGATGCCTACTGCTCTCACAGGTACAAAAGAAATGTAGTTTTATTCAAACTTGTTATGCTTTAATCTACTATTTAGAATTGTTTTTAAGTATGCTTTTTTAGATTCAGATAATATTTTTACATTTTTTTACTATAAAACAGTCACCTCACATTGGCCTAAAGGGGACCAGGGCCGGTCCTAGCGATTGGGGGGCCCTATGCGAAACTGATTGTGCTGGGCCTAGTATGGGTGGGAAAAAGGATAAAAAGTGAAAATTAAGATTTTTTATTATAAAAAAATCCACTTTGAATTTTATTCATTCTTTACTAAGTACAAAATTTCAATCAAATTAACTTTATTTTATGAGCCTTGTCTATTTTTCATGAGATTTCTATATGTTTTCAGGAGATTTGAATAAATTCAGGAGATTTCATGGAATTTTTCGTATATATTTTGCAATTTAATAATTACACCTAGAGCGCGGGGCCTATGAAAGTGTGAGGCCCACTGCGACCGCATAGGTTGCAGTGGCCTAGGACCGGCCCTGAAGGGGACATAGAAGCCGAGTGGTAAAGCGCTTGGCCTCCAAAACCAAGGGTTCCCATGCTTGAATCTTGCTGAAGACCAGGATTGCACATTTCCACCCAAATAATTGGTACCGGTACTTTAGTCAGGAGTGTGAGGGTTAAAAAGGATTGTAAAAATAACTTCTACTACCCTTTAAGTCCCTACACCTGTCCACTATGCCTTAGTTTGTAAATAAATAAATATCTCTCCTGTGTATGACTCCATGACCATCATCTGTGTTGTATTTCTAGATACCAGGAAGCACTGCCCTATTTCTGTCAAGCCTGGTTACACAATGCAGAGCCCAACATTGCCAGTGGCATGCTGTGTGAGGAGTCCAAAATTAATTCTAAAATGTTGTCATACTTTCGAAGGAAGAGCCTACAGGTGTGTTCATATTGTTCAACTTCGATATTTTGTAATGGGTGTCAAGAGTTTTTCATACATGTAATGATTTATGGATACATTAAACAAGTTCAGGGGATATGCTTCCATTGTCTATAAAATATTCCTAAATGGCAAACATATCTTTGCCTTTGACAATTAAGTCCAGCATCTGGCTTGCTTGTGTGGCTTAGACACTAAGCCCGGTGAAACTGCTCTTACTAACTGGTCAAGGGGTGAGGGCAGATGCCTGGCACCTTAAGACCGGGAGTTTCAGGTAGATTAAGTTTGTCAGCCAGGTTAACAATTTAATATCAGGTGGCCGAGCCTTGCTCGGTTAAATAAATGCCCTGCCCAGCCTGACTGTCGGACAATAAGAAGTTCATACCGGCTTTTGCCATCCATCCATCCCAGTGGTGCTACAGCCCGTGGTCTGCTTTTAGTTTTACACATCCCTTCATTCATATCTCTAAACGCGTTCTTGTTTGCAAAGAAATATTTTAGTGTACTACGGTAAGCCTAGTGACGTAAGCCGCGTTTTTCCCGTTTACGTCATGGAAAACTTTCATTCATAAATTATTCAAGCCAAAATTAATTTTACGAGACATTTTATATTTCGAAATAACGGTCGAACTCGAGTTTTCCTGATGTGGCCAATGAGCTGAGAATTTTTTTTCTAATATGCAGATACGTTGAAATTTTAAAGAAAATCGTTAGAGCCGTTTTCGAAATCAAAGATATATATATATTGCTAGATTAATTGCTAGATTAATAGTATAGGATTTAGGAGAGGGTTACACTAACTTCAAACCCCTACTGCCTTATGGTAATAAGGTTTCATTAGATCATTAGACAAGAGGGAAAATCAGAATGGAGGCGTATCAACTATGATACTCCCTCTGACAGCTTTGGATCACATCAGCAATGTCAAGAGAGGGCCCATGATGCATGGGCCACCCACCTTTCCATGATTAAGGCCCTTATCTATTCTTTTCATATATATTAATGATATAATAATGTTTGCTTTAAAATTTGGCTTCATGAGGTAAAGAAACCAAACAAGGTATTTTTTTAAATATAAATGTAACCGCATCTTGTTTATACATGTTTTCATACAATTCTTGACATTTCTATGCCTCTTAGAAACTGAATCATATGACTTTGAAGAGTTTTGAGTGTGAGGAAGACATGACTGATGCCCTGACTATCATGATGCAGCAAATCCTCCCTGCGCTCTCCCACATCTCACAGTCGGAGCTGAAGGAGGACATGGCAGCCGTGGAGGAGGTTAGAGAGAAATGGTGCCAGTTTCTAGAGAAAGATTTGAGTGGTATGTCCATCTTGCATTAAGCCTAGCGTCTAGAAAATCATCTGGTTTAGCCTTTTTTACAAGGAAGAACGTGTAATAACTATAACTTACATTTTAAGTAAATCTTCTTATTGTTTCTCTTTGCCACAAGCCAGTAAGGCAAGGGCAAGAGGCATGGTCTTTGAAATTTATTTTGCTTTGGAGCTTTTAAGCAGCATACGATCATGCTTTGCTTAAAATTGCTAGTTCTTACTAGTTTGGCTAGAGGTAAGTGGGCAGGCCCAAGCAAACCTGGAAGAGATCAGTCATCATTGAAGCTAAGGTACTGGAATGACATGGAAGCAGATGAAGAAAGCTTCTCAGAACTGAGTTCAGTCGAATGTGGTTATGGCCCTCTTGGGAGCTCACAGGATTCAGTAAAGTTACTAGTATGGCTTAATAGCACTGGAAAATGGACTTATCCAGAAGCATAGAAATTGTGAAAAGTATTAAAGGGAAGATGAGATTAGATTTGGGGTACAGCTTGACATAGCTTGTCTATAAATTAAGTATTGTCATTTGAAGATACAACTGTACTGGTTCATCTCAGTACTGGTTCATCTCACAAATAGAGTTCAACTTAAGTAGGAAGCATGATTAAGAGGCTAAGTACGCTTGAACTTGGCTACCTTTGAAGAGGCTTGAGGTTCGACACTTGACTCAAGCAGAGTTGTGTTTACTAAGCACAGCATGGAAAACCCTCTGCAATACCCCCCTCCCCTCCCACTGGTCCACAAATGAGATTGGAGCACAGTGCTCTGAGCATGCTGTAAGCATGAAAGTAGCCCTATATGAAAGCTATAGTAATAATAATAAAAGTATTCAAGTTTTGTTTCATGTCTTCTTTTTGTTTTATTTTTATTCTCCTAGTTTTACTATTTGAATATGCATCATACTTGAAAGGAACACATTCTCATCCAATGTAACATGAAAACTAAACTGTCTCAAAATCCTTTAATGATTTTATGTGGCTAGAAAACATATCAGTATTTCCTGGTCCCTCACAGCATTCTATGTGAATAATACATATATGCCACATTGGCTTTTAGATTACCTAACATAGTTTTTCACATAGACCTTTTGATCTAAAGAATTGTCCTTAAACCTTGGACCTCTATGCCCTGGCTTCTGACACTGTTGTTAGAGTTTTAGGTCATTTAACTCTTTCTCGCCTAACTGACGATACCAACGTTGATTTCATCAGAATGTGGTAAATAATTATGGAGAGAGAGAGTTAATATAATTATTGAGCTTTGTCTAAAAAAAAGTATAAGACAACAGAATCATCAAAACTAAACATGTATATGCACATTTTTGTTAAATTACTGTTTCATTTATTTTTTTTCCATTTCTTTAAAACTCTTAGCTGAAAAAATTGAAAGACTGCAAGACTTTCTCTCTAAAATGTTTGATGGCAACGGCACAACAGTACACTTCACACTCTCCTCGGTTAGAGAAAATAATCTGGGCCAGATGCTGTCTGAAAAGTATGTGGAGGTCTTGAGAAAGCTGAAAGTGTCAGGGGAACTAAACAGCTGGCTGGAAGCAAGTTAGCACTTTTGGTCCAGATGTCTACGGGATGACTGTGTCTGTGCATGCTTCCTATTTTTATTTTTTTTAGATATTTAACTAATAGTCAAACTGCATTTTTCTTTTGTTCTCTTGTGGAAATCTTTCGACGAGTCAGACGATGTCTTTGAAGTTGTTAAGTAAACTTACTAAAGGCCATATACATTGCAATGTTATCGGTTGAGCTTTGTTTGTATTCTGTTGAAAACGGCTTTGAAACAAATTTATCGATTCAAAAATAAAACATTTCTTTACAATTCTTGTTTTAAAAACTGTAATCAGGAGGAATTTGTGTCAGTGAATCAGGTTTAAGGCGTAGAGTAAACCCAATAGAAAACTTCAAAAAATGCTCCCTTGCTTATAATCTGATTTACTAAGAGAAATACAAATCAGTTTTATTTATGCAGTTGTAAATTTGTGTAATATAGAGTTTGGGTTTATGAACAGTGTCGTGAGGGGTGGGTGGGATAAGGGGAGTGTGAATGTTAAATATAAATATATATATATATAAATTGTTATGCATTCTTTCAATGAAAATGTGATATTAATATGAAGCGTTGTGTTTCTCACTCAATTTTCTATTCATAAGCCCATGTTTTTTTTATTGACAAGAACTATTTTGTAGTAGTGAAGCAAAACTCAACTGTAAATAGGTGTTTTTTTTGGAGGGGAGGGGGGTAGAATAGATCTTTCTGATAGCGTATCTGATTAAATTATATGAAAGAGATTTTTTAATCTCTCACTGAATTTTCTTTTCATGAGCCCATATTTTTTAATAACAAGAACCCAGCAGTGAAAAAAAATTATACTGTAAATAGATAGAGATTTTGTTTTGTTTAGAAACGACTAAAGGAAAAAGTTACATTATGAAAAATGTGAACTCTATTTAAAAGAAAAAAAAAAGGACAGGAATCAAGAATGTGATATTTTTGTTTTGTTTTGCAGCAGAAGAATATCAAGCAGAAATAAATAAACAAAATAAACTAAACCATTAGGAGGAAAAGGGGGGTAGGGGTATACATTAATTGACTCATCTTACAGAAATATGTATTAAAATCTATCTATATAAATATCAGTTCGCCAAACCACCGCTATAGGTTGTCATGGTGATTTTGCATGATCCAATAGAAGCACCTTAGTATTAATTGGTTGTAAGTAATCTCATCTTGTACTCTTGGCTGTTACTGCATTTGTAGTATTCCCACTCTGCATATTTTATTTATTGAAATATTGACATTACGTTTTATTTTCATGTCTTAATGCATTATTAACTATTTCTCATGTACAAATACAAACACAACATGATGGAAAAGAAACAATTTCTAATTTAAATACTTTCTATGTTCTTGTGAATATGAATAAAAAAAAGTTATGCAAATGCTATGTGGATAGAAATCAACTTAGTATATTAGTCTCTTCGCTTGTAAGTTAGTATAAAAAATCTTTTGAAAAATGTGTTGCATATTTTTTTTTTTTAAATGGCATCTTCTGGATTAGTAAATCTTCTTGATTACTTAATCTTCTTAAAGCACTTTTTATTTGTAATTCATCAAAATCAAAGGATATATTTTTTTAATGCTTGAATTCTAAGGCAGTGTCTTTTTTAAATCCAGAGTTTCAAGGAGAGGGCTCCAGTTGATGTGACTTTGCAGACCCATCTGTGACCTACATGTCACATTTTTTAAAGCAGACAAATCTGTGGTCTGCTTGGGAGTCTAGTTCTATTTCTGCACATATGGCACTAGCTTTCCTTTTGAGTAAAAAATGTCTGTCCTGCTTCCTGTGTAAGAGTTTTCCAGAAGCCTCTTAGAAAACCTTTTGCTGCCAACAGTTCTTCACTATGCTTTTCAATTATAAGCTATTAGTAAAAATTGATGGCTGAATTATCTTTTTTTTTTTTAACTCTTTCTCTCCGTAATTATTTACCACATTCTGGTGGAATCAACGTTGGTATCGTCAGTTAGGAGAGAAAGAGTTATAAATTAATTTATACTGTTCTGTTATGACGATAGTAAAAAAAAAGAATAGCACATGGTTTTGTTAATACAAATCATATTTGCAAGGTTAACAATCACTTAAGAGTTATCCCATTCCTTTCATTTTTTTCCCATCACCTCTTTCCTTTGTTTCCCAAACTGTGATGTAACTTTGTGGTTTTTGCTTTTTTTTTAAATAAAAAAACAACAACATGGTATCCTTTCTTTGTTTCTAACAGTTTTTGTTATGTGAGAAAATATCTATATTTATGTCATGTTTCATAAAAAAAAGAGGTTTAAAATAGTTTTCCATTCTCCAAATGTTGACCAAAGATTCATTGACTTGCAAAACTTGCGCCATATTTTTTGTTCTGTGACTTAATATTGTATTACTTTTAATCTTGTTAACTAGTAGAAATGCTTAATCTTTTCATTTAAACCAGTTATTATCTAAAGCAACAGTTAAAATAGTGACGCATTACAACTTAATCATCAATGGAATGATTCTCTATTATGTTAAGACAAAGTTTAAAGGGTGTGAGATTGTTATTCTTAAAACTTGTTGCCATAGTTACGTTCTTTTTTTTTTTTTCTCTAAAATGTAACAACTCAAAATCTGTTTTATAGTGACCTGTTTCTCTGTTTGTGTGATATAGTGACCTGTTTCTCTGTTTGTGAGGCCTATTTATCATGTTTGCTCTTTATTTTAATTACATCATGTTTCAGGTGCTGTTTTCATGAGTCTGCCAATTGCCAATCCATTAAATGATTTATATTCAATTATTTATCTTACTGCGTTGTACCTTTTTTTTTTTTAAGTTCCTCTCTAAATGTAAGGACATACATGTATATAATGTTCTCTAAATTAAAATTTAATCTTGTACAAAAGAAATGTGTAGAAAAGTGTACAAATTCCCCCCCCTCCCCCCTCCAAGTCAGTTTTGAATGTTGGAGTGTGATTTATTAATATGGCCTTTCTTAAAATACTTTTGCTTAAAAGGCTCAGATGTTTTCTTTGCATCTTTCAACTAATGACACACATCCCCTGCTTTGAAATGGTTTTATCCAGTCTTCAGAGTCGGCTCCTAATAGTTCTCAAATTTTTATCTTACAGAAAGTTGAACTGTTAGCAAACATTTATCTTCTTTGTGTATGAAAGAATTGTGGTGTACAATTTGAAACAATTGAAGTGATGCTGTTAGAAGTTATGAAATTTGCACCATAATTTGTACAAAGATTTAATTTTTTTTTATTTGTGAACTTTCAAGTTAATTTATTTCACTGATCAATATTTTGTTTTTCAATAAATGAGAGAAAGAAACTCTCTTTGTATCTCTTTCTTTTCTCTATCAAATTTGTTTTTTTTGTTTTGGTTGTTCATCTGTTAAATATGTTTGTTTATTTTTTGCAAAATTATTTACAAATATGAACATAATTCTGATTGCTCCTTGTCCTAAAAATTATTTTTTTTTAAATTTAAACAATGGTCAGATTGGCCACCCAAAGTTACTATTTACTTAGGACTGTTTGATAACAAATGATAATAAGCGTTTAAAAAAAAACAACAAAAATCAAGCTGAATGATGTGTATTCTTGTAGTTCTAGACCATCTACTTAGTAGTAGTATGCAATCAAAAAAACTTCTTTTTTCTGCTTTTTTTAAAAATTGTTGAGCCTTGTTGTTTTTCATTTTTTTTTAATTACATTTTTTCTTTTTGCAGTAATCCAGTTGAAGGAGGTATAGCTTACATAATGAAATAATAGTTGATGACCGTATTTATAATTATTATTTCGCATATTCAAAATTGAAGCCGTTAGTAAAATATATGGAAGATTAATAAGTAAAAACACAACAAAAAATTCAGAATAATAGTGACTTATTCTTTCATTTTTTTTTAAAAAGAAAAAAGATGTTTATAATTTTTAGATAGTTTTATTGGTCCAATCAAATAAAAATTCAGTGTGACTACAATCGTCCATCTTAGTATAACTAAAAGACAAGATCTAAAACAGATTGTCCCCAAGAAATTATATACCTGACACATCAGGGATTCTAAATGCTGTTGTCATCTGTTTCTGTTCTCGTTTGACACCATTGAAATGGAATATCTTTTGATCAACTATTTCTGTTTTAATATTATCCTGTGAACCTGTTACAGTTTTTGTCTTGTGCTATATATCTTGGTAGAAAAATATATTTCATCAAACATATCAAAATACAGTTTAATAACACACATTTCAAGTTTTGTATTCAAAAATAAATTGTATATTAAATATCTGCATTGCTGAATAAGACAGGAGATTTCTACCTTCGTTGACGCACTCAATACATGGCATTTGTTTTTTTTATTTCAACATTTTGTCTTGCATATTTTCCCTTCCATAAATTATTATGAAAAGTTTTAAGGGACTTGTCCTTGGATCATTGCTGAAATTGACATGAAATGAATTTTTAGCTTAAAAAAAAAACAACAATGTGAAAGATATGTTTGATAATTTTATGGATTTTTAAGTAAGTTATTAATTAAATTTTAGAATATCTTTTATTAATTACATTTTTTTGAATATGTTGAAATGTTTATTAAAAAGAACTTTTAGAAATTTATTTGTTAGAAATCATAAACAGGACCTTTTTTTTTTCATTTCAGTGTGATTTTTTTATTTTTAAATTGAGATCTTACCCTATTGTAACATTATTTTTATGGAATGAAGAGATTTTTTTTTCCAGAAATGCTGTGGAAACTCAACTTGTATTTATATTTTGCAGGTTGAATGTTAATTCTGTAGCTCTAGCTTATAATATATTGTATATTATTATATTTTTTTATTTTTTCAAATACAAAGCAGGCATATTTTTCTCGTTTATAATTCCACCATTACTATTATTTAAATCAAGGTTACTTGTATCTGAGAGATGCATTGTTGCTACATTATTCATTTCTAGCCAAGCAAAAGGGTTAATGACAGTAATATTCAAGGACAATTCTTCTTCTAACCTTCTTTTAGCTATAAACCTCTTTTGCAGTCATTGCCAGGGGAGAGTAGCACTGTTAGCTTTTTTTTTTTTTCATCTGTACCACATTGCCATACAGATGGTTATGCTGGGTGGTTTTGGTTGTGTGTCTCACAAAGTTGTAGAATACACACATTTTCATGCATGGATTTACTATTTTGTGCACTAAAATTATTACAGTTATGCTATGTATTTGAAAATTACTTTATAACATTAGCAAAAACTAATGGTCTATTAGAATCTGTTTTTGATAATACTATTTTTGTTTCATGGGATTTTCTTAGCACTCCAGATTAGAAGGCTGAGGTTCTGTCCTGGCTTAGATTTTTTTACAATGAAAACAAAATTTTTTTTACACAATTTTTGGGTTTTGTTTTACATTATAGTAATCTCTGTTTTAAAAGTGAAAGGAAATTAAAAGCAAATTAAGCATTTGGAGTCATCCTGAAATTAATTACTCCCATAATACTGCCAAATTGTATGCTAAATGGCAAATACGGTAAAAAAAAAAGATTTACTATGCCAAGCTATGGGGGGAAAAACTACAAACCATCCTTCTAATAAGCACACCACTTGCAATGACCAGAAACAGTGCCATTTCCCAACACAGCTCATCTCTAGTCAGCAGGTCAGATTGATTTGAACAGAAAGCTTTCACTTTGGAGCCATGATGAAATAAAAATGAGGGTGTCATATGGCCAGCACAAGGACCAATTATCTTTACTTTCCTCAACTATCGTAAGGCACCCATTAGAGCTGGGGGGACTCATAGGCATCCTAATGATCCTAAAATTAAAAATCTCAGTTTTCACGAGGATTTGAACCCAGGACCCTCTGGTTCGGAAACTGAGCGCTTTACCCCTAGGCCTCCTAATGATGAAACCACTGGAAAATTATTTTATGTTTATGAGAGTTTGGGCCACTTACCATTAGCCTTATAAACTAATGAACTCTTTTCCTATTCATGCAATAGAGCCTCTTGTTTAAAAAGCAAGAGGGTCTGATAGAAAGTAAAAGTTAAGTTCCCCTTTCAGACCATTGTGGTTTATAAGGCAGATGATGTTTCTGTGGCCCATGGTTTACAAGGGTGTCATGTGGACAACACATCGACCAACCAGCTTTACTTTTCCTCCACTAATGTCAGGTACATATTAGAACTGGGTGGACTCAGAGGCGCCCAAAGACCCTGAAATTAAAAATCATAGTCTTCACCAGCATTCGAACTGGAACCCCTGGTTGGAAGCCAAGCTCATTACCGCACCTCTTGGGTCTGATACTGATAAGATAAAACAAGGTATTTATAATTAGTTCATGTTCTCAGAGTTGAGTCTAATCTGTTCAATGTTACTTATATTTTCAAACTAGAAATGATACTATTATTAATGTAAGACACTCTACACACCTCTTTTATTTGGTATCAAAGCAAGAAACAAAAATAATTGAGGCCTTGATCGTTGCGGAATGAAAACAAATGTTTTCCATAATGTGCTCCAGTGCACAGTTTTGGTCCAAAGTGTTGTTTAGTCAGATCATTTGTGTCAGTTGAGGTTATTGAGTGTACTGATATCCACTGCAGCCAGAAACCTTCAACACTATTACTTTGCATTATCTCAGATTAGTCAAAATTGTACAATTCAGTAATGAATGAATGAATATTTTTTGTTGTTCACAAATTAGTTATTAATTAATTATTTTTTTTTTTTTACTTTTGGCACATCTGATTTTGTAAAATAAATTTCTTTTTTATGTTGTAGTCTGCTGTTGTATTTTCAAAGAAATTGCTACACAATTTTTTTTATAATTAATAAAACAAGAGTTAAAAATCATGTTCTCAAAACTTTTCTTAGCCACAACATTTTTTTTTTAAATTTACATAGGTCTATGATCATTGTTCAACTTTGGCCTTAAGTTTTTTTTCCCAATCACAGATGTAAAGAGAAAATTGTTCTTTTTTTTTTTTTTAATTATATTTTTTTTTTTTTTCAGTTTTGATTAGATAGCTTTTTAGTTTTGTATACATATATATGAAGAAGGACATGCTTAGTTTAATTGATTTCGTCTGTCTGTGTGTGTTGAATCAAGCTTGTCTCGGCGCTGTATTGTTACTTGAGTTGAAGAAATGTTTTGAACAAAATTTAATTTCCCTCTCTTCCCCCCCCCCCCCTCCTTTTTTTTGTACATAAAAAGATAATAAAACAAAATATTGTTTTGACATTTTTTTTTAAAATAAATTATAATAAAATCTGCATTCAAATGAACCAGAGTGTTGACTCTCAATTCTTTAATGATGTTATAGTAGATGCTCAGATAAATCATTTTTAACTCAGAAATGACTATAGACTGTATGTACATTATAGATGTTAAGGTTGAATCAATATGGTTTGGTTTAGTGTTTTAAGCTTAATGTCAAGTTTGAGTGATTACTGGAAGATGTTTAAGTTAACTTATAGGCGAAGAACAATGTGGTAGATTACTGTACGATGTTTAAGTTTACTTGTAGGGCGAAGTAGGCCTACTGTGTGGTTGATTACTGGAAGATGTTTAAGTTTACTTTAGGCGAAGTAGGCCTACAGTGTGGTTGATTGATTTGTGTCAGTTATTGAACAGTGAGCACAGCACAGGGTTTAACAATCAATCACTAACATGAGAGCAATATTGAATTCTATACTTTTAATACACAATAAGCAAGTCTTAAGTTTGACATCATTGACAATGATTGCTAGTAATTCTTGATGAACTCTAGTTAAGAAAAAACTTGCATATCGGTATAGCTAGAGCACATATGAACATTTGCGAATCAAAATTTAAAAATCTGTACCAGCCGATATTTTAGCATGAAACTCAGAGCTTAACAGCTCCTTGTTTTGGAAGTTCGCAAGCTTCTGAAAAAAAACGCGACAATTCATTAAAACATCTTTCGCTTCAGACGAAATGAATTATATTCAATGTCGGCAGGATCACTGTCAAGATTGAACTACATCTGTAGATGCGATAGTTGGAATGGCAACAAAATGGAATGGAATGCCAACTTTATTTCACCAGACTTTTTGTTGTGGCCATAGGTCTCAAAATCTGAGCACGTGCTTTCAACAGAAGTAGGCTTAATAGACTACTGGCTTCAGTGACAGGGGCGGCCCTAGCAGTGCGCGGGGCCCTGGGCGAGCGTCAAGTGCGGGGCCCTTAGCCGAAATGGTAGACTATATATATATATATATATA
>JADKLZ010071522.1:20752396-20775168 GCA_021533235.1 Biomphalaria straminea
ATATATACTGTTAACTCATCACGTTAACAGGCTCATCCGTCTCTAACGATGCAACAATAACTATACAGTATGTTCGCCTCTAAGTTATGGGCCTTTTTTTTGGCTACAAAATATACAACATTATGTAGATACATTACTTAATTACATTATATACTGGGCAAGATGTTCTGGGCGGTTGGAGAGATTTGTCCAGAACTGAGACGCCTGAAAAAAGGAGGTTGATGACCAATGCCTTGAACTGGACGAAAGGCAGAGTTATCTAATTTACAGGATTATCTTATAGCTAACTCACCAGACAAGTCAGCGGCTCTATCATTAGATACGGAGATTGAACTTAATTGAATACATCTAGTTAATACGGCTCCAGTTATTATTGGTACTCTAACAATTCATTTGACCGCTGGCAACACTAAGTCATCAGTAATGATGTCAGGTTTCATTGTCCTAGCAGTTCTAATGGACATCAAATAAGAATTAAGCTTGAACCGTTCAACGACTGCTATGTTTTGTTTGTTGTTTGTACAGTTTAGGTTTTCTTGACTTTCAAATTTACTTTTTAAAAAAAATTTCAAAAACTGAATGTCGTCGGCAAGCTCGGATGTTAATATGACTTTCACATTGTTCAGATTCATTGATTCCGATAATAGAATGTCGTCACGAATGATGTTACAAAAAAAAGCTTTGATGTTTCTCGATTCCTGCTTTTTAACTATTGAAGTAAAACAATATCGTCTAAAATCGTCATTATATTTTCTTTTCATAACGATTATTTTGAAGGGTAGTTCCAAAACAAAACATTGATAGTGTAGTAGTAATTATAAACGGGTGTGGTTTTCAATTACTTGAGTAAATCTCCTCCATTGAACTGACTCCGCAATGGTGTCACGTCTCGACATGCAGACTGATGAAAAGTCATTTCAACTGTTACTAATACTTATGCTCCGATAATAAAAGTTTGGAACGATTCTGATTCAGTTTTTTAAAATGACAATTATAGTTTTAAAAAATGTAGCTACCCATGAAAAGTTTTGCACAATGTCAAGTTTTTTAAAACAAAAAATCTATTTTTTTCCGAATGGTCTTAGGCGACCCCTGGAAAATCGTCATTCGATCCCCAAGGGGGTCGCGACCCACAGGTGTAATGCGACATAACAGTGCTGCATGACACTTTTGAAAACTACTGAACATTTCATGAATTTTAAAAGGAACAGCATGTAAAAGTTATTAATGAAATGTGAAATAGTTATCTGGAGGTTTTGAGTGTTTGGGGATGTTTTGTGATACTGTTTATATTTTACTTTATGAAATTGAAATACCGCGAAAATATTACATTTCTCGTACGGTCTTAGAACGTATCACCAGCGAAAGTCAAGAATACACCGTATATTTGTTTATTAATTTCATTTAAAAAATCAATTTTTCAAAAGTTACACGTATGTCACCGTACTTCAAATGTTATAAACTACTCTTTCATATACAATTTTCATAATTCAAAGGAAAGTTCAAACTCTTATCACTATGCATTTTCCTAAAAAAATCTGTTTGGACGTCGATATTTAATTACGAAATATACTATTGGGATTTGTAATTTCGACCTATGCGTTTTTATTGTAAACTGTGAAAAGATGATAGCCTCTTAGAATCGGCAGTTCATTAGATGCTGTCTTTACCGAAACTGAACGGTATTTCGACACCAAATATGCACGTGAAGAGCCTAAATGGCAATTAGTATTGTAGGGATACTAGGAAAATATTGAGCAACAAGTCCTACTTTATGGCAACTGATTTGGTTTTCGAATTTGGTGACAATAAAATCTCCGATCGCAGGGCCCCCCTCAGGCGCTGGGCCTGGGGCGGTTGCCCCACTTGCCACCCCCTAAGGCCGCTACTGTTCAGTGATATATCCTCCCGATTAGAAGTTAAGAATGTCTTTAATGATTTTAGTTTTAGTACGCAATCACGATTTGACAATACTTTTTTTTTTTAAAGTTAGATGTCGTTTATTTTAGTTAAGGGATCATTCGTAAAGGACGTCACGCTCTAGGTGGGAGGGGAGGGGGTTTGAGAAAATGTGACAAGGGGGGGGGGAAAGGACGGCCATCCATAGTTGAAAGCCAAACAAATTTTTTGAAACGATAACAAAAAATTGCAACTTATGGTGGCGCAGCGGACGATAATAGCGAAGATGCGAAACACTGCGAATGATCAAGACTCTGGATGAGTTGACTGAAGAACTGAAACGAGAAGTATTTCAGGTTGGTAGATCGACAGTCTATTATCACCTCAGTCCTAGAAATGTAGGCTAATAACAATCGACGGCAAGAAACATGTCACAACGGTCCCAGTAAGATTAATCAAAGCAGCAAAAAAAAAAAACATGCATAAGAGCCATCCAGACATTAAGTTCTGCACTAGCTTTTTGGGTCTAGCTGAAGTTTCCAATTGGTCTTCCTGCTGCGTCCGAACAAGCACCACTACTAATGCATCTTGAATACAAAGTAAAGCTGCCGGATCACGACTTTTGTGACGTGACGCAGATGGGGGGGGGATGTCTGAGAATTTGTGACACTTTGTGACAATTAAGGGGGTAGGTAAAAAAAAAGGCCATTTTTTGTGTGGTCGTCTTTTTTGTCCCCCCCCCAAACCCCCCCCCCCCCAAAAAAAAAAAAAAAAAAAAAAGAAAAGATGAGAAAATGTTCATAGCAGCTAACAATCTGCACAATTCAGATCTCAAAGAATTTTCATTTGCACTAGTCAATGTCTCCAGAGTCTGTAATTTTGTTGAAAAGTTATTCCAAACCATCTTGGCGGCTTCTCCTCTGGTACACTTAGTACGGGTTTTGAGCCAAGCACTTAACTGAATTTTTTTTTTAAATGAGTGCATACAAAATGAAATTACAGTCCTAGTGTTTAGATACTAAACTACCACACGCATCTTCATGGTCAAGAATAGTTCCAGTTATTTTGATGAAAACATCCCAGCGATGCGTTGAATTAGAAAAAAAGTTTTGCAAAAGATTTTGTTTCTATTTTTGGAAAAAGAAAATCGGCTTAAATTTGTTATATAGAGGAGTGCAGGTATAGTATTATTAGTAAGAGCTGCTAATTAGGTGTACTTATATGATAGATCCATATGTTTTCAGTTTACACGAGCTTTTGGAATAAAATATATCTAGATCTTGATTCTAGTTTAGGATACCTAAATTATGATCTACACTTTATGGATCTAGATCTAGTTATATTTTATATCTAGACAATCTAGAGCCAGAGAAATAGATATATGATATGTATGCTTGTCAACTGCTCTTTGTGCTTCCGTAGCTACAAGACGTTGACAACATAAAAAAAAAACAAAAAAAAACTCTCATTAAAAAAAGTTATTAAAAGTCCAATATTGACAAGGGAGATTAATCAACTTGTCAATAACATGTCGGCTTGCTTCTTTACGCCTTTAGAATTAGAGTCTAGGAAGATCTAACTAGATTAACTAGATCAAAAATCTAGATTCTAGATCTTTATCTAGGTATCGATTCACGTAAACTAAATCATTACACTAGAAACGAAAAATGAATTTCATATTATTTGATCATCCTTATTCTTAAAATATATTCTAGATTTATATAGAATAATAGTCTAACTTCAGTCTAACTCTAATTTTAATAGTGAAATACTGAATAGATTCTAGTAGTAGAATAACTAAGAATAGTATTAGTAGAGCCTAGTAGACTGTAGTCACTGTAGAGTAGAGGTAGAGCTATCTTCTAGTAAGTTCTAGTTCTACTAACTATAACTAACTTCTACAGACTCCTATACTCTACTGACTACTGTCTCCAGTCTCTACCTACTAAAACTATTTATTACTAGAGTCTATCTGAATCATAGTCAAGAGTCTATTAAGACTTAATGATAATGTTATGTTATATATAATAAGTTTAATTAAATAAATTAAATATGATTATATGTCTAATATGATAGTCAGATAGTAATTGATACTCAACTCAAATCACTTACTGTTAGTGTTACTCAGAATCAGATCATCAAGTTATGATCAAGAATCTTAATCTTAGAATCTTGAAATGGAATAGAAAATATGAATAGTAATAGTATCATTAGTATGCTGTTAATGTTATATTAACACTAAATAACAGACTAGTCTAGTAGATCTAGTAACTTAATTACTAGTAAATCTAGTAGAATAGATATTTATTCATATTGATCTATCAGACTTATAATATATTATTTACTACTAGACATATTTTACCCGCGGCCCGTGGGCCTTTAACTGTATATCACTGAGAGCTGAGAGTGTTATGTAAACAATTAAACGAAATAATAATGTTATAAGTTAAGGAATGCGTAAATGTAAAATAGTATGAATAAAGCTTTTAAAATAGCTGATCGACTTAAGTCCATATTTTCAAATAAAAACATTTGCTTGTAGGCCTACATAGATCTATATTTGATTAAAATTAGAAATAAATAGACTTAATTTTGTATGTTTATGTTTTAAAGAATTAGGTAGATCTTGAGTTAAATATAGATCTAGATGTAAATCTAAACTATACAGTAATCTAGAGTTAAATATTGGCTTGGATAGAGTTCATTGTGCGCATGCGTGACCTTTTTAATTAGATGTACGCTATGAATGAAACTATTAGAATATATCTAAACACGGCTTCGCGAACGAACGCATGAAAAATACTTTCGAAAAACAAATTTCAATGTTAATTTGATTAAAATATGAAATGAATGGACTATAATAAGTGTGTTCATGTGCTAAAGTATAAAACTATCGTTGCGAAGAGAAGTTCTATCATCTTAGAGTTTTAGACCTAGGGACGTGACCTCATTTCACGTTCGCTGTGCTAGGAATAGAGCGATGTGTAACATTTCGTGAAATGTCTAATGAACGAATGTGCGTAAGGGTATCTACGCTTGCTGATATAAAGAACGAACTTATATAAAAAGCCTTTTGAAACACAAATTTGAAGCTTAATTTTGTTAAATAATAAAATCATTAGACTATATTTTGCATTTTCATGCATCAAAGTAAAAATCTATAAGTGCAAAGTGTATTTCTTAAAATTAGATCTAGATCTAAATCCTTTCGATCTTTTTCTCATGTCAACATTTTAAACAAAGCCTAGATCCATAAAATAGTATAGTTGTAATAGACTTGGTCAACTTTATTTTTTTTAAGGGTCTTACGTTTGTTTTAGGGCTACAATACATACACTACGGCCTAAGTTGGTACCCAAGGAACATTTCTGCCAAGTTTAATGAAAATTGGTCACGCGGTTTTGATTTCTATTTGATACATACATACATACATACATACGCTAAACATTCAACTTTATAGTATAGATAGAAGACTATATAAGTTATATAAGTTATATAAGTATATAGACTAGATATAGATAGATCTATCTAGATACTAAGATAGACCTAAACTAGATGTGTTTTTTTGGTATTGCATGTTTTGAATGTTCCTTCAAAGTTGTAGAGATATCTACTTCTTAGTCCAAACCTCTCACAGGACAATTGGGGATCGCAGCAGGCAGGGTAAAATCTTGGGACCATTGAAACAATAATCGAATGACAGTCCAGTGCACATAACACACTAACCAGACAGCCAGCTTGATATTTTCTATCTAGATGAGTAGAAGAGTATAGGTTCTACTTGATATATATAGAACATAAATCATAGTCAAATCTAGTGAATCAGTTAATTTTTCAAGGGGGCAAAAAATTTATATCATCTTTTTTGTCATTTGAAATCTAGATCTAGACATCTAATTTAGATCTAGGGCGACTAGGGAGTCTTAAATCTAGAAGGTCTATCTAGTTTTAATCTAGATCTATAGATTCTAGGTCTAGATAAGTTAGTTAGTGTTATACATAAATGTAAAATAAACCCATATATATATTTATATTTATATATATGTAAATAATGTCAATGTCTTCAATTCTGAAGATTTTAAAAGAGTGAGTGCAATGTTTTTCATCCATTTGGGACTTGCATTTTTCCACATCTGATGCAACAAAGCCATTGTCCGATAGGGGTCTATTTAAGTTTTGTTTACATCTTCTTCTCCTGTCTTCTACAACAAGGGTTTTTCTTTGGGCCTTGAATGTGTTTCCTGCGACCTTTGTGACCTTATATTTTTAGTAAGTTTAAGAGGTGCTTTTTCATTTTATAAGTAGATCTTGAATCTTACACCTTTCGAATATATAACAATTTTGCAAGGCGAAGAGGCTTCTGCAACAATATGGATTGGAACCTCTTTTGAAGAATAGACATTTAAGTCATTGAAATTCACCCAGTGGTCGTACGCTATTCTGTTTATGACTTTTGTGGGACTTTTTTTACCTCTGATCAATATGGCTGAGAATGTTTCTCCAAAATAAGGCTCTTTAGTCACAAGGAGAGGTGGTTTATGAGAAGGTGGCTGACAAAATCCTTCAGCAGGAAAAGCTAATTTTGGTTGTGAAAATTATGAGTGAGTCTGGTGTGAATGTACATTTTAGTTTTCTATAGTTATAATGTTTTGTTTGGTGTAATGCACAAATTGTAAGACAAATCCTCATGGATAATAAAGATTATTATTATTATTATGTAGTTGTGTGATATGCACTCTGAACTTTTATCATGAGGGTCCTGGTTTGAACACTGCTGCTGCCACCCCCCACCCCCTGCTGGATGTTTGGGCTGGGTTGTAATAATCTTAAAATCTGAAGGAACATCCGAATAATGTTAAACTTTTTGTTTTATTATTTTAACAAGTTTTGTTACTAACCAGTTTCTTACTTTTACAGGGTATACACAAAAATGTCCAAAGAGCAAAACAAGACACTTATGCTACAGTGGAGTGATCACAGCAATAAACTTCTGGAGAAATTATACATGCAGTGGAAGTCTGTTTCTTTTTGTGATTTGTGCATTGTCTCTAGCACTAAGCACCTGGAGACTCATGCGTGGGTTCTGTCTGCCTTCAGTCCTAGAGTAGCTTCCCATGTCTCTAAATGTATGAGCTCATTAGAAGCGAGAAAGCTTGCCCCTCCGTACATCATGGAGGTGCAATATAGCTATGAGGTCATCGCTGCCATTGTCACTGCTTTGTATACAGGGGTCTTCAGCCCTCCATATAACTTTTTACCAGAGACCTATGCTGCAGTCAAGTGGTTTGATATTTCAGAACTCCGGGAACTTTTAGAGAATCATTTTGATGATGAGACCTTGTCACTTCCTGAAGACTTACAGTTAACCGTCAAGGTCACTGAAAATAACTCTTTTTGTGACGCAGTTGTAAAGCTAGAAGAGCTATCTCCGACTGAAGATAGCAATGACATTGACCTCCAGAACTGCATTGTCACAACGTCTTTTCCTGACCTAACAGTTTTGAACGAGCTTAATAGCGATGCAGGAAAAATGGTGCGAAGAACAGCCAGAAAGCGCAAGTCATTACCTTGCAGGTATGACGGGGAGATCTTCATCATGGGTCCACCCAAGAAGGAGAAGCCATCCAATATGTCTCACTTCCTCGGAGACTGTGAGGTGACGCACGATGACCCAACCAGCGTCTCATCTCAACTTGATATCAGGCTGAAAAATCTATCGGCAGATGACATTGACATAGCTCATACTCCACTGAAAATTAAGGAAGAGGTGTATCCCAGTATTGATACTGATGCAGGCCAAGAGCATAATGACTTGGCTGTTTCAGAAGGACATGTTGACTCTATTTCACAGCCGAGTGTCAGCGTTAAAATGAACAAAAAGTGTAGGGACAAGGCAACAGAAAATACGAAAAGGAAACAAGAGAAGACAACTAGAACTAAAATTGCAGAAGTGGCAGACAAACAAAAACTTTCTACTACAAAAAGAAAAACAGACAAAACCTTGAATCTCAGCCGTGTAACCGGAGACACCCATAAAACTGCAGCAATTATAGAAGAGGTGAGCAGTTTGTCTTTTGTAGCCTGTTTTAGAATTTTCTAAAACTTGTTTTTAACCACAGTGGTGTTGTAGCTTCAAAGATAATTGAGAATTGAGCAAGGAAAATAGGGGAGATAGACAACTTTTTACCCACAGTATGTCTCCTAAAAGCTTATTATATATGGGCGGGCTACTTTGTGATAAAGCTTTTATATGTAATTCTAGTAGTGTTATTGATTTTTTTTTTTACACAGAACATAGAAAATATTTGTTTGAAATGTGATTCCTTTCCCCCATTTTTTAGTTCACAAATAAAGAGTCTGTTTAATTAGAAGAAATTTGAAAAAAATCTCTAAATATTTTTAGCTAAAGTATTCAATTTTATTATTCAGTATTATAAATATTACAATTTTTGTTTCCTTTTCCATTTCTCTATTTAGTAGCAATACTAGTGTTGTTTATAATAAATACTGTACTTTATGTGATCATTAAAAAAAATGGATTCATTTCTGGCTTAATCACCTAATATTTTGATAACCTGTATATATAAAGATAAAATTCTTTTCTTTTAAATAACAAAAGATTTAATATTCTTAAAACTATTAGAAAAAAACGCTGCCTAAGCTCTTAAAAATTACCTTTTTTTATTAAAGTTTTGAGGGAATCATTTCAATTAGATTTTTTTTTCAACCTCTTTAGGTTTCTGACCTTGATCCAATTAAAGGTGAACTAGACCTATTAATTGGTGACTTAGATTACAAAAAGTGTGAGAAATGCTTTAAAAAATTCACCTCCACTGAACTATATGCCCAGCATATCAATGACCACCCTGTGTTCAATTGCCAAGACTGCAACTTAGTATTTTATCGCAAGTTTGACTGCACCAGGCATCAGAGAGATAAACATACTGGCCGCCCATGGCTGAAGTGCCGGCACTGTAGGTTTCAGGCTTCCAAAGAAGCCGAACTAAGGAAGCATTCAGAAGAGTCCCACCAAGAACCAAATCCTTTCGTGTGTTCTAAAGAGGGCTGCAGCTTCAAGACGCACAAATTTAAGCGACTAGAAAACCACATAAAGACCCACAGTGACCAAAAGGAGTTCGTCTGTCAGAAGTGTGAAAAACGTTTCTCCCTGCCCAATAGCTTAATCTACCACCAGAGGGCATGCCACCGCTTGCAGTCTTTCCTGTGTGACCTCTGCGGGCAGAGTTTCAACCACCCCCATAGCATGAACCTTCACAGACGGACTGTGCACTTGGGTGAAAAACCATACTCTTGCAACATTTGTTCACACTCTTTCAGTGACCACAGAAATCTAAGGAGGCACATGAGGATCCATGAAAACTCGTACCCTTACTCTTGCCCTGTCTGCAATCAACAGTTCAGACATTCCAACACCCTCAAATTACACTTGATTTCCAAGCACAAAGAAGCTGCTGAATTAAATAACCTTGTGGCAAGTAGCCCACAGTTGAATAATCTTGGAGGCTACAATTACAAGCTAGAGCAGAAAAAAGAGGCTAAAGCTCGGGCGGCCGCCGATTCAGGCGAAGATGCTTTTGAAATGGGCATCACGAACAAGAAAAAGGGAAAGAAAACTTCTCGGAAAACGAAATATCATCAGTTGTCTGACTTTGAAAGTCTGCCTTGCTTTGATGAAGCACACCTTGACTCAGATAATGGTCTTGATCTTGGAGATGATGATGACATGAGGATAAGCCATTCAATCCTACTGGATCATTATCCTTTTGTTTAGGGACCAGACTAAAGGGTCAGTGTAGGTTGTTATAGTTGTTATATATATATATATTATCTTAAATGAAGCCTTCTGTCATTGAGCCATCATCACAAATATTTATTTCATTTCAGCAGAGATCATCATTCTTATTAAATATTTCTTTTTGTTGAATATTGGAAAACCCTGGTTTTCAATGTGATTATTTGTTTGACTCAGGGTTGTAGGCATACATTTAAACTAGTTACAGGTTACAGTGTGTGAAGCACTTCTTGAATATTTAAATAGAGTCAGTGATGCTGTCAACTGTTCATAAGCCTAGAATCAAAATAGTTGAATAACTAAATTTGAAATGCAAACATGTGCTCTTTAATTGTCCATACAAATTTTATGCCAAAAAACAATGGAATTTAAACTGAACTGTCGAACTATAGTGCATACCAAATAAATTCATTTGATGCTTCATTTTTTTAAAATTTCTTTAAACTGGAAAATGAAAGCTAACTTTGTAATTGATTTTAAATGAAATGATCAAGTTCTGAAGATGTCATTAAACTTGATATATATCATTTTAGAATTTCAAATCTGATAACTAAAATCTGTAATCAGACTATCAATAACAAAAAATATTGACACATTTCCAGATTGTAAAAATATAATTGTATTTTTATGTAAGACTAATGAAACATTATTTTTCATATAAAAGGTTTGATATTTCTTCAGTGCTAATAAAGTTTTAGTTTCCTTTTACTGGTTATTTTTGCATTCTTGTTAGTTTATTGATTACATTACTTGTCTTTAGTAAAAAACTTTCAAACTTTTGTCTTAGTGCCTTTTTATTTTATTTTTCTCAATCTTTTTTTTTTTCATAGGTCAAGCACACTGAGCCGACTGGTCCTCAACTTTCTGACCTGGATTCCAAAAAGTGCGAAAAGTGCTATATAACATTCACCTCCCTTGAACTGTATAAGCAGCACATTAGCGATCACCCTGAATTCAGTTGTCAAGACTGTGGCCAGGTATTCTATCGCAAATATGATTGCACTAGGCATCACCGAAACAAACACTCTGGCCGCCCATGGCTAAAGTGCGTTAATTGTACATTCCAAGCATCTACGGAGATTGGGCTGATGAGGCATTTTCAAGAACTCCATGGAGACGACAAACCATTTGTATGTTCAGTGGAAGGCTGCGACTACAGAAGCTCCAGATACACGGCAATGGGCCATCATTTGCGAACGCACAGTGATGCCAAATCTTTTTATTGCGAGAAATGCGGCCAGGGGTTTGCCTTGTACAGATGTCTTGTCTATCATCAGAGGTCTTGCTACCGCCTGCAGACTTTTCTATGTGACATTTGCGGCCAGGGCTTTAACCACCAACAGTCTATGCATACCCACAGGAGCTGTGTGCATTTTGGTGTGAAGTCGTACACTTGTAAAGTGTGCTCGCATTCATTCGGTAACCACAGTAATCTTCGAAGGCACATGAGAATTCACAATAATTCATTCCCGTACCCCTGCCCGGTCTGTGATGAAAAGTTTAGGCATTCCAACTCCCTCAAAATGCATCTGAGTGTCAAACACAAAGGAGAAGGTGACTTTCAGTTCTTGGTGAAGAATAGCCAACCCTGGAACAAACTGGGCGGCCAAAGCTACAAGCGAAGGTCCAAAAACCTGGTCAACGATTCTTTGACCACATCCGCAGAAACAGATGCGGGTAAAGCAGCAACAGTCAGCTGGAAGAATAGAAGCAAAGCCAAAGATAACAAGACCTTTGCCTCAAATAGTGACATTGATGAATCAAGGCAGAGAAGATCAAAAAGATCTGTAAGACCTATGTCACAGAAATATAAGGATTATATAATGCCTGGTTCAGAGTCTGACCTAAGTGAATCCAACAAGAAAAGTACAAGAAAAAGAGCATGGGATTCAAACTACGAACCCCATGCCTTGTCAGATAGAGAGTTACTGTCCTCAGATGAGCAGCTAGACTTTGATCATGGAACATCCCTGACTGATGACATTAATAATGAATTCTCTTGTGACGAGTAATTAGGATTTGAGCATGGTAACCCTAGACAGTGCTCTGAAAGCAAAGGCTAGTCTTTAGATGGAAGGACAACTTCAAAGGGTGATGAGAATCAAAATCTCACTGTAAAGCCCTATGACTTATTATTTCCCCCGTGAAGCCATCAGCCCAAGTATTTTCAGTCCTTCTAGTGCAGCGCCCTAGCTTCTGCTGTTTGTGATGCCCACTGCCACTGTATGTCTTCATTGTGAAAATGGTCTCTTGCACAAGGAAAGAAAAATTAACTTGCTACTGTCAATCTTGTTTCCTGACTTTCCTTTCTCGCCGTCTCTTTCTTGGTCTTGGATTTGTGGTGGTGACAAAATAGGAATAGGAAGAAATTCCCCTTGGTTGCTCAGCCTTCTGACACCTGGTCATATCCAGAGGACTACTGGTATGGCATGAGCCAATCATAGTAATGGTTGTTGAGTTGTTGACATTGTGGAACCTTCAGACTGTTCAGGCACCACTTGGGTGAAGAGAGCTCTGTCTACGCCTGTCTGCTAGGAAAAAATCCTTCCATTGGTCGATTGAATAATGGGGACGCATTGGTGCTCCTATTCCCTAATGGACTTTTTTGAAATTTTTTTTTTATCAAATTTGTTTGATTAAGATTTTCCTTAAGAGACAAAATAAGTGTCTTTGATGGTAGGTAATTTTTTTTATTGTATTGTAAAATTTCATAAAATAGAGGCAGATTGATAAAAAAGAAGCCTTTTGGGTGTATCCAATGTATGTAATAAGAAGAATTGATACTTTTTAAAAACCATGCAATAATTATTTTTTTTAGTGAAATATCTTTCACTGTAGAATCAAATTAAAGAGCAGATTTATCAACAAAGAGCTGATAAAAACCTTTAGTATTATAATCTCCAATAAAGCCATTTTTCTGGTTCCTAGTGAGGTCTTTGCCTGCTGAACTTTTCTAAAAAAAAATAAGACTAATATTGTCTTTGGAGGAGAATGGAGAAGGATGGTCAAAAGATCTTGTGTGGTGCCCCAATGGAAGGTGATTATTATTTTGTCGATTCTGGATTATTCAGTCATTGAAGATTTCTCAATAAAAAAAAAAGTCAGCACTCTCTCTTTCATTTTTGTTTCAGTAAGCAATGTGTAGGCATTGAAGTAAATCTATTGAAACAAGCTTCATAGCGTCATAACATGTTACTAGGCAATTTGTTTTCCTCTTCTTTATCTGTGTTTTTTTTTAATGTAAATATGTGTTTTGTTTTAATCACTTGTTTTTTTTTCTTTATTTATTAACACATTAATATAACGAATGTATGTGTATGCAAATAAAGAAAAATTTATTGATATTTCTTTTGGGTATTTCATTCATCACATTACATTAGTTTTAAATTTAAATGTAACTGTACAATATTTATTATTGCTTACACTTGACTGGACCATGTAGTGTGAGTGAAAAAAAAAAAAAAGCTATGGATAGCTAGGTAGCAATGACCTCAGACTTAAAAGCCATCTTATCTAAGGGGAAGAACTCCATCCTTAAAACTATATGTACCAATAATTTAAAAGTTATTTCCCTTATTTGATATCAAACCAAATATTTAATTACCTGTAATTCATTGACTAATTGGTTATTTTAGTCTATAGATTCATGTTTTGTTAGGTACAATAAATTGATCTGAGAATGTGCGAGGGAGAAATAACATAATAATTATTTAATGGGACTAAACCCAACAAATGTAGCAATATTTGTGAATACTGAAGTATTAGTTTCCTTTGTTGCCAGTAAACAACAACAATTAATTACCCGTAATAAATTGACTAATTGGACTTTAAAAAAAAAAAAAGATTAATGTCTTGTCTATGCCAATGAATAATTGTGCAAAATTATAACATGATCCGAGAATGGGTGCGGGAGAAAAAAACATGTACAGATAGGGTGAGTTGATAAGGTGAGTTGATAGGGTGAGTTGATAGGGTGAGTTGGTAGGGTGAGTTGATAAGGTGAGTTGATAAGGTGAGTTGATAAGGTGAGTTGATATAAGTTTTGTAATGATGTCATGTATGAAGGCGGGGATGTCTCCACGGAATAGTGCTATACAGCCACTATTGTACTATTGTATTTCTTGTATCTATAACAATCGATTTTTAGCCCTAAAATTTCATTTTTTTGTATTACGGTTACAAAGAATCGTACCATGACTAGACTTCCTTTACAATTCATCACTAGAGTAACATTTAGGGATTTTTGTAGCCTATATTAATTTCTGGTTGTAGCATTTAGTGCCTAAAAGCAAAACTTAGATGAAAAATTATTTGTATGCCAGATACCACTCATGGTTTGCAAGGCAATAACAGGCAAAAGAAAAAAAAATATAAAAAAATATAGCAACCCTTATCTAAGAGAAAGAACCTTTTATTACTGACATTTATCTCTTACACAAGAAGCAGGTTTTATCTCCCTTTCTGCTTTATAAAACAAAATTTATTACCACCAATCGATTAATTAATTAATAATAATTTTTTTTATAGATTCATGTGTTGTCATCGACTAAAATAATTATGCAAAATTTCAGTTTGATCAGAGAAGGGAAAGTGGGAGGATAAATAAAAAAAAAACGTAATAAGGGAATGAATCCATGTAGACATTCATATCTCATTCAGTAGCTTTTATTTCCCTTGTTACAAAAGCAGACGAAATAGTTAATATCTATCTATCTATATATATATTCCTCTAAGTCTGAGGTCAAACAACAACATGCAAGCAAGCAAGCAACAACAAGCAAGCAAATAGGGAAGATCCCATGGCGTACGCACCACGGTGTGAATGGACCCAATCCGCACTATTTCATTCACAAAATAGCATAGACATAAATAAATGTAGACCGGAAAAAGGAAGTAACTTCCTGTAACTTGAAAACACATGTATATATATCTACTATTGAATTATGATTTCTAAATTATGAAAAAAAAAAAAATTGCATGATCCTCAGTCTTGGAGATTAAACACAATTTAAAGACATAGATTCTAGACATAAAATGAAGTACAATGCACAAATATTTGTTTCTCTCTTATGAATTTGTGTAGTGAATGGAAGGGAGGTTAAAAAAGTGGAAGCCGGAAGAGATTATAGGCCTATTGTGTCGTAAGACTCTTGAAACTAATCTAGATCGACATTTAATAATTTCCGGAGATTTCCAGGACTTTTTCGTAGGCCAATATTTAATAACATTTCATGAGATTTCCAGGGGCTTCTGGTAAATCAAGTCCAAGAGGCCACGGGAAATCTGTTATATGCTATAAAATGGTTCAATTTAATAATTTATACACCTAAAAATTAGCACGGGTCCATAGACATAAATAAATATAGACTGGAAAAAGGAATAGGTCCAATGAAAGTGCGGGACCCACTGCGGTCGCATATTTTGCAGTGCTTAAGGCCTGCCCTGGAAAATAGCGGCGTATGCTATGCCGCCGGTCGTCAAGAGGCCGCGGGAAATCTGTTATATGTTATAAAATGGTTCAATTTAATAATTTATACACCTAAAATGTAGAACGGGTCCAAAGAAAGTGCGGGACCCACTGTGGTCGCATATGTTGCAGTGCCTAAGGCCTGCCCTGGAAAATAGCGGCGTATGCTTTGCCGCAGGTCGACTAGTATTAAAATATTGTTCAATTATTGTTTATTGACTCCTGTGATTTTATTGCACAAATCTTAACACTATACATAGAAATTATTATTATTTTTTTGTTGTTGATAGTATTAACTCCTCCGCCCATTGTCGAAGTAACAACATATCAGTAATCGCAATCGACCGTATTATTTGTAGCAATAATATACCAAACACTATGTGTACGGGGATTTCTAAAATCAACAGTACGGTCATGTAAGGACATAAAAAAAATACTTTTACTTTAAGGTCCTTGATGATACCGCGCCAATGAACAGATAAATAAACCCGCTTACTCACTTGGATTACAGGAAAACTTTGTAGTGAACATTGAACAGTTCCTAATCAGTGGCGTAGCTAGGGTGAGGGGAGGCGGGTCATAATACGAAAGTCCCCCCCCCCGGGCTCCCACTTGAAGGGGCCTACAAACGAGTGTCTGATTTTTTTTACATTAAATACTAACGCTACTGCAAGTGCAATGTAATCTAGCTATTCGTGTTGTTATTTAAGTTCCACACATTAACACTCTCAGTGCGGTGTTCATCTCAGGGAGTAACCCGAGTTATATATTATTATGGTATGTATTTATTAAGTACATTATCTCATGTCATGACGTCGAAACGATATATATCAGCAGTTAAATTTGTAGGGAAATAATTAGAGCAGTTTTTGAGATGTTGCCAGGGTTGAACCTCCACTGCGCGCTCACCCTCCATTAAGTTGTGACTTGAACAGAATGAATACTTTTTTTTTTAACTCAGCCCCATTCTACCCTAGCACCAGCCCCAAAACCGAGAAAAAACAAGATTACAAAGAGAGTTTGTGTGATACACAAACTCAGAGGCGGCCCCCGTCGGAGTCGGATCTCTGTCAGATCCGCCTATTCGCAAGATGTTTCGGATGTTCCTTCAAAGTTGAAAATAATTAACTTCTCGCTGGACGACGGAGGATGGCGAGCAGGGTATAAACCTGCCTTATCTTGATGTTTCCCCACTAGACTGTAGTTCGGATTTATCGTTGGTCCCTGGCTCAATTACTGCATGCTCCCATCCCCTCCTGTGGAAGGTTTGAAATAGGAAGTAAACTATCTTTAACTCTGAAGAAACAATCGAAACATGTAAAACAAACAGACACATAACCCGGGAGCGTCGAGATAATCACTTCAGCATGCTAACTGGTTACAAACTAATAGCCTGATATATACAATATGTCACACGAGCGATTTTAAATAATCTTTCAGCATTGATCTGTAGAGATGTAGATGTACACAAACTAAACTTCTGATTTAGCACTCTTAATATATATCTTATTAATTATAATTATTAATAATTTGGATGTAATTTAGATAAAATTTAGGTAAAATTAAAATAAAAAGCCCAGATAATCATTAGAATGAATGCAATATGAAATTTAAAAATAGAAGATTTGTTTTAGTTTATTATAATATTTCAATGTAGATCTAGACATAAACATCCGGAACAATCTATTATACATATTTTAAACTATCGCAATATTTCTGAATGAACAGTAAAGGTTAAATATTATTTTCAAAAGCCTTTAGGTTTTTTTTATCTAACCGTGACGGACAGACCAACAAACAGTTAAAACGCACAAAAATATGCTTCTTTCATTCTAATGTTGACAATAAAAATTATTCTTTTTAAAATGTGATTTTTAAAAAAGATTAAGAAAACATTTTTTTTAATCTGATTTTTTAAAAAGTTAAAGAAATTAATTTAGAATCATGTCATGGCCGAGCTTTACGCTAGTACACGGAAGTCGCTGCTAAAAGTTCATTTAAAAAAATTATATCAAAGATAAACGACAGATCTAATTTAGTGCCCCAGCGGTCAAAATATACATCTTCCGTGCTTTGATCTCTCAACGTTAGCCTTGTAAAGCCGATGTTCAAGGCAATTGCCACACCTCTTTTATGAGTTAATTACTTAGATAGTAAATACTCTAGTGTTGGAACAAAACAAATCGTGAAATGTGATGTAATGTATTAGATTATTAATTGTCTTAAATTAGGTCTCATTTATATTGTATACTAATTAGGTTTTTTCTCTTTAAATACTGCTTGCATAAAATATTTTTAAAAATTAGATTTTGAGCTTTTAGAAAAAAAAAAGTAGCCGTTGCATCAGAACTTTGAATGATCTATATTATCGTGATGTGAGATTTTCATTTTCTCTTCTACTTTCTGAGCACTAAACGGGACGGACGGACAGACAGACAGACGGACAGACAGACAGACGGACAGACAGGTCACACAAAACTAATAGCGTCTTTTTCCCTTTCGGGGGCCGCTAAAAATCTTGGTTAAATAAAACTTAGTACTATATTAACGAAAAGCGAGAAAAAGTCTTTAGATTTATACTTTAGACTAACAAGACGATACCAGAGGACGTAGATCTTTGAATATAAATATTTTCTAGTTCTCAAGCAAAAATTAAAATTAATTTTTCTTTTACTTTGAAAAATTATAATGGTCAAACTAGAGTTTTTCTTTTTTCAGTTGTTAATTATATTAAACGATGGACACTCAGCTGTTTATTAGGACGCCATACTTGGTAACAGCAATAGTCAACAAGGGATATTACTCCTAGATAATGAGTAGCATAACCTATATAATACACATACAAACACCAGTGTGGCCAACAAGCTAATAATTCTTTTCCCAACTATCTACAGCAACCAAAGACATAAATAAATATAGACTAGCTAATAAAAGAGTTTTATGAAACAAAAATTTGTGAATTGCAATTGTGTGTACTTTATTTTATGTCTATAAATTTTGTTTAATCTCTAACACTGAAGATCATGCAATTTTAAAATTTTTCATAATTCGGAAATCCGAATACAATAGATATACATGTTTTCAAGTTACAAGAAGTTACTTCCTTTTTCCAGTCTATATTTATTTATATCTATGACAGCAACTCTCAAATTTCTAGGAAAATCTTTAGAACATTTTTTTCACCTAGCCAGGTTTTTTGAAGTTTCCACGAATTTACGAGTTGAATAGAGGTATAGTAAAAATAATTTTTTGTTGTTGCGGGTGGATAAAAGGTTTGTTTAGTAGAACTTATGGTGTGTTTTGGGGTGGGGATGTTTGAATACTGGCCGTTCCATTTGAAGCACGTATCGTAAATGCTTGAATTCACGAGATGAAAATACGTCAGGGGAAGTAAGAGCCAAGGTCCTAACAGATAGGTAAACAACGTTACTTTCAATTTGGTTTCTAGAGCGTTCGGGTCTCTAAAAAGATGATAGTAAACACAGTTATAAATTAATATAGACTGGAAAAAGGAAGTAACTTCAAGTAACTTGAAAACATGTATATCAATTGAATTCGGATTTCCGAATTATGAAATATTAAATAATTGCATGATCTTCAGTCTAGAGATTAAAGAAAATTTATAGACATAAAATAAAGTACACACAATAGCAATTCACAAAGAAATACAGGGTAAAACTCTCTTATTGGCCAATGATAGCTTCAAAATTTGATGCAATTTTTCGTGGACACAAACAAATGGTTTATATAATTCAATTATTTTAAGGCATCTCCATGTATATATTTGAAATGTACACAATGTAGGTCAGGGGTTCTCAACCTGTGGAGCGCGACTCCCTTTGGGGTCGATTTACCATTTGTCAGGGGTCGCCTAAGACCATCGAAAATACGAATTTTTATTGCCCACTCTTCTATTGCTGTATGTGTGAGTGTGTGTGAGGGGGGGTCGCGGCAGAGTGGGGGACTATAAAAAGGGGTCGCCAGGATAAAAGTGTTGAAAATTGCTGATGTAGGTCTTGTCTTCAGTTGTTCATATATTATTCAAATTACCCTTACCACATATATTTATTTTAAAATATCGTATATGTGAGTTCTGTTTTGTGCAAACAATATCGCCACATACACAACAGAAATAGAAAAAAAAATGAATGTAATGTAGTGCGCTCGGTACAATTTGCATATAATTTAGGGGTGGAGCGAGAACCATGTTATTACCAATGTCTTAGGTAGAAATCTGCGACTTATTATATATTGCAGAGAAATAGTCCAAACTTTTACAAACAAAAACAAACAAACAAACAAACAACTATTTAATGGATGGAAGTAAATGTCACAGTCATACTCATTCATGCAAAAATAATTAACTCTCTCGTTTCACTGTCAAACTAATAAAAAACTCAACAATCCCAAAGGACAGTGGTGGTTTATGTAGGCATACATAGGCCTTAACGCTATAGCACTAGAGCCCTGTACGTGAATTATTTGTAAGAATAAAAAGAACAAGCTTTAATGAATTCCCGATTTATAAAATTTACGGTCACGTAAGGGCTTTTAAAATTTACTTTTTCACCTTAAGGTCTTTGCTGGTACCTGGCATAGAAAATATAGATATATTTATCTACTACAGTACTACGTCACTAGGAGTCCAGCAAAACTTAATTATAAACAGCATGGCAAATATATGATAATAACAATTTCAAAGAGCACAAAGTATAGGAGTTACTTAAGATCTGTCTCCAGAACTCATTGGAATAAAACTTGCTATATCTGCTTGTACTGATTTTATTATAGCTTAACTTTATTAAATTCATTCGAACTTCTGAATATCTTTGAGAACTGTTTATAGTATGCTGAATTATATTTAAGATACACGAGTATCAGAATTGACGAGTTAATTATTGGAAATATGTTGCTACTTTCTTCGACCACCCAGTACAAGTTATTTAAGAACTTCCGGTCATTAAATTCTGGGACAAACATGGTGGTAATGTTAATGCAAATGTCTGGCAAGTTAGAGGCAACAAAAATGGCTGACATCAAGGTCACAGACTGAATGGCGCGCAAACCTTTGACGTCTGCAACGTCTGTGTTAGCTCCCTTTGCGTTGGACGATTTGGCTGCTTTCATTGATAGGCGAAACTTTGACGATCTTCTCAGATGCGTGGTCAGCAAAATGAGGCAGAGTATGACGATAGACTGAGTCGCGAAGGGAATTATGGTCTTGTTGATCAGACGAAATAGTCTGAGCAGATCCCGGGTGAAAGGGGAGAGAACCAAATAGAGCTTGACCGAGTTGCTTTTCGTGGAGCGAAACGGCTGGAGATCGAGAGCCATGGACACAAAGATCGGGCAGTAGTAAACCAGAGCCACGACGTACGTAGAGACAACCACGGCGATTGAACGCGTGCGAGTGAAGACGTTCTTGAAGCGAAGAGGGATGGCCACGCAGCAGGCCTTCTGGATGGCGAGGTAGGTGGTGATAAGATAGGACACATCTCCGAACATGATGGGGTACATTGAGATGACAAAACTGAGACTGCTGAGGTCTATGTAGGAGTATACCGCAAAGCTTTTATCCATGATAATCAAAGTTATCGAAGCCAGAAAAATCATTAAGAAACACAAGTCAGCCACGGCGAGGCCAAGGAACCCAGCAGTCACGCTGTCCATAGGTCCAGCTTTCAGAAAGACCAAAATGTTGATGACGTTGGCGCAGATTCCCAGGACTCTCAAAACGACCTGGACCACTGACCTCAAAATGACATAGGATACAAGGTTGTATACGAAATCACTGACCAGCGGGTCAGCTGTTGCTGGTGTAGTTATGACCATCTTTGAGGTCGATCCTGTCTGATTCATGTCCAAAGAATGGGACGTCGAAGTCATTTCTTTTAGTTACAAAAAAAAAATTAGCTCAGTACAAAGTTACAAAAAGTCACATTGCCGCTTTTTCTTAAGAAACTTACTAAAACCATAACTTGACTACTACATTAGAGTTCTCTGGAAAACACTAGTAAAAACTATCGAAAAATTCTCAGTCAAAGAATACACTGAGACAATGTTTAGGACAATAAGCAAATTATAGACAAATATTCTTTCTCTTTTTTTTTTGACGTTTTCTTTATCACTAGTTTCACATGGTAGACCTATATCAAATAGAAGATGATTTTCGTCTATGCAAAATAATAAGAAAAAAACCAAACAAACAGAAATAATAGTCGGCTCGTGTGTTTCTAAATCTGAAAGACTTCATGAAATGTGTCCGATAGAAGATGAGTATTATCTATGAAAGAGAAAACTGAAACTCATCGTTATCACTCACCTTTCTCTATCACAATTCCTAAACCAAGGCATGATGATTGTTTGGCTTTGAGCAAGAGAGGTTTGTTTGCAATTGTTACAGTGCTGTAGAATTTCGAAGTGCTGGCTAAAAATTAATTGATGTAAAAACAATTGAAATCAGTTTCTTTTGTAAATATAAATTTGGAGAGAGAGTCTATTGCTCTATATCAAAGAAGTATTATCCAAATATTCTGGAACATTCACAGTTGTCAATTTGAGCATAATATGGAGCTTCTATAATTAGTTTTAAAGCATTTGACACGAGATGACGGTAACATTAAACAAAAGAGATAAGTGCTAATATTTAAGAAAAATGTATCCATTAATCGATGAACTCTGTTATAATAAAGGCTACATTCACTTTTGTCTAACGAACACGAATAAACAAATTATAAGTCTTGCGAGACCCTGTGTGTGATTCTTGACAGGTGTTTAATTGACAAGATCTACATCTAAGTAGACAGACTGAACGAAACGCAGATGATCGTAACTTTCAATCAAAGTGTAAGTTACAACAATTCTGCGAGATATTCACAAAATAATAGACCACTTTTTGTATTTGTTTCACCATGTCTTATATCTAGTTGTATTTGCAATGTCTATAAACAATACTACTTTCCTCCCCCGCCCCTTAATATATAGATCAGAGACATGGATACTTATACATAAAGAAACTATTTAAAACTTCTTGAACGCTTTCACCAAAGATGTCTGCGTTCAATCATGAAAATACGATGGCAATGACGCACTACAAATAGCGATGTTCTTGAAAATGTTATGGACTGCTTATAGTTCGACAGCTATTCTAGGCAGGGCACGTATCTCGTATGAGCGACCTTATATAAAGGTGACCTTTTTTTGGTGAGCTAAAAGTTGGACAGCACAACAGGGTTGTCCCCTTTAAAGATCTCGTTGAGATGTCCAAAAAGATTCGAGATAAATCTCTTTTATGAACCTTCGACCCAAGAAAGGATTTAAACCTCCTTTAAAGACCAGCTTAGGCGCCAACTTGCTTTAGCTGACACAGAAGATAGCACATTGTATTAGGCGACTTCCAAACGACACTGATGGAGATCATTACAAAGGTCGCGGACTACACAGTTGAGAACAAAAGAAAATCAAATGTTGAAATGAGATTTTGTTCAGTTCTTTGCTTCTGAATGGAAGACTAAATAACAAACTCTGTCAGTAGTCAATCAACAATCACTGGTGGAGGCCCTGTGTCAGCAATCAACAATCACTGGTGGAGGC
>JADKLZ010071522.1:20827433-20856392 GCA_021533235.1 Biomphalaria straminea
ACGCGCTTATATCAAATGTTAGGAACAGGATTGGGAAGTTTCATTTCACGCGCTTATATGAAATGTTAGGAACAGGATTGGGAAGTACAGAAGTTGGATCAAAAAGTTGTTAAATGTAAAGTGTTAAGGGTTTTGCTTGTCGACAATGAAGTGAGTAAAAAAAAAAAGTAAAGTTCTCCCTTTCAGACCTTGAGATCTGTAGGTCAGATGATGTTAAGAACATCTGTTTCATTGGCAAACGGTTAACGAGCAGGGTGTTACGTGGCTATCACAACGACCAACCGCCTTTACTTTCCGTAACTGAAGCCAGGTACCCTTTAGAGTTGGGTAGACTCAAGGGCGCTCTAAAAATCCCGAAATTAAAATCCCAGTCTTCACCGGGATTCAAACCCAGGACCTCAGGTTCGGAAGCCAGGCGCTTAACCATTCGACCACCGCGCCCCCGACAATGAAGTGTCTATTGAAAAAGATGACGCGGATTTCAGGTGTAACGAAAGTAAACAAAGAATATTATTGGCGGCAGGGCCCAATCTGGGTATTGGTAAGGATATTAAGTGAAAATTACGATTTGTTTTAGAAAACAATTGAATCTTTGCATTATATTTTTATTACAGAAATCAAACACTGTCGTTTTTTTTTAGCGATTAGGTTTGGGGTTTATTTCGCATTGAATGAGACCCCAAAATGACAATTTTGTCAATTGTTTAGAAGATTTTTATGAGTTTTTGTAAGATTTAGTTAATTGAAGGAGATTTCAGGACTTTTCCGTATTTACACACTTTTTAACAGACTGAGTTGATATACATTAAAATTTCGCGTAACTATTTCTTTTGCCAGACAACACAGGAATGCATTGAAAATAATAAATAAAAATTAACCAAATAGTTGACCACCTATTTGTCTTATATTGATTAGTTTGATAACTCAAACAAGGGGAATAACTTATTTATGACAATAAGTATATGCTGAATTAGTCCCCTTGCTCTAAATAGCAATAAACCATATATAACTATGCAATCTTCTCTGTTCGTAAGTAGGCCTACCTCACTAGCGGAGTAGTTAGCACGTCTAACGTGATAGTTGACCCAGTTAATACCAATTGTGATAGGTGGCCTAATTTATGGTAATTGTGATACGTAAAATAGATATTTGGTATTTTGATTGGTCTTATATTGTGTGTTTCTCTCTCTCTCTCTTTCTCTCTGTCTGTCACTCGATGCTAATTATTTGGTCCACTTGTTTCGCCAGAGGAGGAATCTAAATGTGCGAATCCACCCATCAAGAGAGATAGGACCCCCGAGCCAGGTAATATATAAGTAGTTTTATTACCAGGACCGAAGAGGAACATAGAAACATAGTGTAATAGTAATTGACGCTCTGGGCTGTTTCCGTAAACATAACGTTCAGTGTTATTTATATACGTTACAGGGGGGGGGAAATAAAAGTAAGTAGTACTACACATTAGAATGGTTAAGTGTAAAGATAATCAATTCTTTAGGTAGGCATGTGACGTGGCGACGAGCTAATGGCCTAAACTGCCCACAGCTTGTGACGTCGATGTACAGTGTTCAGGCCTTCTGTAACGTTTGGTCTCGACTGAAGCCATCCGGACAAAAAAGTCACTATTAACGAACAGAATAACAAAAAAAAAAACATTGAAAATACCCATTGCCGTAGTTAGGAATTAGCCATCACTTGGGAGGCCCGGGGGGGGGGATCACCTCTTTGGGGGCCCTGCATTTTGCGTAATATTTCATATTTAATGTAAAAAAAAAACAATTTCGAACACTCATTTGTGCCCCCTCCTTTAAGTGGTGGCCCGAGTGATTTTCCTATTTTCCTCCCAACCCTAGCAACGCCACTGAAAATACCCATTCAGAAAAAACAACAATACCTTCTTTATGCAACTTATTGAGCGATAGATTTTCTCTTTAAAAAATGAAGGAATGCTAGATTCTAAAACAATTCCCCCCCCCCCTTTCCCTGCGCAAGCCGGCATCCAACATAACAAGGCAAGCCCTAACCTGGAACCCCCAAGGAAAGAGGAATAGAGGACGGCCCAGGAACACATGGCGCCGCGATCTGGAAACAGAAGCCAAGCAGATGGGCAAGACATGGGGACAGTTGGAGAGACTCGCCCAGAACCGAGATGCCTGGAGAAAGCTGGTTGGTGGCCAATGCCCCAGTAGGGACCACAGGCTGAGATGATGAGATGATTCCCTTTCTCCCCTTGACAGAATACTGAATAAGCGAATGCATGACTGGCAAGGATGGCTGCCTGGTCGAGCGGTTTGGACGCTGGACTGTCGTTTTGATTTACCGATGGTCCCGGGTTCAAACCCTGCCCGCTCCCATCCCCCGTCGTCCTGCGGGAGGTTTGGACTAGGAAATAACTATCTTCAACTCTGAAGGAATTTCCGAAACATGTAAAACATTTTACAACACATGCATAGATCTACAAAAAAAAAAACAACACTTTAATATTCCAATGATAAGCGCTTAGGTCTAGACTTAGAAGACGATGCGCTAAATTTTCCAGTACATTCATTTATTAAACCTCAAAATCAATGATGCCTTAAGTTCGGACACAACAGAAGGAAAAAAAAAATACACATGTTTTTGTTCCGAAAATACCCATATATAAAACAACAAAAAAAAAAAAAAATAAAAAACCAATACAACTAGTCGGGAAGCTAAAAAATAAAAGCGCATTTGATATTTGATATTGGGCTAGTCATTTCAACACTCCTTGATTAATCAAAACACATAGATCTAAGTAGAAGAAAGAAAAAAAAAAAGAAGAAAAAAACAAGGCCATAATAAGGGGTCGTTCGCAAATGACGTCACGCTGTAGGGGGGAGGGGTGGTTGAGAAAATGTGACACTTTGTGACAAGGGGGAAAGGGGTGGGGTAGCGATGTTAAATTGTGACGTAACAAATTTTAAATAAAAAAAAAACACAAATAAAATATTTTTTTTTAAAAAGACAACGAAGTCCTTGTAGTTTTGGGAAACGCAGGTGAGGAGAGTGTGGAATGGATAGATGAAGATCTCAATGAAGACATTTTATTTTTCGAGTCGTCTCCTCAAGAAGATGTATACCATCGATGAGCACACAAAAACCTCTATGGAAAAAAAATTGATGAGCAATAAATAATTTGAAGTAAATAATTTTTTTTTATTTTGTGACGTGATGCAGAGGGGGGGGGGAAGGGGATCTGAGAATTTGTGACACTTTGTGACAACGGGGGGTCCCGAAAAAATGTCAGAGTTTATTAGGCTCGGTTTATCTCACTAGGGTGTATTGTTAATTTATTTAAATTCTGTGGGGATGTCCAGATTTGGTGGAAACCTACCAATGGCAAGCCTTTATTTTGGGTGTACCCGGCTAACAAAATAAAGGAAGTAATGTCAAACTATGAAGTTAAAAAGTTAAACGTTGGTTCTTGTGCACTTTTGAAACACTGCAGAATGAATTTATTCTAAGATCTTGCGTTTGTAACTTTTAACAAATTAGCAATTTCGAAGTTCACTAATGACATTGTGAAGTTTATCTTTCACACCCCAAACTGTCGCTTATTTGACATTATTTGATACTATATGTGTTTGTTCTTTCAGAGAGCGCATTGCCATTTGTCAACTTTGAATCAGGAACGCCGACTGGCTCAATCAGGTCTTGCAGATTCGGCTTAGTATCAGGCGCTGATAGTTTCCAATTGATCGCCACGGTTCAGCTGAAGAGATTTGATTGGCTCCTATACAAGGAGGTCAAGGTCACTCGTGCAACCAACACCAGCAGGCCTGTTACTGTAAGTCAACTCGTGTCACAATAGTACTTTGCGAAAAGAAATCTTTTTGCCACTTGTTTTTTTTTTTTTTGGAAGCGCGGTGGCTGAGCGGTCCCGGGTTCGAATCCTGGTGAAGACTTGCGATTTTTATTTGGGGGTCTTCGGGCGCCTCTGAGTCCACCCAGCTCTAATGGGCACCTGACATTAGATGGGGGAAAAGTAAAGGCGGTTGGTCGTGTGCTGGCCACATGACACCCTCGTTAACTGTAGGCAGGGCCGGTTTTAGGCTACTGCAACCAATGCGGCCGCAGTGGCCCCGCGCTTTCATAAGTTCCGCGCTAATTCAGGGTGTAATTATTAAATTGCAAAATATATACGAAAAAACCCTGGAAATCTCCTGAATTTATTAAAATCTCCTGAAAACTCTTAAAAATTTCCAGAAAAATAGAAAATAAATTTGTCATTTGTGGGTGTCATTCATTGCGGAAAACGCCAATCCTACGCGCTATATAAGAAAAAAAGGCTTTTCAGCTTTCATGTAATATGTGGGAAGCGTGGTCGAGAGGCCAAGTGCGGCTTGAGCTTGGCTGGCTTGGCTACCTAGAAAGGGGCTCGAGGTTCGACACCCGACTCGGGTAGAGTTGTGTTTACTGAGCGCCCAAAGGCAGCACGGGAAACCAACTCCTAGATACCCCCTCCCCCCCCCCCCCACTGGTCCACACATGAGAGTGGACCAAAGCGCTCTGAGCATGCTTTAAGCATGAAAGTAGCGCTATATAAAAGCTATAATAATAATAAAATGTAATAATCGGGTGAATTTATACCTTAATCGGAAGTTCCAATACTTTATTTACTTTTATTGTCACTGGCATATGCCATTGGTAACAAGGCTAGTGAAGTACAGTCCGTACAGATTGCCATTTTTAACTTAGCAGTCTTTTTTTTTCTCTTTTACAAAATCTTAATTTTCACTTATTATCCTTATTCCTAGACAAACTAGGCCCCACGCGATCAGTTTTACATTGGGCCCCGCTATTGCTAGGACCGGCCCTGACCGTAGGCCACAGAATCAGATGACCTTTACATTATCTGCCCTATAGATCACAAGGTCTGAAATATTGAAATCGAGGGCTTAAGCCTATCGAAGCCTCATCATGACAACTTCTCAGGAAAGTGCTTATAAAAAATAGAAGGTTATAGAGTTATCTATTGTTTATTTCCAACTTTATAGAGGCAAAATATGTCTTGCTACAGTGTTTAAAGGGGGCTAACACAACCTATACCGGCAAAATATGTCTTGCTACAGTGTTTAAAGGGGGCTAACACAACCTATACCGGCAAAATATGTCTTGCTACAGTGTTTAAAGGGGGCTAACACAATCTATATCATCATTCAAGTACAATTTCTTTCCCTTTTTCGATATCGAACAAAATAATTAATGACCAAAAGTTAATTTAGTAATTGGTAATTCTTTTTTTTTTATCCTTGAGTTGTCATGTAAAAGAATTAACAATGTCAAAGGTCAGCTTGGTTTGGGTGTATGAGTCTAGACAGAGTTCATATGGGTCATGTAAGGAGACTTAAAGATTCTGCCATCTATGAAGTTACCTGTTACCTGTTACCTATCCCTTAGTCTGGTGGACCGTTGGGGCACCAAGCAAGACTTGTAGACTATCTTTCTCCATTCCTCTCTATCCTTTGCCCTGTTTAAAACCTCTTTCAATGGTAGGCCTGTCCATTCTTTGATGTTGTCTTCCCACCGTTTTCTCTGTCTGCCTCTTCTTCTTTTTCCTGGTACTGTTCCCTGGAGGAAGGTCTTTGCGAGTCCCGAAGATCTTGTTATATGGCCATACATTTTAAGCTTTCGTTTCTTCACAGTATTTATCAGGTCATCATGGGGTCCGATCGCTGCAGTAACCCTGTCTCTAATCTCTTGATTTGTGATGCGGTCTTTAGATGTGATGCCTTGGATCCTTCTGTAGCATCTCAATTCCATTGCTAGGATCCTCCTCTCTAGCTCTGCAGTCAGCGTCCAAGACTCACAAGCATATAGAAATGTGACCATGACCAGGGAGCGCATCAGTCTGATTTTGGTGCCGAGGGCTAAGCCTAAAAAGTTCTGCCAACTTTGAAGTAGCAGTCTTTTATTTTAAATTGAACAGTATATATGCAGATCAAAGTGCTATGTATTAGACAGTATAAACATTCATTATTGATTACATACTTACTTTATTATTTTATTATCTTTTACTTCAATTTTACATTTAAAGCTTTGCTCTTATATTTATTATCTTAAAATTTATTATATTTAGCTATATTTTTAATCGAACGTTAATTATCTATAAGTGTATAAGCCATACCTTTTTCATCTGTTAAATAATTGTATTTAACACTATCTTTGACTTATTTATCTTTAAAAAAATATATTCCTCTTTGTAATCATTACCTTAAATATCCATAACTGATTCTATTTAGCTTTAATATCTTCATTATCTGTGACTTCTTATATATCTTTTGTTATGGCTTAAATTAGATTATCTTTGTTATCTATGGAGGCGCTGTGGCTGAGTGGTAAAATGCTTGGATTCCGAACCGTGGATTCCGGATTCGAATCTCGTTGAAAACTGGGATTTTTAACTTCTGGATCTTTATGGCGCCTCTGAACCCACCCAGCTCTAATGGGTACCTGACAATAATTGGAGAAAAGTAAAGGCGGTTAGTCGTTTTGCTGACCACATGACACCCTCGTTAACCGTGGTCCACAGAAGCAGATGACCTTTACATCATCTGCCCAATAGATAGCAAGAAAAACGACCTATTATCTGTAGATTAAATCAGACCTATTTTTGGATGAAGTTGAAACTTAACACAGTTATTCACGAGAAAAGACAGTACATGATTCAATTAAAAAATTCACCCATTAGTGAAATTATCCTGGAAATTAATTATTTTGTTTGATAAAAGCATGGGAAATTAATCCTTCAGTACTCACAGGTATGGCGAAATATGTAAGGTTTTATCCCCATAAATAATTTATCCAAAACTTATTCTCGGATCAAGTTGAAAATGTAAAGAATTATTTATTTGTTAATTTAACAAAAAGATGCATCAATCAAAAAAAAAATTAAGCCAGTTAGTCAAGCAATTATTGGTGATTAATTATTATGATTGACATCGAAAAAATGGAAATAACTTTTACATTATTGAAAGTTGGTTGTAATTTTGGAGTTCTTTCCCGTTGATATTTTAATGTGTTTTTTTTTTGTTTTAATCTTAACTTTTTTATCTTTACCTTACCACTTTTCAATTTATTTCGTCTACCTTATCTTTCACTTATTACCCTTTTTTTTCGCTTACAGGGAATTATAGTGTCGTAGCTAGGAATCTTTCATCATTTGGGGGACCTGCATGTTGCGTATAATTTAAAATATTTATGTAAAAAACACTCATTGTAGTTGTGTGTGTGTGGGGAGGGGGTGCTTCTCCTCCCTCCCCTAGCTACGCCACTGCAGTTATCTCACGTTTCACAGTAAAAAAAAAAAGAGCTTTTTTCCTAACTGATATTATTTTTTTGACTTCTAGGTACTAACCACACTGCACTGATAATTTCCAACATTTTGACGTCTGTTTTGTGTGACAATTTTATGGCTCAGAGGCGCGGTGGCTGAGTGGTAAAGCACTTGACTTCCGAAGTGGTTCTCCCGGGTTCAAATCCTGGTGAAGACTGGGATTTTGAATTTCGGGATCCTTGGGCGCCTCTGAGTCCGACCAGCTCTAATGGGTACCTAACATGGGGAAAAGGAAATGCGGTTGGTCGTTGTGCTGGCCACATGACACCCACGTAAACCGTAGGCCAAAGAAACAGATGACCTTTACATCATCTGCCCATAAGGTCTGAAAGGGGAACTTCACGTGTTACGTTACTACTTACTGGCTCAATATTTTAACTCTTTCTCTCAGTAATTATTTCCCACATTCTGATGGGATCAACGTTCGTGTCGTCAGTTAGGAGAGAAAGAGTTAAAGACCTTATTCTGTATTGCTGATGTCCACCATATTGGGGTTCCTCTTTTCTGACCCAGGTATGCACCATTACCGTCAGCGGAGACAGCCCAGATACTTGTAAGGCCGCCAAATTCATCGTCTTCGATTGCGGCTGTAGAGTAGAGTTTCAGAACGACATAAAAATTTTGAGGATCAACATCATCAAGGTTGTTGACATCACCGACAGGTTTTACATGTACACAGTGTCCTACTATAACATGGAGTTTGACATGGACGTTCTACAGCCTATACAACGGAAGCTCGGGACTTGGCTTCTCCCGGATAATATCTTCGGTAACAGTTTCATTTCACTTTTCGTTTAATTGACTTGAAGTTTTTGCTACATAAGGTCTTGGCGTTGAAAAGTAGATCTATAAGTAAATTAAATTCAATATAAAATGTTATATAGATAGTAAATATACTGAGTCCGATCTAACCTCGCTATAGGTTTTTTTTAATTGATCTAGAAAGACTCTATAGGGCGCGTCAAAAAATGTATACACACTTTGAACTGTCATAGACAATTGATTTCCCGTTCTACAAGGTTAAATTTCCGTGAGAAAGTAATGTTGTGTTTCTTCAACAACTTGCAGCAGTGGCAAGGAAGTAACTGCAACATGGCGGACGTGCGTTTGAGTTTTGAATACCGGAAGCCGATAATTACGAGGTACTGGAAGTTTGAGAATGTAGCTGCGGTTCGAAGACAGTGCAGACGTGAGCTTGCTGACTCCATATTCCCTGCCATTCGTGCGTTTTATGGTAATGTTGAGCTATATTTCCAACAAGATGGCGCCCCGCCGCACTTTCATAGGGACGTATGAGCAAACCTGGATCACAATGTGCCAGGCTAGTGGATAGGACGCAGGGAACCAATCGAGTTTTCTGCACGCTCTCCAGACCTCACGCCGCTGGATTTCTTTTTATGGGGAACATGAGGTGTACAAACGTAAACCACGTAACCTGGACACACTGTGGAATGAGATTCAGGCTGTGTGCGCAGAAATCGCAGTGGACACTTTGGTACAATGTACGGAATCAGTGTTGAATTGTGCTCGTGCTTATATATTAAATATATATAAGTTTGTGGTCTTATATTACATAGCTTTTGTAACTTCTCTTTTAGAGAAATGACTTTTGTAATTTCTTTTACTAAAAATTTTAGCTACTCGCGTCTGACACATATATAATTGTCAACGTTCAGCAACATAGCCTATGAATTAATTTACTATTAGTAATAACTACTAATAAATATATAGAGAAGTTGATTGAACTTTGTTTCATACAGCTTCTACTTGTAATGTATCCTTTTTTTTTCTCTCTCAGATACTAAAGGTCAATGTTTGGCTTTTGGAGAAAAAAGTAAATCCATATGGTCGGGATCAGCAGGTATGTTTTTTTTTCTTTTCTATTGCGCTTCGATCATCGACATCATCGTCGTCATTCACGTCGTTGTCGTATTCGTCATTCACATCATCATCACTGTCGTCATTCGCTCGGTCATGATTAATCATTATCATCCCTGTGTTTAGCAATATCACCACAACCGCTATCATCAGCATTATTTTTGACATCGTCATCATAATTATAATAAATACCATCACTGTCCAACACCTCTTCTTTTCATCAACGTAGGCATCACCATCGTTATCCAACTCCTCCTGCTTCACTTCACCTTCCTCCTCATCTTCATCATCGTCATCATCATCATCATCACTATACTAATCCCAATGTCATTTTCATAATAATTCTCCTCCATCATCACCTGATGTGTGGGTGACATCATTCCGACCACTGCTTATGCCCAGGCATTCATCTCATTTTCATGAGATGATCCATAGTCGCTTCGCGACTGACGGAGGCATCTTGCATTTATCTTGCTACATCAAACATCTCATGACATCAAACATCTCGCTACATAAACATCTCACTACATCAAACATCTCACTACATCAAACATCTCATGACATCAAACATCTCACTACATCAAACATCTCACTACATCAAACATCTTAATACATCAAACATCTCACTACATCAAACTTCTCGCTACATAAACATCTCACTACATGAGACATCTCATTACATCAAACATCTCATGACATCAAACACCTCACTACATCAAACTTCTCGCTACATTAAACATCTCAAAAACATCTTGCATTTATCTCACTACATCAAACATCTCACTACTTCAAAGATTTTATTTCATCAAACATATTCAATTTATCTTCTATTAAACTATTTTGATTTACATTCATTTCTTAGGTGCTACAACACTATCCCCTCTTAGCATTCGACATATAGGTATGACCTTTCTTTATTATTATGTATTATGAATTAATCTTTTCAGGGATAGACAAAAATTAAGACCGAAAAAATTCGCAATGAATTATAGGCCGTTCCTATATGTATATCAAAACCAACAAATAAGCGAACTTCATTTAGCGCCAATAGCGCTAATATGCTACATAGCGGATTAATACCCCGCAAGAGAGTTTTGAAGTTATAAAACTCCCTGTTCAAGATTATACTAAAGCAAACTATAGTCACACAATTCTAAGAAAGTACACAAGGGGGTTTTGAGTTTCTTTAAAAATAATATTGAAGATATTGTTTTAGTTTAAAAATCCACCAACAGATGGTTTTGACGATAAAACTTCCTTTTCCGATATGAAATATATAGCAAACTAGTCACCCAATTCCATGAGCGTAGTCAAGAGGGGGTCACATATTTCTACCAATCTCTGAGCTCCGAAGATTAGTGAGGGATACTGTATATCCCGTGGCTGCGCAGCCCCAGCTGTGACCTACATATTTTTCCACACCTTGCGCAAGCAAAACCATTGTCCGCAGGAGGTCGATTTAGATTTTTTTTTCTTTTCGTCGTCTGCGTTTGCCCTCGGCAGCAGATTTTCATTTGGTCATTCATTTTTGTTGCTGTCCTGCAGTGTGCGGACATTCCAGCAGGCGACTTTAGGGCTCCATACATACCTGTTACCTGTTACCTATCCCTTAGTCTGGTGGACCGTTGGGGCGCCAGGCAAGACTTGTGGACCATCTTTCTCCATTCCTCTCTATCCTTTGCCCTGTTTAAAACCTCTTTCAATGGTAGGCCTGTCCATTCTTTGATGTTGTCTTCCCACCGCTTTTTCTGTCTGCCTCTTCTTCTCTTTCCTGGTACCGTTCCCTGGAGGATGGTCTTTGCGAGTCCCGAAGATCTTGTTACATGGCCATACATTTTGAGCTTTCGTTTCTTCACAGTATTTAGCAGGTCATCATGGGGTCCGATCGCTGCAGTAACCCTGTCTCTAATCTCTTGATTTGTGATGCGGTCTTTAAATGTGATGCCTAGGATCCTTCTGTAGCATCTCATTTCCATTGCTAGGATCCTCCTCTCTAGCTCTGCAGTCAGGGTCCAAGACTCACAAGCATATAGAAATGTGGCCATGACCAGGGAGCGCATCAGTCTGATTTTGGTGCCGAGGGATAAGCCTTTGTCTTTCCATATCAACTTGAGTTTAGAAAGGGCCGCTGTGGACTGTGCTATTCGAACCATTAGTTCGGGCTTTGTTCCCTCATCCGAGACAATAGCTCCGAGGTATTTAAAGCTGTTAACGCTAGTTAGCTTTTCGCCTCCAATACTGATGGCCTTTGTAAAGCCCTGTTGACTATTGGTCATAATTTGGGTTTTTTCTGCATTAATTTGCATGCCATAAGCTGTTGAAGTCTTGTCAATGCGCATCACTAGGTCGGCTAGTTCCTCTTCTGTCCCTGCTAGGCCATCAATGTCATCTGCGAAGCGCAAGTTTGTAACTTTTCTTCCTCCAATGCTTACAGTACCTTCAAATCCTTCGAGAGCATCTTCCATTATTCTTTCAAGGAAGATATTGAAGAGTGTTGGTGAAAGGAGGCAGCCCTGTCTTACTCCAACTGTGGTTTTGAACCATTCCCCAATATTGTTGTTGAAGTACACCGCACTGGTGGCATCCTTGTATAGGTTCTGGATAACTTTGGTTATGTTTGTGTTAATGTTATATTTTTCCATTGTCGCCCAGAGTGCCCCGTGCCATACTCGATCAAAAGCTTTCCTGAAATCAATACATAATGTGCAGTAAAAAGCAGATTTGGTTTTTGAACTAAAAATTTGAATAGCAGATAATGCGGTGTCGATACACCAGAGAACAGTCTTTGTTTTTTTGGTTGTAAACATTGGAATAAGTGATTGGGCGGACACCGCTGTGGGAGAGTTCAATTAACTCTAAGAATAACTATAATAAAATCCTGTCTTAGATCAGCAGCGTAGCAAGCTACAACAAAAATATGTAGGTGGGCCCCTCCTTTAAATAAGGCTTTTTAGGTTATACTTTTTAATTGCCTTTACGAAAGTGCAACTATGTATTCCGGTTTGGTGTCATACCTAAGAGCCCCAACTGGTCAATAAGCCCCTTTGAGTCATGGTTGGTACTCCACAGACTGTGGGCCCCTAAGGGTCATGGGCCAGGGGTTCATTGAACCCCTTCGCGCCATGGATGTTACGCCATTGTCTTTGAAATTCAATATTTGACAGGCTAAACCTTTCAGAAAGATCATACTGAAAGATTTTCTATCATGAAAAATGTTAAGAAAGTCTGCAATTATTTAAATTATTGTACGTACAGTGTGTGCGTGTGTACATTCTGTGTGTGCGTGTGTACATTATGATGTATTTTAATAAAATCCAAGTTGTTGAAATTGTGCTTGAAAATATCTAAGCCTGTTTGTTACGTCCTCTCATCGAGTTGTGTCCCTTTTTGCGCCTTCCAAATATCCCCTTAGTTTTGTGATTGTTCAGACTAATGAATAATTTTTAGATTTCGCTGTAACTAAACACATCCTGTAGACCAGGGTGGACAAAGTAATGCTCTTGGGCCACTTTTGTTTTATGCCTTCCGCGGACACCAACAGATATCAGGTGTACCCACAGATTATACAAATAAAAAATGCAAATATATTTATAATAAAGACTATAAAATATCTATATTCAAGAAAGAGACTTCAATTCCCTTCTCTTTTGATGGAGAGGCTAAAGAAACATTATCTCTATGTGTCATGCTAAAAATATAACGTAAGCGAAGATTATTCTTATTGGCAATATTTCGAAACATTCAGTCAAGGTGTTAACTTAAAATAATATGGAAAGACAAAGGCTTAGCCATCGACACCAAAATCAGACTGATGCGCTCCTAGGTCATGGCCTCTTTTATATGCTTGTGAGTCTTGGACGCTGACTGCAAGTCTAGAGAGGAAGATGCTAGCAATGGAATTGAGATGCTACAGAAGGATCCGAGGCATCACATTCAAAGACCGCATCACAAACCAAGAGATTAGAGACAGGGTTATTGCAGCAATAGGACCCCATGATGACCTGCTAACTACTGAAGAAAAACGCAAACTAAAACTTTATGTTCATATCACAAGGTCCTCATAGATCGTAAAGACCTTCCTTCAGGGAACAGTATCAGGAAAAAGATTTAAATATTTATGCGGCATCCCATGCTTTAAGTGGTTGTTTTTTTTTTTTTTTAATGCGGCCCTCAATAGAAAATTGTTGCCCACCAATGATCTAGACATTTGCAAAAAAACAAAACACCAAAAAGAAATAAAAAAAGCTACCCTTTCAAACCTTGTGGTCTGTAGGGTAGGTGATATAAAGGCCATCTATTTCTGTGGCCTACGGTTAGCAAGGGTGTCGTGTGGCCAGCACAATGACTAACTGCCTTTACTTTTCCCCAACTAATGTCAGGTACCCATTAGAAGCATTTGTACTATTTGATAAAACGTTTTTATTTAAACATAATAAACACCATTGTTCAAGCAATTGATTAATATAACTCTAAATCATTAAAAAATCTATCAAATAATTTTTAATCAATCAATCTAACAATCATAAAAATCTATTATAAAAAAATCTATCAACCAATTATTCGATTAATCTATCCGTCCGTCAGTCTGTCTGTCGGATATATTGTGTCGCATTTAGATGTATTGTCTTATGCGCAGTGTATAGTTTGACATCTTATTAGGATAATTTTTGTTTTAAAAAAGCTTTTATCAACTCTGCCTGGTACAGCTTTGGAACACATTATTTCTCCAACTCTTCTTTACCAGATCAAGTTGAAGCTTCGCGCAATTATTTATTGTTCCTTACAAAATAGGAATCAGTCCAAAAAAAATTTAGCCAATTAATCGATGAAGTAGTGGTAATTAATTAATTTATTTTGATATCAAAAAGGCCAAAAAATCTTACAGAATTGAGAGGTATGGCTGAAAACGGGTTCCTGCCCTTAGATAGTGAAAAAAAAAAAGAGTAAAGTTTCCCTTTCAGACCTTGCGATCTAAGGGGCAGATGATGTTAAGGTCATCTGTTTCTATGGCCAAAGGTTAACGAGCAAGGTTTTTTGTGACCAGAACAAAACCAACCGCCTTTACTTTTCGCTAAGTAATGTCAGGTACCCCATTAGAGCTCGGTGGACTCAGGGGCGCCCTAAAGATCCCGAAAGTAAAAAAAAAATATCTGTCTTCACCAAGATTCGAACTCGGGACCACGGTTAGGTAGCGAATCGCTTTACCACCGCACCTCCGCCCTTAGATAAGCTTCTGTTGTTTTTTTTAAAAGTATTTTTTAAATATATTTTTTACTCTTTTTCTAATCTATACTCTTTACTTATCAGATCCATTCATTCTCCTGTGTCTTCATACTTTCGTGACTATGATGGTAGCCTCAGGAGTCTTGTAGGAAGCTATTCATTCTGAGTGGAGAGAGAAACACAGGATACTTTGTCTAGACCATAACATGTTTTTGCAGTCAAATCTAAATCTGTTATAATCTCCGTCATGTCGAGAACTGTGCTGGAATTCAGTGTGAAGTCTTGGCTTCAATATTTTGTGATATTTCTGAAAAATGTTTTTAGTTGTTAGTGTTTCCAAGGGTTTCTTCTTTTCGGGGGGGGGGGGGGGCCGGGGGGCCGGCGGGCCCGAGTAAAATTCGTTTGTTAAATCTCCTCGAAGCTGGACAAAAAATATTTCTTTCGTAAAGGAATGTTTATTGTATGAGATCTATGATTTTTTTTTAGAATCATAATTGTAAAATCGTATAGTTAATAGTTGAAGTGTTTAGAAAGATTTTTAAATTAGCGGAATAAAAGACATTTGAATATGATAATAGATTACATGTTTTAACAATACAACATAGTCTTTTCAGAATTATTTTGATTTTGTAACGCTTACCTTAATTCTGTTTTATTTTAAAACTTCAGATGAAAAAAAAAAAACGAAAATTGATGTACAGAAATATGATGCCGCTCACAAAAACTTAGTGTTAATATTATACAGCCATATTTTTATATTAGAAAAGATCAGTTCTGTAATTCTACTCAGTATTTAAATCAATGTTATACTTCAATTACTTTTTTCCCCATTGAAGCCCATAAGATGCTTCTAAAATGTTTTATATTCTTTTTTTTTAAAATCAGATTTTGCTGAAACATGTTTGAATAAAAAGAATTCTTTGAGCAAATATTGAAATTTGTCATTGGATTTTATTATATCTTCTTCTACTTTTGAAGTGTGCCTCTTTTTTGTTTTCTTCCAATCATTAGTTTGCTCTCTTTTCATGGGAAGAGGTTCAAAGTCGGTTAGTTAGGCGGGAGTATAGACATTTGCTAAGCTGCAGCGAAGTATCGAGCTAATAATGCGAAAGTCGTTGGTTCGATCTCAATACTAATCATTTCTTTAGACAATCCGAAAGAGATCGATTCCATATGGTTCAGACCAAATCCGATCCTATTGAATCCGATTATATCCAAACGTTTCCGTTTACAGAGGGCGCGGTGGCTGAGCGGTAAAGCACTTGGCTTCCGTACTGGAGGTCCCGGGTTTCGAATCCTGGCGAAGGCTGGGATTTTTATTTCTGGATTTTCGGGCGCCCTTGAGTCCACCCAGCTCTAATGGGTACCTGACACTAGTAGGGAAAAGTAAAGGCGGTTGGTCGTTGTGCTGGCCACACGACACCCTCGTTAACCGTGGGCCACAGAAAAGATAACCTTTACATCATCTGCCCTAAGACCACAAGGTCTGAAAGGGGAACTTTACTTTTTTTTTTCCGTTTACAAGCCGGATTAATTATAGGTCATTCAGATCAATTCCATATCCTGTTTTTGATAAAATCCGACCCTATTGGATCCGACCATTTCTCATCAGATTTTATTAGAATATAAAGTAGGAATTAAAAAGTATTGACCTATATTAGGAGGCGAACTGACCGAGTGGTAGAGCGCTTGGCTTCTGAACCGTAGATCCCGGGCTCAAATCTTGGTGAAGATTTTCATTTTTAACTTCGGGATCGTTAGGGCACCCAGCTCTAATTAGTACCTGACAGTAGTTGGGGAAAAGTAAAGGTGAATGGTCGTTATGCTGGCCACATGACATCCTCGTTAACCGTGGGACAAAGAAACACATTACTTTAAACCAATTACCCTATTGATCGCAAGGTCTGGAAGTGGAACTTTACTATTTGCTTTCTTTTAGCAGAGGCGTAACTAGGGTGGGGGGAGGGAGGGGGACATTTGGAAATCCACCGGCCCCCAGCTCTAATGGGTACCTGACTTTAGTTGAAGAAGTAAAGGCGGTTGGTCGTTGTGCTGGCCACATAACACCCTGCTCGGAAACAGTTTTAAACAGATGAACTTAACATCATCTGCCCCATAGATCGCAAGGTCTGAAGAGACTTTTCTTTTTACTTAATTTTCCAAGATTCAATGTCTCAAACATTCTGTTTTTTTTTTTCTTTACAAAGCTTTTATCAACTCACTCTGTCTGTCTGTCTGTCTGTCTGTCTGGTAAAAAAGTTTTTACACGTTATTTCTCCTACACCCATTTTCGGATTTAACTAAAAAACCTTAAACAATTATTCATACAAAATCAAAACATGAATCAATACAAAAAAAAAACAACCAATTAGTTACTTACTAGTAATTACTAGTAATTATTTTTTTTATTTGATACTAACAAAAGTATTATAATTATAATTATAATTATAATTATAATTTAAAACAAAAGACATTAATCCTTCAGTACTCATAAATAGGGTATGGTTCCCTTAAATATTATTGTACTCGTTATGTATATCACACCCATTCAAGGATTGAGTCGAAATTTTAGTTTTAAATTGTAGGTAATTAAATATGAATCAAATAAAAAACAACAACAAATTAATTATTTTTGTTTCATATTGAATAAGGTACATAATATCTACATAATTTAGAGATATGGTGGTAAGTGCGAAGTTGTTTTTCTTATATAAGCTTTGATTTTTTTTAAAAATCCACTGATTAATAATAATACTCTTTCTAAAACTATGCCGCATTTTAGAAGTGCTATTTGTGCTTTTGAATGTTATCTGATTTTCCTGCTTAAAAAAAATATTAAAGTAAATTATAGTTTAAAAAAATGTACATTTTTGCTTTTGTTAGACGTATTTATATTTGCTTCTAAATAAATATATATTACAATCACGTTACCTAGGTGTTATAATAAATGAAAAACTGTCATGGAATCCCCATATTTATGAGACTGTCAAAAAAAATCAAATAAAGCATTGGGGTTTATTAAAAGAAATTTCTATAAATCAAATAAGAACATAAAACTTAAATGTTATTTAACCTTGGTTAGGTCAATAATAGACTATGGGACCTCTCAACTCAAGAAAACATTAAGAAACTGTAACAAGTATATAATAGAGCAGTGAGACTCATTACAAACGAATATACACATTTGATTAAAGTAACACCTTTACTAAATTTAGAAAGCCTTCAGGAGAAAAGACTTAAAAGTAAATTATATATAAAACACTGAACCATAATCTTTAAATAAAAAAAAATAAAATACTCAAACAGACACAAAGATAAAGGTATATTCCTTATCCCATAAGCTAGGACAAATTTGTACAAATACGTCTTCTTCTCTAGTGCTAATAGAGCATGGAATGGGTTGCCTGAGCCAGCCAGGAAAACTCTTGACTTGGCAGAATTTAAGTCATTGGTTAATGACATGACTGAATGCATGACGCGTACGACATAATCATCTTCTTTTTTAAAGTAACGTCTGTATGATATAAGGAAAGAAGACAGTCCCCATAGTTGACGTATTCCTTTTAAAACGTTATGTTTACCTCGGGAAAGGGAAGGGGCTGTATGGTGAAAAACGAGTAATCATTTGTTTAACTCTCTCTTTTTTAAAAAATAATTATTACTAATGATTGCATTTGGAATTAAAGAATGGGCAGTTGGTCGATCAAAATAATGTATTTTATATAACTTGAATTAAAGACATTTTTTGTAAAAAAAAAATATTTAATATGTTAACTATAAAACAGAAGAAAAAAGTATTGGTCTGTCTAGTGTGGAAACGGGGGGGGGGGGGTTACATCTATCGCCCTCCCTCCTTGTTGAACCCTCCTCCCTTTTTTTAAACTAATGCTTTAATTAGAGATTAAATATACACAAGGTTACAAACACAGTTTGTGTGGAAACGTAAACTCTAAATCGGCCCCCGTAGTGGTCCACCCAGATAGGTAAAAAGGCAGGTTTCAATATTTTCAGAAAGAATATCAGAATGAAGTTCTATAAAAGGCAAATGACAGAAATGAATGGAAAAAAAAATGTTAACAGATCGTGTGTGATGCTCCAACGGTGTGATGCTCCAACGGTGTGATGCTCCAACGGTGTGATGCTCCAACGGTGTGATGCTCCAACGGTCCAGCAGACCAAGGAATAGGTGAAAGTGAAGTTACGGGTCAACCTGGCCCAACTGATGTCATATAGGGATTTTTAATTGATCTATTTGTTTTGTAAAGGGTGATATCTTATTCAAAGCCTCAGGAAAAAATATTGTAAAAAACAAATTCCACCACCCCGTCGAACCGGCCAGGGTACCAGAGGGGAGCGACATAATATCAAAATAATATAGATCTATAGTAACTAATTATCTTCACAAACTGTGTTTTCAACATAAGTATTGGACCACGGGTTTGGGTGTGGAGGGAAGTATGGGTTAGGATAATCGCCCCACCTCCCATTATCGAATCGTCCAAAATACCAGAAAGAGAACGACATAACATAAACACTAGTTACAATATCTATTACTAGCTTTTCTCATATATATATATATATATATACTAGACAGATATTACCCGCTGTCCGCGGGTCTTAATTTGCGTAATGCTGATGTAGTCAGTGATATTGTGCATTAGAAACAAAGAAAATAATAATGTTTAAAGTAAAGCGAATGCGCGAATTCACGTTAAAAAAGAAATCATTAATGGAGCTACAAATGGAAACTTTACCTTATTTTACGCGATAATAGGATAAAGATTGCAATCATGTAAAAATGCTTTAGAAAACAAATTTCAATGTTAATTTGATTAAAATATGAAATGAATGGACTATAATTAGTATGTTCAAGTGTTAAAGCTTTAAACTATCTTTGCGAAGAGAAGTTCTATCATCTTTAGTTCTAGACCTAGATCTAGATCTAGGAATAGAGAGATTTGTAACCTTTCGGTAATGTCTAATGCCACTATGTTCAACAGGATTTTTATATTCGCAGATACAAAGAACGAATTTATGTAAAAATCCTTTTGAAACACAAATTCGAAGGTTAATTTTGTTAAATAATTAAATCATTAGACTATATTTTGTATTTTCATGCGTCAAAGTTAAAATCTATAAGTGCAAAGTGTATTTCTTAAAATTAGATCTAGAATAATCTAGATCTAAATCCTTTCGATCTTTTTCTCATGTCAACATTTGTAAACAAAGCCTAGTTCATAAAATAGTATAGCTGTAATAGACTTGGGAAACTTTATTTTTTTTTAGGGTTTTAAGTTTGTTTTAGGGCTACAATTCATACATACAGGTCTAAGTTAGTACCCAAGGAACATTTCTGTCAAGTTTTGTCAAGATCGGTGAAATGGTTTTGATTTCTATACGGGGACATACATACATACATACATACGCCTTTGTTTTCCTTTTATATTATAGATATATAACTAAGTATGTAAAGAAACACATATTTCTACACAAAATTGGACCGCCCCCCTAATCGAAAGCTTGGGGGCGGGGAAAGGGGGGTTGGATTGATAAAAAACAACAACTAAGTGTCAAGCGTTTTTTTTTTTTCAATTAGTTATTCACTAAGATGTTATATTTTATTCATATTTAATAATCGAAATGCAATATAAAGAATCAGTAACATAGCACTGATTTACTAGATGGATAAAAAGAACTACACTAGCAGCCCGCAGAGGCCTCCCATGAGTTTGTGTTTAACATATCATCTTTATTATATTGTTCTTTTTTCTTGACTCCAATGAAAATGTATGTTACTATATTGGTTATCATTGAGTGTGAAAATTATTTGAAGGGTTTTTATATATGCCATATATACAGGGCCTAAATTGAGCCGATGTGTATAAAACTCAAACTCAAATATACTAGTTGACAGACGGCGTAGCATACCCCGCTATTTTGCATGGCCGGTCCTAGGCCACTGCAACCTTTGCAACCGCAGTGGGCACCCTCTTTAAAAGGAACCGCACTTTCATAGGACCCGCTCTAATTCAAGGTGTATAAATTATGAAATTAAACCATTTTATAATTTAAAACAAATTTCCCGCGCCCTCCTGTCGATTTACTAGAAGCTCCTGGAAATCTCCCGAAATTGCTAAATATACGAAAAAGTCCATAAAATATACGGAAATATACAGACAAAAATTTTCATTTTGGAGTGTCATTCAATATGGAAAACGCCAATCCTACACGCAATAATTAAAAACGGCACTATGCTTTAGCCGTAATTGTGTAATCAGGTGAAAGAAGCTTCTCGCGCCTAAAACTAATGAAGAATTACTTGACATCAACAATTCTCAAAGATATATTGAAACATTTGGTAGTTCTTGCTATTGAGCGGGATCTATGTAGGAAACAGAATTATAATGATATATTGTTTGACTTTGCTACACGCAAGGTTCGTAAAGTAATTCTGTACGTAGTAAAGACTGAATAAATTTAGACTAATTTATTTTCTAAAACAAACTCATAAATTTCACTTCCCTACCCAAACTTCGCCCCGCGAAATCCGTTTCGAATAGGGCCCCACAATGCATAAGTCCGGCCCTGCTATTTTGTGTTTGTAAAATGTTTGTTTGTTAAGTGTTTTACATGTTTCGGATGTTCCTTCAGAGTTAATTTAAAGATAGCTTACTTTTTAGTACAGGGTTTGACAGTCCAACGCGCAGCCATCTGTAGCAACGTGTGAATACCCACGTGTTCTACCCACCCCCCTTGTGTTCTCGTTGGGTGACTATCCGCAGAAATAAGAGAGTGATCTATTCTTTCCTTTACTTCTTTCGTCCAAACTCTTGAGGAAAGACGAGAATTATATACATAGGTACATATTAATTAAATAACTGTCAAAATCTATGCACGAAAATTCACCAGCGACTATTCGTTCTCAGAAAGCTAACAAAATGTAACATATACAAAAGAATAATCAAACTCTTGTACACAGCAACCATCAGCAGTCTTATTAACTTTGCCATCACCGGCTGGTATGGTAAAATGTCACTGGCGAAAAAATTAGAATAAACAGACTAATAAAAAAACATCATATATCATTCAAGTACAGCTATCATCTATTAAAGAGCTTTTCCTTGAAAGATGCCTTTCCAAATCACTCACGATTCTTAAAGACAACCTGCACCCATTAAACAAATGTTACAAAAGATCTGAACGAAGTGGTCGTCTCCTTTCCATTGGAACTAAAACTGAAAGATTTAAAAACTCCTTTGTCCCACGTTCGGTCAGAATGTTACGAGGTCAGCTGTCGTCACCGAGTTGTACATAGAAGTCAAATTCATAAAGCGCTGGTTGTGAATGTGTATGTGTGTTCGTATGTATTTTTCATCAATATTGTTTTTGTACAGTAGTTTCGCTGAGGTAATCAAACTGAATTTCGGTTAGATTTGATAAATAAAAATTATCTTATTTTATCTTAACAAGAAGAAACAAATAGACTTTTGTATTATTTCAGATCCCGTCAAAGAATGTAAAATTGTAGAAAAGCGCATAAAAAGACAAATTAGTGAACCTAGTGAAAGTAAGTTTTGAAACCCTTCTTACTGTCTTCTTTGAACAGTCTATATTCTTTCTTCTATGAGCAGTCTTTATAATGTCTTCTATGACCACTCTCTATTATTTCTTGAATAAAAAGCCTCTATTCTAAGACTAAGACTAAGACTGCTTTATTGATCCTTACGGCAATTTGTTGTGATTACAAGAACTCTTTTCTCATATAAAGACAATACAGACAGAAACATACTCATAAATAGAACAGACACAACATACACATAAATACTACAGACACAACATACACATAAATACAACAGACACAACATAAAGAGTTCATTCAGCGACTAAACATAGGCATCTTGGTGCTTTTCATGTTCCCTGATCAATGAATGGCGGTGATAGAGTCTGACCGAGTGAGGCACTAACCAGTTTTTCTACCGCTCCGTTCTTGTTATGACAGACAGCAGTCGCCCACTTCGCGACGACCTGATGTAGTTCTTATGGAGCGAGTGGCCGTTATCTTCCAAGATTTTTTCGATTTTTCTTAGGCACTTTTGTTCAAAGAGTTCCTTTAAATGTGGTAATGTTGTGAGTGTAATTTTTATGCCCTTTTTTATGATGTTTTCTAGACGTCGCAACAGTTTAGAAGAGGCGTTGCCTTGCCAACAAGTTATTCCGTATGTTAGCAAATTTTGTATAGTCGCGACGTAAAAAAAGTATCTAGGATTTTCTTGTTTAGTTTAAAGCTGTTGAGTTTGTATAGAAATAAAAAAAATGTCTGGGCTGTTTTCTTTGTCTGAGTTCCAAGGTGGTCTTCCCAGGAGAGCTTGTTATTGATGATATCCCCTAGATATTTAAATGCCTTTACTTTGTTCTATAGATGTAGTGTTTATTTGCTGTTCACGTATTGTTTGTTTTTTCTTTCTGAGATCTATTATAAGTTCTTTAGTTTTTGTGACATTCAGTTCTAGAAAGTTGTCTTATATGACCAGCATCTATTTTGTCTTTTATGGCCAGCTTTCGTTAACGGAAAGCCTTTGTTCTGTATTCTATGAGCATCTTCTAATTTGTTTTCTATGACCAGCTTTCTTCGTTTATGACCAATCTCTAATCTGTTTTCTATGACCAGCTTTCTTCGTTTATGACCAATCTCTAATCTGTTTTTTATAACCAGCTTTCTTCGTTTATGACCAATCTCTAATCTGTTTTCTATGACCAGCTTCCTTCGTTTATGACCAATCTCTAATCTGTTTTTTATGACTAGCATTCTTCGTGTATGACCAATCTCTAATCAGTTTTTTTATGACCAGCTTTCTTGGTTTATGACCAATCTCTAATCTGTTTTTTTTTAAGATCAGCTTTAGTTGTGTATGACCAATCTCTAATCTGTTTTCTATGACCAGCTTCCTTCGTTTATGACCAATCTCTAATCTGTTTTTTATGACCAGCATTCTTCGTGTATGACCAATCTCTAATCTGTTTTTTTATGACCAACTTTAGTCGTGTATGACCAATCTCTAATCTGTTTTTTATGACCAGCTTTAGTCGTGTATGACCAATCTCTAATCTGTTTTTTTATGACCAGCTTTAGGCGTGTATGACCAATCTCTAATCTGTTTTTTTATGACCAACTTTAGTCGTGTATGACCAATCTCTAATCTGTTTTTTTATGACCAGCTTTAGTCGTGTATGACCAATCTCTAATCAGTTTTTTTATGACCAGCTTTAGTCGTGTGTGACCAATCTCTAATCTGTTTTTTTATGACCAGCTTTAGGCGTGTGTGACCAATCTCTAATATGTTTCTATATCCAGCTTCCTGTGCTCTCTGAGCAGTCTCTTTTTCTATGACCAGACTCTTTCTATGACCAGCTTTCTGTCTTCTATGACCAGTCATGATCTAGATCTAGCTCTAGATATCTATATAGTGAAATTACCAATAAATAATTATGCACATTTCATAAAGTAGCTCTGGCACAATGAATAGCAACGATAGCAGCGTTGGTAGGTACGTCGAACTGACGGTACCAAAGTGCGAGTTCGAATCTAGGCTTTAGCAAAATTTATTATATATGTATATAATCCTATTATATATTATATATTATATATATATATATAATCCTATTTTAATTTGTATAATAAAGGTATTGTCTTTTTAAAAAAATGAAATGTTTTTCAATGTTTTTCTTGTTTTGTTTGTCATGTATTTTGTCTCCAAATAAAACAAAAAATATGTATTAGCGAAAGAAAAACACTCTCTTTTGCAGCGTCCAACGATTTCAGACCTAAAATAGTGATTTTGCCATACACAAGCTTCGAAATCCGCCCTGAGTATAAGTGTCCCTACGGACTCATCAATGGTGTGGGTAGATTGACGATCAGGGTGCTCATCGAGGCTTCCAACGGCTGGCGCATCAACGCGGAGTATGGCTTCGTCAGACACAATATCAAGAGGGTTAATGATCTGTCAAACGTCACTGTGGTGAGTGTAGACTGTAGATCACTGGTTGAGCACCATAAAAACTCCAGATACATGTTGTGGTATTTATCATAAAAATTTAAAAAAAAACTAAAAATATATTAAGCGTTTTTTTTTTCAGAATAGTCGGATCGGAAAGGGATCCGATGTGGGCCGCCTCTGAGTTTGTGTGATAACACAAACTCTCTTTGTATTTTTTTTTTTAAATTAAGGTTTCATATTTCATATTTACTATCATTTTCAGCCTCACCGTAACGCTCTAGTGTGTGCGTTTTGTGTTTGTTTGTTAATATATTGTTGTAACTCAAGTGGTTAAGTGATAGGTTTAATGTGTGTGCGACCTACTATTTCGCGTGACCCAGGCAAATCTCACAGGTCAACGGCTGTCGATGGACATGGCACTGTACTGTCAGTACACGCAAATATGACCCGTGTCCTGGTCATTTGATCGAAAGCCTTCACGAATTAAGAGACAGTGTGTAAGAAGGAAATTGAGTGACGCCCAGGACAGCAAGGCAGTAAGGACAATGTGCTACCTTGAAAATGTAGCTGTTCGAGTCCAGAGAGACTGGTAGTGTTTAGTAGGCAGCTCTGTTAAGTACAAGAGATGTCAGGGGGGAGGTACTGCCGAGAGTGAATCAGTTACTTTGATATTTTGGTATGATAGTTATATCCCTTTGTTTAGGTACTCCCAGGCCCAGGTTATGAATGTGAGTAGTCTTTCATGTGTTATGAACTGAATGGTTTAGTCTTCGTTTAATGTGCGAGAGAGTGTGTTAAGTTCCTGAGGTCTAGTCCCCGGTCCAGGAAGGTTGGACAGTCGCTTCCTGGACTGGGTTTTTGTGTATTCAAATTTATTGAGTCATGTCATTGTGTGCTTAATTGGTTATTAAGGTATAATTGTTTTCCTTGTATAGCAGGAGTCGTAGCTGAAGTGTATGATATAAGTAATATTGTTCTTAATTGTAAGTAACCCCTTATGAACCAAAGGGTTAATGAACCAAGCAAAGAAGAGAACTCTAACATTATTTAAAGTTAGTGTGGTCGACTGTGCAGTATTGGCTGTTCATGTGCTACCCATTAAACCGCCACATTGTTATTTGAAACTTATATTGTCAAGTTCTTGTATTACATGTGTTGTGTTAAGCAGTGTTTACAAAAGAGAAAAAAGTAAAAAAAAAGTAAATTTCATCTTTCAGACCTTGTGGTAGATGATGTAAAGGTCATTAGATTCTGTGGCCTACGGTTAACGAAGGTGTCATGTTGCCAGCACAACGATCAACCGCCTTTACTTTTCCCAACTAATGTCAGGTACCCATTAGAGCTGGGTTGACTCAGAAGCGCCCCAGGATGCCTAAATAAAAATCCCTGTCTTCATAAGGATTTGAACCCGGGACCCCCGGTTCAAAAGCCAAGTGCTTTACCGATCGGCCACCGCGCCTCGCTTTTCCTAAGTGTATTGTAGGTGAAATAAAGGAAAGATTAAGAATGAAATTAATTCCAAGCTGAAGTTTAAAGCTATCTTGTGCTCATTAATGATGTGTACCTACAGTTAGACAGAACATAGTAGCCGACACTTTCAGCAGAAATCGCTACTTATCAGCCCAGTCACGCATAGACTTAAATCTACTGCTTACCAGTTTGTGTCATCCTGATGTAACTTAGGTGTTACATCTTGTGAGAGGAAAGAATCGATCTTTTTCTTGCGATGACGTTAGAACCGTGATTGACCAGAGCTAGACGTGCGCTAAACAAATAGGAGAATCAACCATGTCTCTCCTAATATACGATATCCCTGATTTGGCCTAATTAAATTAAATTAATGCTTGGTCATATAAACTTTAATATGTTTTACATAAAAAGAGCATGCATTTCCCTATAATTCTATACCGAAAGTAACATTTTCTGATTAACAACACAACTGTTATTGAAGTTTGATCATAACAGTGTAGAATGTACACATTTGAAAAATGAACAATTATCTCACAAGGTGAAAAAATAATTACGGAGTTAATTAAAGCCACGCAACCTTTCGAAAGAATAAGCATGGACTATGAGGGACCTGTTCCTTCTAATTCACGAAACAGGGAGAGTTGATAATGTAATTTAGAAGATAAACGATCAATTCTAAGCACTATTCTCTAGCTTTCCTATCTCGTTTGCCTGTCATGATATTGTTACATCTCCAGTGGCGAACTGAATGTGTGTATGTGTGAGACCCACTGACACGCACAGACGAAGGCGGGTCACAGGTCAACCAAAGACTGTCCCTAGTGTGACCTGTGCTGTGCGCATGTGAGCCGAGAGCTTGGACGGACTAGAACAGTGTGTGTTGGACAGTTAGACAGAGTCCTGCAAATAGCAAGCGTGCAGTTAGAACTGTGGTGTTATGAACAGGCTTTGAAAATGTAGCATATAGATCTACGCGATAGAGAGACTGTTGTTTTAGTTAAGTTCCATTGTGTTTAAGCATTTGTAGTTAGTGGCGCCAATTGTGTCGTATTGGCTGTGTTGATGTGTTTGTAATTAAACCGCCACTGTGTTATTGAAGCTCTTGTCGTTAAGTTCTTGAGTTAGATGTGTTGTGTTTATGTTAAGCAGTGTGAGCAGAAGGCCTGAGAAGTGAAGTTCGTAACAATATGTTATCCACAAGGTAATTGACTCTTTTTCTCCTGATTGACGATGCCAACGTTGATTTCACTCCCATTAAACTAAATGGATTTTTGGATTTATAAACTTTAATTTGTGTTGTGTAAAAAAAGAGCATGCATTTTTCCCATGATTCAATACTAAATATAACATTTTCAAAGAACAAACAAAAAAAAGTTATTGAAGTTTAATCAAGAAAAAAATAGTGAAATACAAGTGACTGTTACGTGCCTGTTCGCGGTGTTGTATTCAAACGATTATCGAAACAGGAGGTAAACTTACAACTCAAGAAAACCAACGTAAGGCCAAACAATATAAGTAGAGTCGACGCTCGTTTAAAACAATAAATACTTTGATCCTTGAAAGGAAACCGTCCGTGTCTATGTCCCTACCCGTTGAGGTCTTACTTCTTAGCTCCTAATGTAAAGCCTTCTACTTTTTTTACATCTGGGGAGAGACGTGATATCTCCGTAACTAATTAAAACTTATCGCTTTATATAACTATTCCCGAAACAAATCTACGTTCTAATCATGCCATAACATGATCTAAACGAATAATACTATCGGAATGAGAAAAATAATTACGCAGAGAAAGAGCTCAGTGTCTCTGGCTACCCTCACACGATACCGATAGAGGAACTTCTTTCATGTCCACAGAAGTGAAGTCTGTTACGGGGTCACCTTAATTCAATTTGTTGTCTGGGAGGATTCTTCACCCGTAAGCTCTTTTACTGTACTCGAATTAAGTTACAAAATGTGCACAATTATTCATAGTCGAAGACAATGGTGTGAAAAATAATCGTAACATATGGTATTGTTAACTAATTAATTTTGTTTTAGATCAGGGGGGTAGCTAGGAATTTTCCATCGTTTGGGGGCCCAGGGGGCTTGACCTCTTTGGGGGACCCTTCAGTTGCTTATTATCTAATTTTCAATGTAAAAAATTCTCATTTGGGGGGATTTTCGAATTCTCCCCCCAATCCTAGCTACGCCACTGTTTTAGATAGAAAAAGGGTAGACAAACTTTGCAGCATTGAGTGTTATGACATCAATTATGAAGTGCTTTCCCTTCTATGCGTTTTTGAAATAAATATTTTTAATTTTTTCAGTTGTGCAATGTCAAATTTGAAACACCATTTAATGAGGTGAAAACGGAAGACTCCTCTGGATGCTGCAGCTGCACTATGACTAACGTCGCTGGGGGCACGATGGCGACTCTGTCAATAAACGTGATGAAAATTTATCAGTTGTACCCTTTATCTTTCTACTGGCAGAAACTCATCGGAGGCAGAATACATACATTTCTTAGTCCTAGGTACTTCTTCCGGGAAACTATTTACAGTAAGTCTTCATAAAGGACCTCGTTCACCCCCCAAAAAAAGGACGGTCACGTGATAATTTTGATAAAAAAGACGCCACAAAAAAAACCTGTCACGTGATAACCATTGTTGATTAAAATTAGATCGTAATTTGTATAGAAGAAATAGGGAAACACGTGGCTCAATGGTTTTTGTTTACGATTGGTGAATGGGGTCCGATTTTAGAGATGGGAGACGAACCGAACCCGAACTGAACAAACCGAACCGAACCTGAACTTTAAAACTGATTGGTACGAACCAAACGAACTGTCCTTTCCTTAACCGAACTTAATCAAGATTTTTTTTGCAATATATATGTCAGAAAAAAAACAGCACATAGTTTACAGTGAGATGATCAGACCATTATTTATCATTCTCGGAAAATTCTCCTGCTGTCTTGGCATGTAGTGCGAGCATCCTTGCTGCATCATTTTTTGGGGGTTGTATTCTTATGGTATTAACTCATCCTTCCTGCATC
>JADKLZ010071522.1:20873790-20886932 GCA_021533235.1 Biomphalaria straminea
TACGATAGTTTTACGCTGTCTAGACTGTAGGAGGACTTAAGAGACTTGATATTTAATCGCCATGTACAATTACATATAGAACAAACAGAACACTAAGACTGTCAGACCATAAGAAGTTCATACCGGCTTTTGCCATCCATCTATCCCAGTGGTGCTACTGGTGCTACAGCCCATGGAAGGATATGGCCTGCTTTTACACATCCCTCCATTCAGATATCTTCTAGGCCTTTCGTCACCACACCCTAACCCCATGTTTTTTACTAAGGTTTATAGTTAAATCAAAAGTGGCTGCAGCGTACGCAAACTCGTTGACCGCTTAGAATATTGTGTGTTGGTTTCCTTTTCGAGTCGATGTGAAGCTCGAAGTCGCAGATCCTCAAGTTTCCTTAAACGCTCCTCAGAATTTTCTAGCTTGACGATATTACTAATGATTGCATTTACGAATAATAACGTTATGTCAATAAAATATTAACTTCACGTCAATAATAATAATAATAATAATAATAATAAAATTATTATGTTTATATAAATAATGTTTGTCTAAATGAATCTATATAAAAGACCTTCTAAAAAAAAACAAAGATTTAGATCGAACAAAATTATAAAATATTTGTCTTCTATAAATTTAGAGTGGAATTGGCAATGCTGTTACATCTAGATCTAGTCTAGGAAAAAAAGCGATTGAAATCTGGCTGAAATCCTATAGCTCAGACGTAGACGTCTAGATCTATTTGTTTTCCTGAAAAGTTGTGAACATCTTTTCTTCTAGAAATTACAACAGAAAACCTATTAGATTATTATTAGATCTCTTCAACGCCGCAAACCTCCTGCTATTAGGGAAGAATAACGGCGAGCAACATGGCGGTTTTTTCGACGGAAAACTGAGAATCTAGTTGTAAGTCTAGAATCAAGACCTAGATCTAGACGTAGATTGTTTGTTTGTTGTTTTACATGTTTCGGATGTTCCTTCAGAATTGAAGATAGTTACTTCCTAGTCCAAACCTCCCGCAGGACGACGGGGGATGGGAGCGGGCAGGGTTTGAACCCGGGACCATCGATAAATCCAAACGACAGTCCAGCGTGCAAACCGCTCGACCAGGCAGACATCCAGATTCCAGATTCGGCGTCCATATCTTTCTTTTCGGCCTACATTATAGCTAATTAAAAATATACAATTAATCAAATTCTTATTTTAACGTGCCTTATAATAAAGGGATCAAGCGATTAATTTGTAGAAACACTTGGAAGCACTTGAGCGTCTTCAGATAACCACGTGCTTGATTGATGTTCACTGTTTTAAACCTTCAACTACGGTGCGCAAATATCTAGTTGTGTCTATTCATTCAAACGCGATAAAACTTGTTGCAAAGAAATGCTTTAGTGAACGGATGTAAGCCAGTGACGTAGGAGGTGTCAAGTTTTTTTTCCCTTTGACGTCGTGGGAAAAAATTTCATTCATAAATTCTCCATGTCATTCATAAAACCTTCAAACCAAAATAAGTTTTTCCATAATGAGACATTTTTCAAACCGATATAACGGTCGAACTCGAGTTTTCCCGATGTGGCCAATGAGCTGAGCATTTTTTTCTCACTAACATTTAGATACGTTGAAATTTTAAAGAAAATCGTTAGAGCCGTTTTCGAAATAGAAGAAATATAAATATATATATATATATATATATATACAAGAATTGCTCGCTTAAGAGTATAGGATATATATATATATATATATATATATATCAGTTCTTCAATGCCTGGAAATGGACTTCATGATTTAGTAAAAGACAATAAAGGTTATTAAACATAAACAGATTTACGGTCGCAGGTTCAGGAGAACAGTTAAGAACGGCAATCCTGAATTAATGAAAAACGTATTGCCTGCCCTTGTCATTCGCCTGAGAAAACCTTCACGTAGTTAGGATGGTGTTTTCATCTACTTTAAAGTAAATGCTCAGCAGAATTCTGCTATCTGGGATACACAATTCAATATGACCTGTATGTAGAAGATGAGAAAAAAAAACGCATAGAGAAGGCTGCCTCGACCTTCGCTAGACTCAGGTCAAGAGTTTGGGAAAACGAGAAGCTCACTACAGTGACCAAAATGGAAGTCTACAAGGCACGCGTTATGAGTACACTACTGTATCGCAGTTAATCATGGACCACCTACGCAAAGCAAGAGAGAAAACTAAACTCGTTCCATATGCGATTTCTTCGTAGGATCTTAAAAAATCACATGGAAAGAAAAAATGTGCAATAATGAGATTCTTGAACGAACAGGCATTCCTAGAATCTTTACAGCCCTCAGACAAAGCCGACTGCACTGGCTTGGATATGTTCGTCGTATGGAGAACAACCACATCCCGAAAGTCATCCTCTACGGACAACTCGTGACTGGCTCAAGAAAAACTGGTCGCCCCACCTCCGTTACATAGATGCAGTAAAACGTGACCTCAAATCAGTGAACATCAATACTGACCAGTGGGAAGACATAGCTCTAGACCGCACCAGATGTAGAGAGACTGACCAAGAAAGCTATGGACAGCAAAAGAGTATGGGCCTCAGCTCTGGAAGAAAAGCGGACAACGCGGAAAATGGCCAACTCCTCTACCACTGAAGCGAAGACCATCTTTACCTGCGATATTTGTGGACGAGAGTGTCTCTCCAAAATAGGGCTCCACAGCCACACGAGGAAGTGTGCGAGATGAACTGATGAACCGTAGTCGTTCTACAACTGAAGGAGCCAAATGATAAGGACAATGCTGGTGTTATTGTTAACCCAAAAGAAGAAATGAAAGGATCTGCTACCACAGGACCTGTATCAAAAGAGTGCGCTGACCTTTGAGGGCCTCAAATGCTAGCTCAGTAGCTTAAATTGGTAACATAAATGCAGGCTACTTTTAAAAATAAAAAAGAGACTACTTGATATAATCATTCTTAATATAAGTTTTTTTTAAAAGTATTTTTATGACTTTCTTATTTATATTATTATTATTATTATTATATTTGGCTTTTTTAAAAATTGTATTCTCTTTACTTTTCAGACCCATTACTTGTCCTGTGTCTTCAAACTTTCGTGACTATGGTGATAGCGTCAAGAGTCTTGTAGGAACCTTATTTTGATGTAACAAAAAGAAGATACATTGTTTACGTGTTTTCAAATAAAGTGTAATCAAAAATATCTGTCTTGAGAACTGTGCTGGAAGTCAGTGTGAAGCAATGGCTTCAATATTGTTTGATTTTGTGCCAGATGTTTTAACTGTTACTGTTTCCAACTTATTTCCAAGGGTTTTTTTTTTTTTTGGCCTTACTTAAATTCTCTACGAAACTGGAAAAAGAACACTTCTATTATGAAGTAATGTTTATTGTAAGAACAGTGGCGTCACAGTGTCTTTAAGCTTGTTTTTTAAATGCATCTCGGACCATCTCTTGTCCTGGCGTATAGGGCTTGTTAGTATCTGTTCTGCTAGAACCTGAAGTGCCGTATGTCAATATTTAGAGGTTTAGATTTATTCATTTGCAGTACATGAATTTTTATTAACAGCGGGGATATCAGGTATTACCTATTTATAGTTTCAACCTTATATTGGTGCCAAAGTATACATTTAATTATAGTCTGTAGCCATATTATTGAGATACTAGTCGACCCACGGCGTAGCATACGCAGCTATTTTGCTGGCCCGTCCAATAGGCCACTGCAACCTATGCGGCAGCAGTGGTCCCATATTCCCATAGGACCCGCGCTAATTCTAGGTGTAAATTATTAAATTAAACCATTTTATAACTTAAAACAGATTTCCCGCGGCCGCCTAATTCACTAGGAGCTCCTGGAAATCACCTGAAATTGCAAAATATACGAAAAAGTCCTAGAAATTTTAGAAATTTTAAAAAATCTTTTGAAAACTCATACAAATCTCTTGAAATATATATACAGAAATTGTCATTTTGGGGTGTCATTTAATATGGAAAACGCCAATCCTACGCGCGATAAATAAAAATGCCATTTTGCATTACCCGTAATTGTGTAATCTGGTGAAGAATTACTTGAGGTCAACAAATCTCTGAACCATAATCTCCAAATGCAAAAACAAAACTTAATAAAATACTCAGAAAGACACAAAGATAAAGGCACATTCCTCGTCCCATATGCTAGGACAAATCTGTACAAATGCTCTTTCTTCCCTAGTGCCATTAGAGCATGGAATGGTTTGCCTGAGCTAGCCAGGAAAACCAGTGACTTGGCAGAATTTAAGTCACTGGTAAATATGCATGACTGAATGCATGACGCGTAGGACGTAATCATCTTCTTTTTTGAAGTAACGTCTGTATTATATAAGATAAGATAAGATATCTCGTAGATAGCATGAAACACTTGGTAATTCTTGCTATTGAGTGTGATCTATGTGGGAAATAAAAATTGTATGATGTGCTTACTATACGACTGAAAAATATACGAAAACGTCATGGAAAGATCACTCTTTTTTATTTCTACCCCACGTAGTTTTAGCGGCGAAAAAAAAGAGGGGGGAAGGAGAACAAGTAATCTACTTTGTATTCACCCGTCACTAAATAGCAGGGCCGGACTTAACCATTATGGGGCCCTCTGCGAAACAGATTTTGCTGGGACAAATTTGGGTAGGGAAGCGGATAATAAGTGAAATTTAAATGTTTCAATTACAAAATAAATTCGTCTAGGAATTTTATTCATTCTTTTCTACGTACAGAATTAATTTGCGAGTCATTCGTGTAGCAAAGTCATATAGTATAACAGAGACCCACCCCCTCTTCGCAAGTACTGTGAAGATCAATTCAAAAGTCATAGAGGAAAGCAGCTGACAGAAGATGTCCTCTAAACTAGAAAGCTGAAGATCTTTCACGTTGGTCTCAGGACACACTTTCAAGATTCAAAAAAAAAGGCAAAGAAATGATTTAATAGAATCTTGGCAGACAACTGCTTTATCTGCATAAGATGAGGCAAAATATGTAGGTCGAATGTGGTCACTTAACATAGCCTACTAGACTCTATTTTAATTCTTAGAAGTAGAAGACAACTGGTTAGAATGGAGAACTGCGCAGGAGGATAGAGTGATGAAGCGGGAACTCGGGACTCTTGTAAAGAAAGTCCAAAGCCCATCCCACACGACGTTATGACCTCTTATTTAATCAATTAAACAGTTAAAAATAAAATTCAGGTAAAGACACTGAATGCAAAGACGGCCTTAGCGGTAAGACGGACTCTGAGCGAGTGTCATATCAGGAGCACGATGGGCTGTCAGTGACAAAAGGTGCTCTTTATCGCTGCCCCCCCTAAGGCGTGTGGCCTTGGGCTGTCGCCTCACTCGCCACCCCCCTAGGCCAGTGGTCGGCAACCTTTTGGTAAGAGCCAAAAATTACAGTTTACAAAATTTTAAGGTTTCAAAGAGCCGCAAAGTTTTTCTTGCAACAATAAATAGTACTCGCACATTTTGTTTTACTGAAAAAATATATTTATATATAAGTAGTGTTTTTCACAACAAATTAAATAATATATGTGGCATTATTTGATAATTATTAGATATTTCGGTAACAACTAAAGCAATTCAACATTTTCTTAACTCTTTCTCTCCGTAATTATTTACCACATTCTTATGGAATCAACGTTGGTATCGTCAGTTAGGAGAGAAAGAGTTAAACACTAACTTGAACTTTAATAACAAACAATTGGACAAACAAATTCATTGGGAGCGTTGGCTTCACACGGTTTTAGAAAGTTCGGATACATTTGGCTCATAACTTGTTGTTTTTAGTTTCAAACACGATTCTAAATTTTTAATAGTTAGTTTGCTTTTTACTTTGCTTTTATTTATATTCATTTTAGAAAAACGCTTTCTCGCACGAATATTTTGATCCAAAGAAAGTCATCACTCCGAGAGCCCTCACTTTAGCAATCTGATTGATTTATTCCGTGCGCCGAATAAACTCGTGGCATTTCTTTGAAAGATGTAAAACTTTTGTTGACTTACGTTCATACATTGCTGGAGCTCCAACTTTTCAAATTTGATTTTTTAACACTGTAAATTGTCCATTCCATAAAGCTTTACTTTATAGGCTATATCGACCAATAGCATTTCTAGAGATCCTGTATCAATTCCAAATGTATTAATGTGGATTTCGTAAATTTGAGTTGAGAGGATTTACTAGGAATGCTAGAAAGATTTTGTTGGTTTGGAAATGCTCAAATCTGTCAAGAAGTTTATCTTTGATTTTTTTAACTGTGCTCAAGTAATTCGTGATGAAAGTAGCTCTGATTTAGACATTCAAAATGAAGTAGCTTACGTCTCTGAATACCGTCTGCAAAAAGAATTAATCTTCCTTCAAAATAAACCAATTCTTCTACCAAAAAATTTGTCGGGTTTCCCTTTTCTTGCACTTTTAGATTCAGATAATTTATTTTGACAAACCATAAAACAAAATGTTTGCGAATATTTGTTACTTTCTAATACAGGGAGTTTAATTTCTCTATCATTAAGCTTTTATTTCAAGCACAAAGCAAAACGTCTCAACACCTTACCTTTGGAGTTTGGAAGCTATCGCACTTTATTGGGAAGAAGGCGCTCAGAATACTGAATCTCCATTTCGTTTAAGAATTCTTTAAACTGACGATGGTAGAGTGCTTTTGACAAGATGCTTACCATGATGATTACCTAATTCATTACCTTAACTATTTGGTTCGAATCGTTTTGGGCACAAAGTGCTTCTTGGTTGAACGTAAGAATTTCATGGTTTATTTTGCTTCGAAAAAATCGTTGTTGCCCTTTTATTTTTTCCAGTCATTTTTCTAGCTCCATCAGTTGCTATTGAAACGATTTTATTTAAATCGATCTTATTGTTTTCAATGTATTTTTGTATACACTATATCTTTCCCTTCAGTTTGTCCGGAGAGCGGTAACAATTCTTGAAGTGCTTCTTTTGGATCTTAAGAAGACATATACGTGACAAAATGGGCATTATGTGCCATGTCTTTATGTTGCTAGACAAGCAAGTGATAGGACAAAAGAAAGTTGAATATCTTCCACTTGAAGACATTTAAATATTCTATCTTGTACTGTTTTAGCGGATAGTATCAAATCTGAATTTTTTTTTTCAAGATTTTTGGTTTGTTTTTGAAATCACGAAACAGTTCTTTAGATACACGTAGAAAGCCGTCTTTGCCATACTCACCATCCGTAAATGGTTTGCCTTTTTGTGCGATTTCTAGTGGTACCAAAATGCTTGCCCGATTAGCATTACTTGGAGATTGCTTCTAAGTTTAAGAAAATAATCGCTTCTAGCTCATTTACTTGAAATAACAAACTTTCCGTCACAGAAAAATCACGTATTGAAGACGCCAATTCGTCTTTCATTGAAAGTGGATTGAAACCTTTATAGAAGTATCTGACGATGGCGTCATTTGAGAGCTTCTGACGGACAGACAACATTGACGACGCGTATGGAGGGGTGTGGTGAGAAGCGAGTTCAAGTGGCTGAGAGATAGAATCTGTGCCTAATCCTCGTTAAACAATTCAGAACTATTTTATAAAATTTTTCGATAAAACAAATAATATTTACGTGTAGAACTAAAGAGCCGCAGCTTCAGACCCAAAGAGCCGCATGCGGCTCGCGAGCCGCGGGTTGCCGACCCCTGCCCTAGGCCGCCTCTGCTGTTGATAAAAGCATATGAGAATGTGGCCTTAGAATCTCCTTTATTTCTTTGACTAGTGTGTGTTGTCAATGTTATTGTTCACAAATCTTTGCACTATCAAAAGGGGTGGATGCACATATATTTTACCACTAAATAGCCCAATGCTATCTAATCAGTAAATGGACCAAAGTCTTCTAAGTGTAACGTAACAGCTTCTAGACTGTTGCTTAAATTAAAACAATGTATTCATACGCAGAATACATACCACATCCTAGTACTATTGGAAATAAGTAAACACCTCACCAGGTTAGTGTTTCAGTTTTAGTTCTAAAGTTGAAGTTAAACGAATATTCGAAAACTTATTTAAATAGGATCTTTTTTTTAAAGGCTATCTCAGCGCATCTAAAAATTGTGTATAGATCTATATATTTAACCTTCAACCTATTCTATATATATTGACTTGAAATAACGTCTATCAGAACTGTAACTAGCCTACATTTCTGCATTTACCAATAAGCAACATAAATCTTAGGGGGTGAATTTGAAAAAAAAAAAAACAGGTCCCCACTTGAGGGGGGGGGGGGCCAAATGAGTGTTTTTTACATTGAAAATTTAATATTAAGCAACTACAGAGAACCCAAAGAGGTCAAGCCCCCTACCCGGGCCCCCAAACGATGGAAAATTCATAGCTACGCCCCTGATGGTCCATTGTGCATCGGGTGGTGAGGGGCCCCAAAGCTTTACGCGAAGTACCGGTATGTATGAAATTTTAAAACAGGATATGTTGGCTTATTTGTTGTTTTTTTTGTCGACAAGTTCCTTTCTTTTAAGTCTTAAATGTGAGTCCCTCGGTCTTCGTCAGATCTCTCCGTCTCTTTCAGAGACCACGTGGTGCCAGATAACTTTCTCCATGCCAGTGGGGGCATAAGGCGCCGAGATGAACTTAGGGAGTTGGAGGTGGGGTGGGAAGGGCCCCCTCAGTTGCGCCGTCCTCTTTTAAGCTCCCCAAAAAAAGATCGCCTTTGGCATGCAGTCGTCCCCCATGCAGGATAAGAGCAGTCGTCGAATTGTAAGTATTGCTATTATACTGTCCATGTAAGACTTCAACAGAAACATGGTTATTTTTAAAGTAGTCTAGTCAGCGTATGCCCATTGATAGAAGCGTTCTTATCTTGTGGGGTGCCCTAGATGCCTTCTATAGAGCAACAAGGTTTCAGGGATATAAAAAGGTATATTGAGAGCCACTGCTGTATAAACATTGACATTTTTTGGTAGACTTATTTAAGCATAATCTCAATCGGAGGTTACCAAAGAGGGCTGTTGACTTTATGAAGACAGTTTTCTATTTCTCTAGACCAATGATTCCCAAACTACGGCCCGCGGGCCAGATCCGTCCGGCCCTCCAAAACGTTGGCAGAAAGAGTAGAAACACAGGTTTCTATTCAAAATATTTAAATTCTTTTTTTTTTTCGTTTTTTGTACCTTTAAGGCCTTGTGGCCCGCGACGCGAGTGTCAGGAATTTAACAGGTTGAATTGGGTTGGGCATCACTGCTCTAGACAGTGAAGCATTGTTGGACTCTGTGCTGCCCAGGTACGTGAAGTGGTCCAGAACATTATGCAAGAGGGGACTTCTTTTTAAAACATGACCTCTAGTTTTATGAGGTAGGTATACAGATCAAACGAGGCAGCAAGCCTCAGCAAATTTATGGACAAGTTGAAGCTTCTGTTCAGTGTGTGTTCAGGAGAGAAACAATCACCCGTACAGAGAAGCTAGGAAAAATATCTCTTTAAGTTTAAGTTTTAGTTCTTTTAGTTTAAGTAGACCAAGCACACAAACCTGCTTCACACATATGTTATCTTATCTTATAATATATAGAAGTTAATTTTTAAAAAAAAGAAGATTACGTCCTACGCATGTCCCTTGGTCAATCTAGTCATGCGTATCAATCAATGACTTAAACTGTGTTGGTTCATTTTTTTATCACATGCAAAAGATGGAAATTTTGGAAACTTTACCCAAATAAATCTTGCACACTTTAGATTCAGGCTTCATAGTCGTGCAGTTTGCGCGCTGGACTGTCATTTGGAATTATCGATGGTCCGGGTTCAAACCCTGCACGCTCCCATCCCGCGTAGTCCTGTGGGAGGTTTGGACTAGGAAGTAAACTATCTTCAACTCTGAAGGAACATCCGAAACATGTAAAACATTTAACAAAACGCTAGGCAATGTTGCAAAACACTTATGCACTAGTTTATTTTTTTATCTTATAAGTTACAGATAATACATACAAAGAGAAGATGATTACTCCCCGCGTGTGTCCCTAGGTCAATGTTAGTCAATGACTTAAACTCTGATAGGTCGTTTGTTTTCCTGGCTGAGTCAGGCAACCCATTCCATGCCATAATAGCGCTTGAGATGTATGAATATTTGCACCAGTTTGTAAAAGCAATTAATGGAACAAGTAAAATGATGTTCTAGAGAAATGAGCTGACAGGTGAAATCTGTATGACTTCCTGATTGGTCCTTTTTGAGCCTCAAGCTGTTGTATAAGAAGAGTGATAACTATTGGAGGGCTTCCCATTGTAGATCAAATCCACACGTCATCAAGACTCACTGTGTCAAAATTTTAGTTGAGATCGACGAATTCAGTGTAAAAAAAAACAAACAACAAAACAAACAAACAACAGATTCTGTTTTTTTCCCTACTAGATCTATGTATAAAACAAAAATAGCTTCCAATGTAATTCAACCAGTAAACACCAGATTGACTTTTTAAGAGCGCACATTGCCTACTGTGGAGTTGGTCAGTCAGTCAAGGAGCATTCTAGCAAGGATTTTTTCTGTCAGTAAAATCATGATGATTAGCAGAGCAGTATAATAGGACCTTTATATGTGTGTGTGTGTGTGTGTGTGTGTGTACAGGGACTGATGGTCGGTGGCAGTGGCGTAGCATCCATGGCGAGAAGGGGTTCAATGAACCTGGGCAATGAGCTATTGGGGCCCATAATGGCTCTTCTATCAAAATCTTTCAAATTCTTATATAACTTACTTAGTGTTATTAAAAATCTAACATGGATATTGGAAAAAAAACAATTAAACAAAGGAATATAGTCTAAACGCTAAACACTGAGATTGATTTCTTACAGACGACGCTGTGTAATAAGTACATTGAATGAAATAACTCCATTACTTCTAAGAGGTAGTACCGAAAAAAAAAGAAAGCCTTTTCTTTTAAAAGTACTGATGCATAGGCCTACTTGATAGCTAGGCCTACATATGTTTTTATTATACTCAATCTAACGTCTAGGGGAGGGACCCTACCATCATGTTTTTAAACCCGGGCCCATATGTAGCCTACATTGCTACGCCACAGAATGGTGTTCGTTTCTCTATTATTCTTAAAATGTATAAGCCTCTCTCTCTCTATAGGCCCTATAGTTACAGTAGCATTGTTTTACCCGTCTGATTAGTGATGGCTTCTCCCCCTTATTTCCTTGTCATACCTTTAATGGAAACTAAAGGCCTACGCAATACTTATACATGCTAAAGCTTTGTAGGCCTACTCAGTCCTCACCATCGCCATCGGAGGTACAGTTTATCTTGTTTTTATTTCTTTCTTACAATATACGTGGACTGCTAAGAAATAAAATAATAATTTCCCAGTAACTTCCCTTGATTGAAACAAAATAAACAAACATTTTCCAAGAAGTTTGGAAGTTGGTACCTGCGATTGCGTACTGCTGTAGGCCGCGTAGGCCTATGTAAATGTTAGATCTAGATCTAGTAGATCTATGATCATGATGTGACTACTCTGTGCTGATACAGTAGACTTAGACGGTAATCTAAGATTTACGTAGATCTAGATCTTTCATCTACGTCTACTACTAGAGTAGTGTCAAGATGTACATTACTACATACTAATTACATAGTATTTTTATAGTAACATACATACTAATCTACATGAAGTAGTACATCACTACGTCACTACATGTATTTTCTTGTAGTCTAGTACTAGAATAAAGACTAGTAGACTAGATGTCTACGTACTACTACTACTAGATCTAGTACTTTCACTCACTCACTGTAGTAGTACTACTAGAGTCAGTAGAGTCTAGTAGTAGTAGTACTACTACTACATACACTTGATACACTACTAGTCTTTACTAGATCTAGAGTACTGAGTAGAGTACTACCGTAGTAGTAGTGTAGTATTAATAAGTATAGACAGACTATACTATAGTTGAGTATAGACGGATAGTATAGTTACTAACTTACTAGTAATACTAGTTGTAGTTACTACCTAGTAGTATAGTAGATCTTCGACTAGATCTAGTCCTAGTAATCTAGTAGTACTACTAGAATACTAGATTTAACTAGATTGTCTAGATCTAGAATCTAGATTTTTATTTAATTTTAAAAGTTTAGACTAAACTTTAGAATCTAGATCTACGACTACAGATCTATATTATTCTATATAAATATATCGATAAACATGTTTTCTGATGTTGCTTCAGAGTTAATTAAAGGTAATCTCTCTAAAGACAGTCTAGACTATAGGCCTACTTCCAAGATATTCTAACCTCTTACTCACTTACTGGATGTGGATGACACTCGCACTAGTACCACTACTCAGAATAACAGCTATAGAAGGGTAAGCCTGGTCATGCGGTTTGCGCGCTGGACTGTCGTTTGGATTTATCGATGTTGATTGTCCTTGGTTCAAACCCTGCCCACTCCCATCCCCTATTGGCGCTGTTCTGCGGGAGGTTTGGACTAGGAAGTAAATTATCTTCAACTCTGAAGGAACATCCGAAACATGTAAAACATTTTGCAAAACAAACATTGAGATGACTGAACGACAATCAATCCAGCATGCAATATGTCAGACTCAGTCAGCAGTACATCATCAAGACTGGAAGTAGAATGTGTATATATTACTATAAACTCTTCATCCTGAATGTGGCGCCCCAGTGTAAACAGTGATAGTGGTGATTAGGCCAAAGCTACAATTTCGAACCAGATCATGACCTCAATGGCTGTCTGAGCTTACTAATTATTCATGAAGTTTCGTACTTTTAACTATCTGTATTTTTGTTTTTAAAATAATATCTTTCAGAAATGACCATCCTGCTAAAAAAAATTAAATATTGTGCATTTGAAAGAAGCTGCAACTACAGATTACTATTTTGTTTTCATTTTGTACACCTAAATAAATTTTATATCTGAAAATCCTCACCTTGAAAACAATAAATTTTATTTATTGGAAATGTCATAATTAACTGATGCGCAAACTATGACACAGTACTATCTGACCTCTTAAAAGTACTGCTGCAGTATGTAATTAAATTGCATTAACTCTGTTCCATTGTACTTAATGATTTTATTTTATTGACTTATACACAATATGTATTGTAAATTTAAATGGCTTCAGGGCCCGGGGGGGGGCCCAGGGGGGGGGGGGGGGGGGGGGGGGGGGGGGGGGG
>JADKLZ010071522.1:20887607-20899788 GCA_021533235.1 Biomphalaria straminea
TATGATGGGCATCCATTTCTAGTTCAACCTGTCCTAAAAATCATTTTAAGTTTTTATAATGTATCACTGACTTTACACACGCATACAGTGAACTTTATACGAAATATAGGCCTTATGCTGCTTTTTAATTGCTAAGTGTGTAGGCTTTTAAGAAGCCTACTAGTAGCACTGTCTATGGCTATTACATTATGTACTCTGCTTGTGATTTAGCCTTTATCCATCCTATACATAAAGCACTATTCTTAATCTTTGTACCAGGAAAAAGTTATATAAGAACTTTTTCTTTCATTGTGACTAGGAAGATAAAGTACAATGCTAAGAGAAAAACAAACATTGTACAAAGTATGGTATAAAAAGAATGAATCAATTACAATGTTCATCCACCACATTTGAATCGATTTCTTTTATTCATAATAAAAAGAAAAATGGTAAATGTGATACACAGCAGACATTGCAATCTTTAGTAGAGCTGGTGTAAAGGTCATCTGCTTCTGTGGCCCATGGTTAATCAGGGTGTCATGCGACCAGCACAACAACCAATCGCCTTTACTTTTCCATAACTAATGTCAGATACCGATCAGGGCTGGGTGGACTCCACTCTGGACTCAGAGACACCCAAAGATCCTGAAATTAACCAGGATTCAAACCCGGGATCCTTAATTCAGAAGCCAAGCGCTTTACAGCTCATCTCCTGTGCCTATTTATTCATAATAGGAAACATTTAATTTGTCATTGTAATGATAGATGTTTCAGTGTCCAGGTCTGGGAGAATAATTATGTCAACTCCCTTGTAAATATTTTAAGTATAGGAGTCAATGAACACAAGTGACAATTTCCTCAGTATCCAGGCCCAGATGAACGAGGTTTGGCCTTTCAAAGGGACATGACAGGCAGACATCCGAGATGCTCTGTGGTATGGATGCTTCAAACGCCCATGCTTATTGTAAGTCATCCAGACACAGTCAAGGTGATTCTCAAGTCTTCGGGTAAATCTAAGCTTTTCTGATTCTTGACATTTATTGAAGTTTATTTTTTTTAAATACATCTAATGAAAGTATTTTAAAAGAAATTGTAGAATCGTTTAAGCAGTAATCTCTTTAAACTCTTCTGTCTTATTTCAAGTTTGTTTTTCCATTACTTTTTTTTTTATTAATAAGACAAAATGGTGTTTTTTTCTTGTTCTTTGTTTTAGCATTAAAAGACAAACCTTTTTTTTTTTTTTTTTTTTTGCCTAGTTTGTTAACATCTTTGACTAATTCAAATGCTATCTTACACTATATCTATTTGTTAGTATTTTTTTCCAGAACCTAAAAGCACACGCGTGTATAATTTTATTCGACCTTGGATTGGGGATGGTCTTCTTACAAGTAGAGGAGAGAAATGGGCAAGAAACAGGCGGCTTCTGACTCCTGCATTTCACTTTGAGATTCTCAAAAACTATGTGGAGTTGAAAAATAGGAGTGCTGATCAGTTGCTGGTAATTGTCACTTGTGCTTTGAATCATAGTGTTTTTGTTATGTTCTCTTTTAACTTTATGTGTAACTTATATTTAAAATGATACTAGTTTGTAGTGGGTAAAATAACTAACTTTTATGTTTCGAAAATCTATTCACAAGCTGCAAGTGTTACATTTCTTGGCAGGCGGGTAATGGGTATCTGTCTGGCCATGTAGTTTGTCTGTCTGACTGTCATTGTGATGGTCCTAGACTTAAACCCCACCTGCTGTCATTTGCTGCCCTCCTGTAAGAAGTAAGAGTATATGAGTGTCTGAAGCTTACAAGTAAAGTCAATTGAGTAAGGGTAGATAAAGAAGTAATTTCCCTATTTTAGAAACAAGTGTTCGGTAGTCATGGGAGTGACTAACCATCTTAAAGCTTGAGAAGCCAAATTAAAAATCTAATCTTTCACTCTTACTGTACCTGATTTGTCTGCCACTCTTTAGGATGTGACACTTTTCTAGTTTATTCTATCAAATTTGTGTTTGATGTTATATCATTATAAATTATGTTATTTGTTATGTTATTTTCTTATTTAACTATCTACCTTTTTTTTAAAGAATAAAAAATTGATATCTATATGTATTTTTGTATCTTTTTTTTAAAATGATAATTTCTTTTTGTTTTTCTTATTCACCTGATCTGGAAATCAGCTGAAGTTTAAACAGTGCGTAGATACCGGGCAACCTTTTCAAGTCTTCACCAACATCACAATGTTTACACTTGATGTGATTTTAAAGTGTGCCATGTCCTATGAAACTAATTGCCAGTCCCAAGGGTTTGTACACTTTTGTTTGTTGCTCAAGTTACTCAAAATTTGAGATTGTTTGGTCTTTTTGTTAGCATAGGCAGAAGCTTGAGTGAATAAACTTAAGTTCTAGTTCAATAAACACATTCTCAAAGAGGCTGATAAAGTAAAGCCTAACCATTTTTAATTCACAGTTAACAATGGCTAATACTTTAGTTCACTGTCTTTTATTTATCATAATAACTTGCTGGACAAGTGATCGTTACAAAGCTTATATCAACTCACTCTGTCTGTCTGCCTGCCTGGTAAAAAATGTGTTCACAATATTTCTCCCACACCCAATCTAGGCTGAAAATTTGCACAATTATTTCTTTTACCTGACAACACATAAATCAATTTTAAAAATGAACTTATTAGTTTAGTAACTTTTGGTAATAAATTATTTTGTTAGGTATCTCAAACAAGGCAGAGAAATTATAATTGAAAAGTGGTAGTATTAGTTGAATTATTCCCCTTTATAGGTCTTTGTCTGATTCTTTGTGAACACAAACCTGAAAAATAGGACAAGACTATAGAAACAATAGATAACTAGACAATCTTCCATGTTCATAAGCTCTCCATTAGAAAAGTGGTTACCGTGTTGGCTTTAGAAACCTGAGAAGCCTTGAACCACAAGTTCCAATTCAGATTGTTTCCCCCTTTTTTAAAAATTTTCATCAATCCTTTATTATTGTTAGTCTAGCTAGATCGATTACAAATTTAATTACTCGACTGATCCAAACTAACTGATACAATTATGCTTAATATAAGCTTTGTTTTTTTTTTTTTTCAAAGTATTTAAAAAAATGTTTTATTGTTGTAACTTCCTAACACAAGCTTTAAACAGTGTAGTGGGGGCCTGTGACAACTGCATTGGTTGTTGAATGCATACTGGTATTGTTAGAAACTATGTCTTATGTCCTGTGCTTGTCAGGAGTTGAAATCATAATAATATTGAACACACACCACTTGACTTGATCCTGTGCACTCACAGGGGAGAATAGGACAGCAACCACACCACTCCACCGAAGTTGGTTCTGAGCAGCTTTCTTCATCTGCTCGCATGTCATTCAAGTAGTCCTATCCTTAGCGTCACTGATGACTAACCTCTTCCAGGTTTGCTTGGGTCTGCCCTTGCGGATTCCAATCAAGTGCCTGCCTTGCAACATTGATAGCTGGTATTAGCAGGGTGTGTCCAGCTCTACTTTTGCTTAGTGATGTCATGGGCCTTTGTCTAGTTCTCTCTCACAAATTGACAGTAGCTATCTCTTCTGGCCATCTAATTCCTGATATCTGGCATAGGCATCTACTGAACACACACATAAAACTTGATTTTCAATAATAGATTCTCAAAAGTAGAACTAATATAAAGTAACAATTGGTTCAACCGGAAACTATTATGACTGGCCCTGTTTATTATCTTCCCTTGTATAAATATATATTTATTCCCTTTCACTCCAACATGGTACTAGGAATGAGAACTCTGTTTTAAAATTTTTTTTTGGTTATTTTTGTTTCTAAAAACTGATGTGAAAATAAACATTTTGTTTAAAAACTCATGAGATCTTGGTATGTTCATTCATAAAAGGGAACATGACAATTCATTGTCAGACAAATTGTTCTTCGACAAATTATTCACAATAGGTCCACCCTACTATTCATTCACCTGACAAAATATTAACTTGATAGAGTGTTCACCAACAGAATTATTTTCATTAAATTTGTAACTAATACTGGTTTTGATTGCAGAGAGAAACACCCATATGTTCAAGCAGTGAATCAGTTGTCAGAATTGATGGTAGCCAGATTTTTGTAAGTGATCTTGTCATTTTTTAAGATTTTATAGTTTTAATTCTGACTTGGTTCAAAATTTTGATATTATCATCATTATCATCTGTCCCTTGATATTCTCATAGGTGTGCTGCAACAGTTGGCACAACCTAATCCTTTCACTTTTCCTGGACAGTGATTATCCTTTATGCAATTTAAAAGTGTTTCATTATCATCTGTTTTAGAAACTTGATTTTGTTGTGCTTTGTAAGGAAATGAATAATTTATTAATCCCCAGTAAACATTTTATTTCTGGATTCAGTAACCCCCAAAAAATCAAACTTGAATTAGCTTTTGTCTCCGGTAAAGCAGAAATTGTGGAACATACAATTATAAGAACTTTGCCCTCAGAGGTCTTCGTTACTTTGTTTTGTTGTCCTATGTTTTATGTACAAGATATTGATGTAACTAGAAAACTACTGAATAAAAAAAATAGGAACATATCTTATATACCTAGATAATATTCCTAACATAATTTCATTAATAGTATTAAGGACATGTCTTTGATTCTGAAGATAAAGAATGAGTGCAGTAATTCACATGACAATGCAAACCCAGTTGCGACCTGTATATTATGCCACACATAATGTAGACAAAGCCATTGTCTGCCAGTGGTCTTATTTCCACCAATTAGGCCACAAAAATCTTATTGAAGTTAAATCATAACAGGGTAGAATGTTAAAATGTGAAAGATGAACAATTCTATTTAGAACGTGGAAAATATTTATGGAGAAAAAGAGTTTGAAAAAAACAACTTTTTGTAACTTGTATATATATATGTAGGCTGGTGCCTTCTTCATAAAAAAAAACATTTGTGAAAAGCATACCAAACAATATTCATTACTTAATGTGACTCTCCAATTGTATTTCAAAATTTCATAGAATATCTGTAACAACTTGTGTTTCAGTAAGCCATGGTTGCACTCTGATTGGCTGTATTTCCTGACCCCGTCTGGCAGGAAGTTCAAAAAACATTGTGACTTTGTGCACAGAGTAGCAGAAGACATAATCAACAAAAGGAAAGAGTCCATTGTAAGTTGAAGTCTTGATAACATTACACTTCATTTTTTTTTCAACTGGATGCTTCAGAACTTTTTTTTTTGTCTTGAACATACTGAGGCCATTAGTCTGAATTGCTGTGTGTTGAGTAGTTATTGTCTTTTGCCATGCCAAGCATTGGTATTAATTTTTTTTGCATGAGCCTTTTGAGAAGGTGTTCAGATCTGTAGAACAATATGCAAGATACCCATCTCTCTATGGGCAGTTATGTGGTTAAGGCATATACCAAAGCATTACAAGTTCTACAGTATATAACTTGTGTTTTCCCTTAAATCTGAAATTTATTTGTATGTTCTTATCTTGTGAAAAGAATGTTGTTAACTCTTTCAGTTCGTATTATTTTGATCGAAAAAAAGTTTTCATGGAAAGGGGGAAAGAGTTACTAAAACTAATATGACTTTTTTGTTGTATTAATTAATCTAATATTTGAATTTATTTTTAGGGAAAATGAATGGGCTACAAAAGTATAATAAATAAAAGAAATTATTCAAGAAATTTTATTTTCATTAATTTTAAACTGAGCACAGAAAAAGGAAAGATATAAAAAAAATTCATTAAAAATTGATATGGTGAAAGAGTTAAAACCTATTAATTAAACATTCAATCCATTAATATTGAAAAAATCACAAAACTAAACACATTTAATTCCATAAAAGTTGAATGATTGTTCTAAGAAATTGTATTATTTACAGTCCCGGGAAATAAACTAAAAAAGAGGAGCCATCAACATAATGTTTTTTTTTTTTATTTTAAAATGTGTTGGTACTGCATAGCATTTACTATTATAACAAATAAAAATCACTCTCACATCCAGAAAAAAAAAACACTGGAAAAAAAGTTTAACATAAAAAAGATAGTGAAATAAATATTATATACCAAGTTACTCGCTCAGAGTTATGCATCACTGAAAGACTTAATTAGTAGATTGTATTTTCCATTCCCAATTAAAAGTATAGATGTCTGGTTTGTCTATAAATTTTACATTTTTATGTTGTTTTTTTTTTACTTTAAAAAAAATGATACTCTCTTGGCTTGTTTTTAATTATAGTATTTTTTTTTAAACTTAGTAGGGCCAGCATTCTCTTGTTACAGTTAATTCAAAACCAAAACATACCTTTATGCCCTAAAGAAATGATAATAGTCTTTATATTCTAATAGAAAAGTGAAGGCAAGCCTACTACCAATAGAAGCAACCGCAAGTGTCTTGACTTTTTGGACATTTTGCTAACAGCTAGAGATGAAAATGGCCAAGGATTGTCAGATGCTGAAATAAGAGATGAAGTTGACACCTTTTTATTTGAAGGTTTTATCCTTTTTGTTTTTTTGTTTTCTTTTTTTTTTAAAAGATGTTAATTATAATGGGGTGTGGTGGAAGATTAGTGGTAAATTGCTCGTCTTCTTAACTGAGGTGTTGAGGGTAGAATCCTTGTGAAGCTGGGAGTTAGAACTTCAAGATTTCTGGGATGACGCATGGTCCACTTAACTCAATGGGGTCCCTGACATCTGTTAGGGGAAAATAAAGGCAGTTGGTCGCTGTGACACCCTGTTAACTGTCAGCTCTAGAAACAGATAAGCTTTACGTCTTCTGACCCACAGATCACAAAGTTTGAAAGGGGAACTAATAGTGATAATACATTTCAAATTTGTTAGAGGTGCTGTCACTTTATAGATAAGATAATTTTATTGATCCAATCTAATGGAAATTCAATCTGATTACAATTGACAACCTCAGCATAACTGTACAAAAACAATATTGATGAACCTATTTCCAAGAGGATGCATTATTCTTCTAAAGTAACCTTACAATAAATTAAAATAGTTTATTTCGAATCATGAAATCATTCATAATTTTTTTTTAAATGTTAAGGTCATGACACTACTGCCAGCGCCATCTCTTGGGCGTTGTACTCCATTGCCGAGCATGAAGATGTGCAAAGAAGTATCAAAGAGGAACTTGAAGAACTGATGGCAACCAAAGATTCTACAGATATTTTGTGGTAGGTGTCAAATTGTTTTATCTTTCATTGAATGTATCTTCAGTTGGAATGACAGAGTTTAGTACATTTGGGGATAATTAGTCCTTATTTAAAGAGAACAAAACGCTAAAGAAATTTCAAATAATTTCATTAATTTATTGTTAGTATTTTTATTTAGTATTTTTACTACTCTCAAATAATTAAAAACATAAAATTTAAATATTTTGTGTCTATTACTAGAAAATATCTGAAGGAAAGCCTCTTTCTAGGACAAATTTGTACAAAAGCTCCCTATTCCCTAGTGCTATTAGAGCATGGAGTGCATTGCCTGAGCTAGCTAGGAAAACCAGTGACTTGGCAGATTTTAGGTCATTGGTTAATATGCATAACTAAATGCATGAGAGCAGCATGACGCATAGGATGTTTGGCGAGGAATGTTGAAACACATTTCACTGCGCATACCACATGGCCAGGTAGTCATCCTAAGCGTGGGATCAAGGTTTGCATTGGGGTAGGTTGGTGTAGAGAATGCAGACTTCTGTTGCAATCAGAATCCATTTTTCATTTAGCAGAGCATTTCAGTGTCATCAGGTGCCAGTAGCTTATATACCCTACTAGGTAACATGAATAAAATCTTCACCATGAGACCTTTAGTTAACATCATTTAAAAATTCACAATTATCTAGAAATGTAACCGCTATTTATTACGAACTATTCATTATATGTCATAATGATAGCTATGTAAAAAGTAAAGTTCCCCTTTCAGACCTTGTGATCTATATGGAAGATGATGTTAAGATCATGTGTTTCTGTATGAAAAAATTCTTTATTTTTTGGAAGCCAAAAAAAAAAAAAATACTCTTGTTAGCCATTAAATGTCAAAATAACCCTAACCCTAACACAATTTCACGTCTCTTTTTTTACATATATATATATATACGCATATCACATTAACTTAGATTACATTAACTAAACCAAACAAATATACAAGGGATTATAAATATTCCTGCGTTAGGCAATTTATTTTTCTTTTTTTTTACCTTACTAATATATATCCTTTGAAATGTTTTCTGAATGTTTCTGTGGTCTGAAAAACTATAGAGGCATTCAATTCAGAGCTTCAAAGCTTGGGTAACTCACACTGTCTTGAATTCTAGAATTAAACTCCTGGCTCTATCAGAATTAGGGCGAATGATTGGCTTCCAGACCGAGATGTCTTAAGTTTGAAGTGTGGTGAAGACTGGGATTTTGAATAAGGATCTTTAGCACTCTCCTGAGTCCACACAACAATAATAAGCTCCTGGAATAAGTTGGGGGAATCAAAAGTTTTAGTCATTGTACTGGCCACATGACACCCTCATTAACAGTTTGCCATAGAAACAGACGAGCTTCACTTGCCCTCATAAATCACAAGGGCTAAATTAGAATAAGTATTCTTGTAAGGGTGTTAATCTTTGTTGCTAATTCTCTAACACTTATTTAGTTACCGGCAAGTCACTCATTTCCTTGTATGTCTCCAGGGATGATCTGCAGAGGCTTCCATACCTGACAATGGTCATCAAGGAGGCAATGCGTCTCCACTCGCCTGTCCCCTTTATACAGCGGGAACTCACAGTGGACACGGAGATAGATGGAAAGATAGCCCCTGCTGGGACAATGGTCAGCATTGTATTATACAATTGTCACCACAATCCCACAGTATGGGAAGATTCTCTGGTAAGTAGCATAACCCTGATAAGTTAATTATAAATATTGGCAATGTCTTCAAATTGTGAAGATTCAGGATGAGTGCAGTGTTTCACATGACTACGCAAACCCAATTACAGCCTGCATATTTTGATAAGTAATGATGATAATTCAATTGATATAGTCAAGTGTTGTTAACATATATATATACAGCAAGTTGAAAGGGTTATTAAAAAAAAAAAAGGAAAACTCAGACATAAATCAAGACTAACAAATCTGACAAGCATTAATTACTCTTGAGTTTAAATGTAAATAGTTAAAAGAATCGAGCTTATGTAATCTTAATGCTGAAATCCAGCGCCTGGCTTGTGTGGCTTAGACTCTAATCCAGGCCCAACTGCTCCTTATGACAGGTCAAAGGATTAAAACATATAATACAGGGCATTCTGAACACAAGCAGTGAGCGGACCCCATGATGACCTGCTAACTACTGTGAAAAAACGCAACCTTAAAATCTATGGCCATATTACCGGGTAAAGGTATTGGTAAGATTCAAACCTCAAGATCTGTTGTGCCAAACCGATGCTCCAACATCACAACCATTTAGTTGTCCTATCTTATAATTACTGTGAAGAAAGGAAAGCTTAAAATGTATGGCCATATAACAAGATCTTCGGGGCTCGCAAAGACCTTCCTTCATGGAACAGTACCAGGAAAAAGAAGAAGAGGCAGACAGAGAAAGCAGTGGCAGGACAACATAAAAGAATGGACGGGCCTGCCATTGAAAAAGGTTATAAGCAGGGCAAAGGAAAGAGAGAAATGGAAAAAGACGGTCGACAAGTCTTGCTTGGTGCCCCAACGGTCCAACAGACCAAGGGATAGGTAAAGGTAAAATTCTGAGCTCACATGTCATGTAGATTGGGAAAATATCTCACTCTAAAAGAAAATTGTGACAGTAACAAAGCAAATTGTAGACTGTCATTAATTATAGAGTTCATTCAAAACATAAAGTATCTTTACATGACAAACTAATATCCCCAGAGGTTTGACCCTGACAGATTTCTCCCTGAGAATATGAAGGATAGAAGTTCGTACGCCTTTGTGCCTTTCTCAGCAGGTCCAAGGTAAGAACATATTATTTTCTGCTAGTCTTTAGGTGCATATCATTATGAGAAACATATTTAACACGTTGGATGTATTCTTATCATGGCTTGGTTAGTGTGGGTGGACCAATGAGTTAAGTTCTCTTCTTTCAAGTTCTGACTTTAAATACATTAAAAAAAAATAACAATTTTTTAAATGTTATTTGATTCTGAGAAAAACAAATCCCTGATGCTTTTGTATTTAAGTCTACCAGATAGCAGTCATTTTTTTTTTAAATTGAAAACTTTCATTGGTGATTGTTTCATATTATCAATAGAAGGCTTCTCCTTCTTAAGACTGTTCTAAATGGAAGCTATCTACTGCCCATTTGTCTATTCAAAACTAAATGCTTATTACCTTTTCAAGATACTGGATGGGTGCCTGACTATGTGGCACACTCTTTAGACTTATCTTGATGGTTCTAAATTCAAACCCTGCCAACTGACATCCCTGCTTTCTTGCATAAAGTTTTGGCCAGGAAATTATAATCTTCATTCTGCATCTGTTGATCAATGCTGAGAAAATGGACATAGATCTATATTTAAAGGGACTTGAAGAAAAAAAAAACATAATAAAAAATAATGCCATCTATTCTTCACATTTCTCTTTGTGTCTTTCTATATCCTGCAATCTTCAAACTTTATTCCTTGGTAGGGTAGTTTGGAAACAATACCATAAGAACCAGTCATAGTGTTATAGATTTAAAAAGGGAAAGTAGTTAATCAGGTAGTTCATTTGAGCGACATGACTGTAAATAGAAACTTTATTATAGACGGAAGTAGGGAATTATGGGATTAGAAAAATGAGGACGTATGGGAAGGTTTTAACGGATGAACCTTAGTTGATAAACTCACTCTTAGAAAGCATGACCGGATTATTTAGAGACTGTTTGACATCTAGACTGTTTCCCTTCATTATGAATTAAAGTTATATTTTTAATGTTGAAGAAAAGTTCAGTAAGTCATTCTGTGGATGTTATATGTTGTATGGTTGTAACGAACTCCAGTTTGTGAGGCTTCAAGTAATTCTAGATTTCTACATTATTAACAACACGTCTATTCACCACCATACAACAATAGTAAACAAATTCGGCTTCTACCCTATGCTACAACTCAATTTGTTCTCTGGTGTATGCTAGAAACAAAGGAGATCACGTAAAGAGCTAATAATTATATTAAAAGCAAGCATTGAAAAGAAATATTATTCTCTTTAATAGTCTAAAACATGATTTCTTCCCACAGAAATTGCATTGGTCAGAATTTTGCCATGGATGAAATCAAAATTGTGCTAGCTCGGATTTTATCAAAGTAAGTAAGAGAAGAAACAATTAATGCATTTTGAAAACATTTCATACACCTCAGACAGTAGTCTTTGCAATACCTCTCTTCTATTTGTAATATTTGTAATATCTTTTTGTCTTTCAGATTTAACATTCGTCTTGATCCAAACCACAAGGTGGCAAAGTCAGAGAGTATAGTCATGAGAGCAGAAAATGACATTCAGCTCTTGGTGTCAGATTGAGCTGCACCACTCAGCAACAAAACTGTATACTGGATACAAAATCATTTGCAATCTTTAATTCGATTTATCGTGGAATATAAACAAGATAATCTATCAGTAATAGTTTGTATAATTGTATATTGAAAACTTGTATAATTCACAAATCTAGTTTGTTGAAAAGTTTGCACTAAAATAGTTCACATAGGAACATGAGTAGGACGTAATTATCTTCTTTTTTGAAGTAACGTCTGTATTTTATAACATAAGAAGTAGGTATCCCTATTTCAGCATTGATTATTGATGTATGAAAAAAATTATACATTGCTTCAAGGTTTATAATACAAAAATGCTTGTGTTTGTTATTTTTATGAAATGTTCTGTATCAATATGTTTAAGCATTTGTTGATGAACAGCATTGTACAATTTCAATTTATATGTATTACTTTTTTCCCAAATGGGTAACACTGTTTTTTTTTAAGGTGCATAGAATATTATATTTGAAAAGATCCTTTAAAGGAATTGAGTTTTACATTTTAATTTAGTGTTACTGTAATATTTGTGCCAGATTTTTATGCATTTTTAATTAAAGTTATTTAAATTCACTTTTATAAGGGTATAATAATGCCATTTAAGAATACCAATTAATTGAAGTAAATAACAAAAGTGTATTATAACTTAAAGGTAAAAAAATAACTGACTTTAAC
>JADKLZ010071522.1:20903518-20918517 GCA_021533235.1 Biomphalaria straminea
ATGTTTATACCTATCCATTTATTTGTGTACAAATATACATTGGTTTTCACTATGTGTAATAATACAAACTAGAAATTCGAAAGCTAATATATATTATAAAAACAACAACAAAACAAAACATGCAAAATATAAAGATACTTTAAAAAACAACAACAACAGCTGTTATCTAAACGGAAGAACTCCACATTTATAACTATATATCTCAATAATGTAGAAGTTATTTCATATTTCAGTAATTGATTAGTTGTTATGTTTTAATTGATTTATAATTGTGCTAATTGTTTAAATTTATAAATTGATCCAAGAAGGGGTTTTCGAGAATTCACAATTCCAGTCTTCACCGAGATTCGAACCCAGGACCCCAGTTTCGGTAGCCGAGCGCTAAACCATTCAGCCACCGCGCCCCCAGACTTGTTCATACATTATTCAAAATGAGACAAAATCAAATTCACATAGTTACGCCTGACGAATAGACCGACTATGATTTTTATCTTTTTTATTATTATAAGTCTTGTCTTCGAGTCCGAAGATTAGTGAGGAATACAGTATACAGTAACCCTTTCCCGTGGCTGTGCAGCCACAGCTGTGACCTACATATTTTGCCACATCCAGGGCAAGCAAAACCATTGTCCGCAGGTGGTCGATTTAGATTTTCTTTTCGTCATCTGCGTTTGTCCTCGGCAGCAGATTTTCTTTTGGTCTCAAATGTATATCTCTTTTTTATAGTGCCGGTTTTAAAAGGCTAAAAAACCCAAGGTAAAAATGAACATCTTTGAATGCCGCAGTATATTGCTCTTTTTTAAAGCAATTAATTTAAAAAAAATGTGTCCAGCAGCCTTTTTGAGAGCTCTCCAACTGTCTCTTTTATAGGCCATCCGCTGCCAGCCACATTCCTGTATTCCATTAACTCTTTCTCTCCGTAATTATTTACCACATTCTGGTGGAATCAACGTTGGTATCGTCAGTTAGGAGAGGAAGAGTTAAAAACGAAATGGTGCCTGAGTTGATCTTTATAGCGCTTACCGGGTGGGGGGGGAGGCAAGTAAAGAAAACTGAACTAGACCCCAAGCTGACAACGGCTTTGTCTGCATCAGATGTGGAAAAATATGTAGATCGCAACTGGGTTTGCGCATCCAATTGAAACTTTGCACTGACCCTTAATCATCGGAACTGAAGACATTACCATTATTATCTCTCTCTATATATAGTAATCCATATTGGGAATCCAATGAAAAAGTCATGGAAAGATAACACGTTTATTTCTGCAAGTCGGCCTAGAGTTACCCCATGTGACTTTCGCGGTGGCAGAGGGCGAGGCTCCGAAAAAAAAGGGGGGGGGGGGAGGGAGATGTAATCTACGCAGCGGGTCGGCTCGCTATTATTATCATTCTAAACAAAATAACTGTAAAGAAACTCTAGTTTTCCCGTATTAGACTATTAATTTCTACGCCTTTGTAGTCGATAGATCACTTTACAATCAAGCTACAATTATTATAAAGCTATGAGATTGTTATTTCTGTTATTACCATAAAAAAATAATTAAACACAAAGGGACAGTAAGCTTCCTTATACTAAATGCATATCTCTATAATTACTTCAAGCCGAGAACTGCATATTTCCCCCCATTGCTGGATAGGCGTCGACATTGATGAGTACCAAAATGGTATCCCAGCTGTTTTACCTTAATTACTGATAAAGTTACAGGTCGTGAGCATTCACTTCTAGATCAGTGCTACAAAAATCCGTTGTGTTAGAACGAAGGGGCTTTCAGTTTGCCAGAAGTCACAACAGAAGGGACAAAGACAGTGTTTTTACTAAAGGTAGGTAGCTTAACTCATGTCACTAAGTTTAATAGTCATTGTTCGAATTTAAAAAAAAAAAATGAAAATCAATACTTACATGTAATTGATGTCAATATTTCTTATTTAGGTAAAATTATGTTTTATGGAGAATTTCAATATTTAAAAAGTATTTTAGTGAGGGGAAAAAAAGAAATAGACGTAGCATTTTATAATTACTCTATTAATTAGTGCATTACTTGAAATACTTTCAACCAGCTTTGACTAAATTTATAGGGCCTACTGTCTCTTTCGATATCGTCGCGCACAACGCCATAGTACGACTCTAATAGACAGTATTAGTTTTTTGCAGTGTTACGCCTCTTCCACCGTGTCAAGTATAAACAATGAACTAAGCAGGAGGTTAGGTTTAGGTTAGGGGTTACAGCAGCCCATCGAAGTAGATATCCTTCAGAGACGCTGGAGATGGATAGTTCACATCCTGCGCAAGCCCGCATCTAGCATAACAAGGCAAGCCCTAACCTGGAATCCCCAAGGAAAGAGGAATAGAGGACGGCCCAAGAATACATAGCGCCGCGATCTGGAAATAGATGCCAAGCAAATGGGCAAGACTTGGGGACAGTTGGAGAGACTCGCCCAGAACCGAGATGCCTGGTTGGTGGCCTATGCCCCAGTTGAGACCACAGGCTGAGATGAGATGAAGCAGGAGGTACTCTCAAACACCGACGAAATGCCAAACAATCAATAGATGTAGTCGACACTAGTTTAAAATAGAAAACACTTTTAATCCTTAAGAAGGGAACCGTCCAATGTCTTCTGTCACTAGCCGTCTGGATATTACTTCTTAATGGACCTCATTCACCAAACGTAAACAAACAACATTTTCTCTATATGTTCTTTACAAATTACGCAACACGTAAGGCTGTCATATGATTAGTATTTTTTCATTATTTTATCAATATTATGACGTGGCTAAATGTGTTTATTTACAGTTGGTGAATGAGGTCCATTTTACTGTCCTAATGGAAGATGTCTTCATGTTTGTGTATTCTATAGCGTTCTACTTTTTTTAAAACAAACTTTACGTCATCTTTAACTAATCAAAACTTTCCCCGTATTCCCGAAACAAATGTAACTAAATCCTAATCATGTCATAACAGCAGTCTGTCTGTCAGTCCGTCTGTCAGTCCGTCCGTCCCGTTTAGATCTTAAAAAATAAAATAATAAAAATCCGATAGTATGATATTTTAGCTATTTCAAAGTTCTGATGCAGTAGTTAGGCTCCTTTTTTCTGATTTCAAAAAGTTAAATAGATAAAATTAACAATTTCAGCAGTTTTTTTCCCATACAAACTGTGTTTGTAACCTTGTTTTTGTATTGTATTTCGGATGCCTGGCAAAAATAACATTTCATTTCTAACTTGAATATGGGAAACTTTGAATTGGTAAGTCTTGTATTCGCAGAATATGAGCTGGAACTCCAGCCTTTTTGTCTCTTGGTAATTAACAGAAGTAGAATTTCTCTCAGTGAAAGCTTGTAATGATTTGCTTCCCGTGTCAATCTTGTGCATGTTAATTAGAGACTTAAATTATGCTAACACGGTGGTTTTCCAGTCTGATTCAGGCAACTTATTCTTTGATGGCACTAGGAAACACTGAGCACTTGTAGGAATTTGTCCTCGTATATGGAATAAGAAAACTGTCTTTATCTTTGTCTTTTCTTTTGAGTATTTTATTAGCGGCCCCCGAAAGGGGAAAAGACGCTATTAGTTTTGTGTGGCCTGTCTGTCCGTCTGTCTGTCTGTCTGTCTGTCTGTCTGTCTGTCCGTCCGTCCGTCCGTCCCGTTTAGTGCTCAGAAAGTAGAAGAGAAAATGAAAATCTGACATCACGATAATATAGAGCATTCAAAGTTCTGATGCAACGGCTACTTTTTTTTTTCTAAAAGCTCAAAATCTAATTTTTAAAAATATTTTATGCAAACAGTATTTAAAGAGAAAAAACCTAATTAGTATGCAATATAAATAAAACCTACTTTAAGACAATTAATAATCTAATATACTGCACATATTTTCACATTTTTTTTGTTTCAACATACGAGTAACATACCAGTATTTACTCGTAAAGTTATCAACTCATAAAACAAGTGTGGCAGTTGCCTTGAACATCGGCTTTACAAGGCTAACGTTGAGAGATCAAAGCACGGAAGATGTATATTAGTTTTGTGTGGCCTGTCTGTCCGTCCGTTGAGAGATCAAAGCGGATCTGACAGGGATCCGACTCCGACGGGGGCCGCCTCTGAGTTTGTGTATCACACAAACTCTCTTTGTAATCTTGTTAAGTTATGATTCAGTGTTTTATGCATTTTTTAAAAATCAAAATCGGAAAGGTTTAATGTTTAAAACTTATGAAACAAAAAAGGAAACAAACAAAACAGAGAACATAATTAATTAAAACACAGCAGAAATTTGTATTTCTCTCTTTGCAGTTTACAAGATGCTGCTACCTGTGTATATTTTTGTTAGCTGTCTACTACTAACAAGACAAGTCCTCTCAGGTAGATTTTTTTTAAATCTTAGAAATGAGTTGAATGCCTGAGCAGAAGCTACGTTCTTCTGTTCCAGGTCGCCCATACATTAGCCCCTCCCCACGCTACGATTCTCCAAGTTGATGTATTCAAAGGAACAGCAAGTGCCGATACAGTTTGTGGTCAGCGTCGTCCATCGTCGCAGGCTTTGTCAGGGTGTAGCATTGTGCGCTGGAAACTGCGTAAAGGTCGCCAACTCCTGATTCTTCCTCAGAGTTATCTCCCGAAGCATTTTCCATGATTGTGTACAGTTACAAAGCAGGAGAAGTTTAAAGTTAAAGTTTTACATCTCCGAGGTTGAAAGCAAAGTACAATTACAAAGCAGGAGAAGTTTAACTTTTTACATCTCCGAGGTTGAAAGCAAAGTACAGTTACAAAGCAGGAGAAGTTTAAGTTTTACATCTCCGAGGTTGAAAGCAAAGAAATCACTTCCTGCTCGAAGTGTTCTGGTTTAGGCACCAGTTACTTGCCTTTGCCCATACTCCCGTTAGTGTAGCCCAATTCCACATGACCAAATATCTAAGCCACACGCGACTTTTCTATACATACTGTTATAACCCTATTGTCGGCGCGATAGGGTTAACTGTAGGTTCAGCTGACACACACGATTCAGGCCAATCACACAGGTCAACGGCTGTCGATAGACAAGGGACAGTACTTCTAGTACACGAAAGTATGACCCGTGTTGTGGTCACGTGATCGAGAGCCTTCACGGACCAGAGACAGTGTGTTAGAAAGTACGGTGGAGTCCAGGACAGCAAGGCAGTAAGGACGCTGCTGTAGACTGAGAGTCCTCGAGAATGTAGCTGTGCGAGTCCAGAAAGAGAGACTTGTAGTGATTAGTAGGCAGTTCTATTGTGTTAAAGCATTTGAAGTTAGTGAAGTATTGTCTGTTGATCTATTTGTCATTAAACCGACACATTGTTACTTGAAACCCTTGTTGTCAAGTTCTTGTGTTAGATGTGCTGTGTTGTTTAACAGTGTTTACAGAAGGCCTGACAGAGAAGATCGTAACAATACAAATAATAGAATGATCGTGAGACCTTGTAGGGTAAAGGAACATACGAAACATGTAAAAAAAAAAAAAACATTTTTAACGAGGGAGTCATGTCGTTAACTCAACGACCAACCGTCGAGAAAATCACTAAGTTCAAATGAAAAAGGTTTGGAGTTTTGAACCCGTGACCCCCCTGGCCCGTTCGGATGTCAAATGCTTAATCACTAAGCCACCACGCCGAATGTGTAAATATAGATCTAGGTGTTTTATTGATTTATTTTTTTTTTTCAGACACATCCTGCCAAGGTAAAGCTGATATCCTGCTGATTGTCGATGAGTCCGGCAGTATTGGGAGTGACAACTTTGACCAAATGCTTGACTTCTTGGCAGATTTTTCAGGCAAATTTTCCATAGGCAAGGATTTAATCCACTTCAGTGAGCTGACGTTTAGTGACACGAGTACAGTCGTATTTGACTTCAACAACTATCAGACCAACAACACGCTAAAAAAGGTAAAACACTTTTTGATCTCGACGATCTACAATGAGCTCTCTCTAATTAAAAAATAAATTAAAAAAGATTTAACAATAACATGATATGCAGAGAATACATTGTATTGCGCCAATAAACTAATGATTATTTGTAAATATTTAAGTTTCATTTTCAGACCTTGAAATCTTTAAGCAGTGGCGTAGCTAAGGAGAGGGAGGAGGGGGGAGACTTTGAAAATCCCCCCTGGCGCCCACGTTAGAGGATCCCCAAATAAGTGTTTTTTACATTAAAAATTAAGTATTACGCAAAATGCTGGGGCCCCTAAAGAGGTCAAAACCCCCGGGCCCCAAACGATGGAAATTTTCTAGCTACGCCCCTGTATCGTCCGGCTGTAATGAGTGGCCCTCGCTGAATCCTCCTCTCGAGCATCTATCGTCCGGTTGTAATGAGTGACCCTCGCTGAATCCTCCTCTCGAGCATCTATCGTCCGGTTGTAATGAGTGACCCTCGCTGAATCTCTAGCCGCTTCGTAGGACAGAGCATAGATAAGGGCTTCACTTACTTTCCTTTTTCCGCTGATTCGGATGGCTTTTTTAAGTTCCGCATCTCGCACTCCATCTATGAAAACATCTGTAACAATGACATCCAAAAATTCTGGTGCTGCCAATGGATAAGCCAGACGGGCAAGACGCTCAATGTCTGCCGCTAATTCCTGTAGTGTCTCTCCATTCTTTTGCTGTCGACTTTTCAATTGAATTCTAAACACTTCCTGTAAGTGTTCGTCGCCGTATCGAAGTTCCATTGTTTTGACCATGGCATCGAAGTCCGTCTGGTCCTTCATTGTCTGTAACAATTCGGCTGCCTTTCCTCTGAGTGCCAACACCAGACCAGTTGCTTTCTCTGCCTTAGTGTTCCATCTGTTGACTTTGGCCGCCGCTTCAAACTGCAATCGGTACACCGACCAAGAAATAGAACCATCAAACACCGGCGGCTTAGTCTTCCCAGTCAATTTCCTTTTCCTCTGCTTTTGTACAATAGTTGCACTCTGTTTTGCATGGTCTCCGAGACAATGCATCGGCATTCTGGTGAATCAGTCCTTTCCTGTGTTCAGTCTCAAATTCATAACTCTGTAACCTTTCAAGCCATCTCGCCACCTGCCCCTCGGGATTCTTGAAAGATAATAACCATTTCAAGGCTGCGTGGTCAGTTCTCAGTTTAAACTTTTGTCCATAGAGATATGTATGAAAATGTAATAACTTAAGAATAAGCCTCAACGAAAGGATTACAAAATAATAAAATAGGATGTTTAATAATAAATAATAAAACTAGATCTAGAAACACACTATGTACAACACTAGTTTCACAAGCGTCCTCGTTTTCATCTCTAAACATCGGCCATGTTACTTCCGCTCTCCTTTTGTGTCTCTCTCATGTGTCTCATGGTGCACAGTTTCGCACCTAATGAAGGTGCGCAACGTAGAGTCATAACACTGCCCCCTCCTTAAAACTGTTCGTCTCGAACAAGGTTTGCTCCCACATGATAACGATAAAGCCGATCAACGTGAACAACCTTGAAGCTAGACCGTGGACTCTTCTGAATTCTGTAGACCACATCGTTGATCCTTTTAACCACACGATAAGGACCTTCCCAGTCTCTCTGGAGTTTGGGGGATCGGCATTTTCTTCTCCGAGGATTGTACAGCCATACTAGGTCGTTTTCCTGAAACCCCGAGTCATTTGCACGTTTGTCATACCTAGTCTTCATGATATCACTGCTATTCTTCATCACCCCACGAGCCAGGAAATGTGTTTCCTCTAGACGCCGTCTGAGATCAGCGACGTACTCAGTAGCAGTGACCGGTGTATCCCTCGGAACTCCAAATAGCAAATCACTTGGTAAACGAAGTTCCCGGCCGAACAACATCTTTGCAGGGCTATATGTTGTAGTGCAATGAATAGAACTCCTGTATGACAACAGAAACACTGGAATGTATGTGTCCCAGTTATCTTGTCGATCATCGGTGACCTTCGCCAAGTATTGTTTTAAAGGTTGTCATGTGACCAGCACAAAAACCAATGTCTTCGATTCTGATGATTAAGGATGAGTGCAATATTTCTCATGACTATGCAGACCCAGTTGAAACCTTTTTGTTTCCGCATCTAGTGTAGACAAAGCCGTTATCCGTTTCTTTTCGTCTTCTGCGCCTTTCTTCAATAATGGCCGTTCTTTGAGTTTCAAATGTTTGTTCCGCAGCCTTGATGAGAGCTCTCCATCTGTCACTTTCAGAGGACAGTGAGGGCGAAATAGCCCCTGAGTTGATTATAAATAAGTACCGCTATTCCGAAATACCCAAACCAGTATTATAATTCGTTTTTTTTTTTGTATACCAAGTAAAGGTAAAAAGAAAGTATATATAATATATTGAGCTTCTGCTACAGATAGAAACAAAATACAATGAATTTATTTGTAAAATCTTATCACGCTATTTTGGTTAGAGGTATGGTTAGACCTTCAGCCAATCAGTCACTATACAATTATAGTATCAATAAATTTAAAATTCATAATCCGTTAAATTTTATACTCACATAAACTTTAAATCTCCAGGCTATTCTAGACACGCCCTACAGTGGAGGATCGACCAACACTGGCGAAGCACTGAACAAGGCAAGAACATTTGCATTCACGTCTGCTAATGGCGCCAGACCGGATGTTCCGAAACTTGCTTTGGTTTTGACGGATGGCCAATCGAATGACAGTAAGCACGAGCATAACGAAATATGTAGACCTAATTATTTTCTTTGACAAGAGAAATATAACCAGTATTTTGAACTGATAACATAGCGGGCGTAGACGGTGGGTAAATTCAAGAATGACAGAAATGGTCTTTTTATTATTTATCAGCCAACTAAATTGTAAACAGAGTAATCTTTGTTACAAAGCTTATATCAACTCTGTCGCGTTTGAAATGTTTACCAGACAGACAGACAGAGTGAGTTGATAAAAGGTGTGTAAAAAAATGCACACAAATTATCGTAAACATTTGAAATACATAGGTTATCACCACTTCCTATAATTTGTACAACGGAAACACCAACAAGATACCGGTAGCGATATTCATCCGCCATTGATGGGAACTTCCAATAAATTTATTTATGATTTCGCAATTTTCATGAAACAGGATCCTACACAGTACAAGAGGCAGGCCTCTTGAAAAAATCTGGCGTGATTGTCGTAGCCATTGGTGTTGGCTCTCAAACAGACGACATCGAGCTGAAGGCGATAGCTACGTCACCATCTTATGTGTACAACGTCAACAGCTTCGAGGGACTCGACAACATTATATATAACTTGTCGAACACAGTATGCAGAGGTTTGTTATGTGACGTTTTATGTATGAAATGATGCCAACACTTAAAACTAAAAGACATGGGGACACAACGATGATTCTAAATCAGTATAATGACAGATGACAGTGGCATTTTGGCAGAGGCGCAGTGAGCACAACGTGCGCCCGGGGCAAAACATTATTGGCGCCCCTCTCCCCCTTGACCATGAACATTACATAGAAATATAGACTTATAAATAAAAAAGTATTTGATAATAATATAATACAAATAACTTAAGAATGTATTTCCTGAAATATATACAATATTTTTGGCGCCTATCTGCGTATGGAACCCCTCTGAAGGTGGCGCCGGGGTATCGTGTCCCCTTGCACCCTCTCTACACCTCTGCATTTAGGCCTACTAAACGCTATATAAAACGCTAGATGTCAACTTGTAATAGCAACTAGATATCAACAACATTGATTAAGCTTATTAAACAGAACATGACGGTAATTTTTAATGGATCTAACATTTCAGGGGTTAAACTCTAGATAAAACCACATGACTGCTATTGATTAAACACTACATGACAGAAGATGACAGCGACATGTATTTAGCGCTGGATGACTAAAAGACATTAGTTGAAAAGCTAAAATAAATTAACTATTTTTAAATGTCCCTCTAGTTCAGACAGAAGCCGCCTTCAACGTCAGCTCTCTGCTTTGTTTCGGAAGAAAAGATGGCGACTATCCTCCTTGCTCATCAGAGTGTGCAGACGGCTTTTATTACTCATGTGTCAATCAGATCGCCTTTAAAAGGTCCTATTTTATATGCATAATAAATAATAAAACACATTAAGGAAGTTATCAGCCTAACCTTTTTAGTTCATAGAGATGTTATTCCTGGTCACTGCAAGAGCTTCTATGCAAAGCCGGCATTAAGGCCGATTGCTCGAAATCGGGCCCCGCGCCAGGCAGGGGTTTCGAAATTTACATATAGCATATCAATATCATTCATGGTTATTGTCACAGGCTTTAAGAGATGTATAAGTTAGAGATTTAACATGTTTAGTTTATGTTACGATTGAGGTTACTTTATTAGACCATCCGCACTTATTGCGTTTGAGTTGCTTCATATGTATGCTGCATAATAAATGTTGATATTATGATCTAAATAAATAAATTGATTGTTAATTATGATTGCCCCAGTCACATGTCTTAGCCTTATAGGTTACATGTATCTAAAATTCTAATTGGTTACCGTTTCGTTATTGGGATGAAATGAATGTAGAACAATTGCTTATAAATACTTTTTCGAGTAATTTCATTTGGTTTCTAGTATTTATTTATTTTTTGATTGATTTGTTTGTAGGCAATGCAAGTCGAATACCTATGTGGATGTCAACAAACAAAGCCTTGAGGCCAAGATGGTATTTGAACCAGCTCTTTCAAGTTGTCAGCCGACTTCCCAGGCTTGTCCTAGGAATAATCTAACCCCATCTATTACCCCAACACAGGCTCCAGGTGAATTTGTTTTTCTTTTTAAAAAGGTGTTGAGTTTAATTTTGTTTGTTTTAGTAAAAAACTAAACCACACTTTCATATGACCTGTCTAAAAAATACTGAATGTCAAATGGCAAAATGCCAGATACTGAAGTCCTTCAAAGAGCGGATCTGCAAAGCATCCACACAATCCTGGTGCATTCCTAGCTGCGATGGGCAGGACACGTTTGCAGAATGGAAGACCACCACATCCCTTAACGACTACTGTATAGCCAATTAAGGAAAGGTAAGCGCTTATAAGGTGGACAAAGAAAACGCCCCCAAACCCCTCAAAGCTTCTGGGTTTAGGATTATCATTATCAGAGCATCATGGCGGCGCGCTGTGAAAACTGGCTCACAAATTGCAGAGGAAAAAAGAACAACGCTGGCAGAAGAAAAACGCCAGAGAAGCAAAGCAAAGCCAATGACACTAGCTCCAGCTGGAATAACCTGCCCAGTGTGCAGCCGAACATTCCAGGCTCACATAAGTCTCACCAGCCACACGAGGATGCCCAAAACCCCAGTGCAAAGCCCTCTTCCCCTGGATGACAAAATTGGTCATCGTCGAACCAGGATGGACGAACTAAATATATATATATATATATGTTAGTTGACATTCTTGTGTTAAACTAACAAGGAGACATCACGGAAACTTCTTCTGTGTAAGGCTTTCTTGCATTGATACCTTGTTTTCAAGATGCAGAGTAGGAATTTGAAGGGTTTACTTGGTGTGTGTGTGTGGGGGGATGGTGGAGAAAAAAAGTTAATAGATACAAGCCAGACTTCCATAAAGTTGAGATGAACAAAAAGCCTAGCACCAAGGGATCTTATTATTCTGCAAACCTTCAAAACGGTCTTGAATCTCAAGTCCATTTGTCTCTACTCTAGGGACGACACTATAATCACAAGCACCACAAACGATACCAAACTTACACTGACACTTGTCATCTGTTTCTGTGGCCCACGATTTACGAGTGTGTCATGTGGCCAGCACAACGACCATCCGCTTTTACTTTCCCCAACAAATGTCAGGTACCCATTAAAGCTGGGTAGGTGCCCAAAGATCCCCATAATTCAAAATCCCTGTCTTCACCAGGATTCGAACCCAGGACCCCCGATTCGGCAGTCAAGCGTTTTGGTCATGGCTTAATGTGATTATTGGCTTCCCTTAAAAGCTGAAATGTGGAGTGTGACAAAAAACAAATTGATCCATGTTTCAAGAGACGGACAGTCAGAAACCCCTCCTCCCCCCCCCACCCGCGAAGTCAGAAACAATCCCCCCCCGGGTCGGAAACAAATACCCCCCCCCAGCTCAAAACCTTTGTCTGCGTGCTCGGAATAACTACGCATGGGTGGGGGGAGAGGAAGTTCTCGTTAAAGATTGATCCATTCGGTTTTATACATTTGACAAATCTTTGTTTTCGCTTAAAATAATTTCATCAACACGTTTGGGTCCTTTCGATCAATGGATGGGCGCAATAAGCCCCTTCAAGCTATGGCTTCTACGCCAGGGAACAAAATACTAGATCCTCTTTCATAAACAGATATTTATCGTGACAAGATAGAACACTAAATGTAACCGACATTTTACCTACTTATTATTTGTGTATTTTGGGAGTCTAAAATCTATTTACAAGTTGATTTGTTTTATAACATCCTTTTTAGCATGTAAATGAGCTTCTACTACTTTGAATTATTTTTTATCCTCAGTGCAATCATGCCAAGGTAAAGCCGATATATTGTTGATAGTGGACGAATCAGGAAGTATCGGACTTGGCAACTTTAACCAAGTGCTCAACTTCTTAGCAGATTTCTCCACCAAATTTGCAGTTGGCAAGGACACGATTCACTTCAGCGAGCTCAAGTTTAGCGATACCAACACTATCGTTTTTGACTTCAACAAATACTTGACCAATGACACGTTGAAAAAGGTGAGAGTTCAAAGGGCAAAGTTTTTATGGTGGTTCGTAAAGCTCCTCAGTCCATCCATACTTATTATGGGAAAAATAAAGCGGAGGTCGTTGTGCTGGCCACATGACGCCCTGTCAAGATAACCATAAACCATAGAGACAGATGAGATTTACGTCATTTGCTCCCTAAAGATCGCTTGGTTTGAAAGGGGTGACTTATTACCTGTTACCTATCCCTTAGTCTGGTGGACCGTTGGGGCACCAAGCAAGACTTGTAAACCGTTTTTCTCCATTCCACTCTATCCTTTGCCCTGTTTAAAACCTCTTTCAATGGTAGGCCCGTCCATTCTTTTATGTTGTCTTCCCACCGCTTTCTCTGTCTGCCTCTTCTTCTTTTTCCTGGTACTGTTCCCTGGAGGAAGGTCTTTACGAGTGCCGAAGATCTTGTTATATGGCCATACATTTTAAGCTTTCGTTTCTTCACAGTAATTATAAGATAGGACAACTAAATGGTTGTGATGTTGGAGCATCGGTTTGGCACCACAGATCTTGAGGTTTGAATCTTACCAATACCTTTACCCGGCCCTCCAATGTTTGTACTTCGTATGTTTTATTATTATTTTTTTTTTTAGTCTAATTTTCATTTTCTCTCATAATTAGTTTCCCTGTTGTTCTTATTTATCTGTGCGTCGTTTCAAATTGAACAAATTTAGTCAATCATTATAAGTCAGTGAGTCTTTATGTTTGATGTTTAACATACCTTCTATATTTTGTTTTATGTTCTAAATACCAAGTATAACGGTGTGATAACGAGCACAGGTGGCGCTCTAGGCAACAGATGAAAAAAAAATGTCTTGTGAATTATTTGAAAACAGCTCTTCTAACCCGATATTGAAAAGTCTTACGACATCTTAAGCAATAACTATGAATATTCTTATCACGATATTCTAATTAGAATAGGGTTAGACACCGCCTCTGACACAAGCCAATCAGCCACTATTATAAATATAGTATCAATTTGAAAATTCATAATCCTTTAAACTTCATACTCAACATACAATTTAAATCTCCAGGCGATTCTAAGCACATCCTACAGTGGAGGCTCGACCAACACTGGCAATGCACTGAACAAGGCAAGGACATTTGCATTCACGTCTGCTAATGGCGCCAGGTCTGATGTTCCCAAACTTGCTTTGGTTTTAACTGACGGTCAGTCGAATGATAGTAAGTATCTTCTACAGAAATTATAAATAAGTGTATTTTTTTTAAAGAATACATATGAAGAGTGTCAATGCGCATGATACAATTATTTGTTTCATGTTTCCGTTAAGTTGTAATGATTTTATATCTAATATCTATTTATGTGACTTATTTGTTTCTTCCTGTTCCCTATTCTAATCTGTTACGATCACGGGTTCAGACGAGTAGCCCTACATCTCAAATGAACTACTGATCAGGCATCTCTCCTTATAGACATGGCAGAATTTAGGTCATTGGTTAATATGCATGACTAAATGCATGATGCGTAGGACGTAATCTTCTTCTTTTTTTGAATTAACGCCTGTATTATATAAGATAAGATAATATAAATAAATGTCTTGTTTGGAAAAGTCTAATGCCAGGTTTTGTAGCCTGTGTAAGGCGATGTTAGTTAGAGCTAAAATAACACAAAAAGCAAATCTCTTCGAACTGGTTGTCTTTACCCGTTCGTTTATTCTCGTCCTACATGCGTCAGCTGCACATGCGTATTTTGACTTCTCTCGTGAATTTCTTGGTGTGTCAAGTGGGCGATACGCAGAGGCGTAGCTAAAGTGGAGTGGAGGGAGGGGAAAATTTGAAATCCCCCCGGGCCACAACTTAAAGGGAGCCGCCAAAATTTTTTAAAATTAAATATTCAATATTACGCACAATGCAGAGCTCCATAAGAGGTAAAACTCGCGGGCCCCAAACCATTGCTAATTCCTATTTACGCCACTGGCGATACGGTCTTGGTAACTACTCTGCTAGTGAAGAGTCCATGAGCATGGTAGACTATACAGTTATCTTTTGTTTCTATTTCATATTTGTGTTCATCTTAGACGGCATACTAAAAAAAAGGGGGACTAATTCAACTTATACCACCACTTCAGTCAAGTACTATTTCCTTACCTTGTTTGAGATAACAACAAAAAAATAATTTATTACCAATAGTAAATCAACAAATCGGTTAATTTATTTTCTAAATTGATTCTTGTGTTGTCAGGTAAAATAAAAAATTGTGCAAAATTTCAGCTTGGATGACGGAGAATTAACGCGTCCAAACTTTTGTCCAGACAGACACATAGAGTGAGTTGTTTGTCCAGACAGACAC
>JADKLZ010071522.1:20924952-20948191 GCA_021533235.1 Biomphalaria straminea
TCCTATAAAATTGCGTGTCCTATGAAATGCGGGCCCCACTGCGGTCGCCGGCCCTGGTAAATAGCGGCATATGCTATGCCGCCGGTCAACTAGTAAATTATAATCATACATAACAGGGCATTGATGAGTCATTTCTTGCACAAAATCTTTGTAAAGAGTAACGACTGAACATGCCGTTTTTACAAGGAACGACTATAACAATTCCTACGCTAGTTGCTAACGTTACTCGGTCTTCATAGCTAATAACAAAAGTTCATTTACACTAAAGAAAAGCACTTCAGTAAAATAATATGTTATCATCATAAATAATGGCAAATCATTTATATCAGTGATGCCCAAAAAACGGCCCGCGAGCCAGAACCGGCCCGCGACTTGGTTTCATTCGGCCCGCCGAAGCGTTGTCAAAAAAATAGGAGAACATCCTCCCCCTTTAAAAAAAAGTGGAAAATGTATGTTTACCTTCGTTAGGGCCCTCACTTTTCTCTGATGGATAGGTACCGCGTTTATGAGTTAATGAAATGGAACTCTAAATGTAGAGTTTACCAAGAGAAGCGAATTGATCTTTTTTTTGTGGAACATTAGTCAACATATTTTTTTTGTTAAGAAAGTCTGACGGTTTCAAACACAACAACATATACAGAGGCATTAAAAAAAATATGAAGGCCTTTTTGGTTTGAGCCGCGAATAAAAGATTGGTTAAACTACGTCTAGAGATTGGAGCATCGATGGGAATATTTACCAAAAAAAAGAGATAAGAAAATGAGTCGGTGTTAAAGGTGGCTATAATATTGCTCACATTTTAAGTAGAGAAATGAAGACATTTTTAGACTTTTTTGAAAATGACAGACTTTAACTATCCCTTGAATTAATGTAAGTACTAGATACAATGGTTTCAAATAGTTTCAGGTGAATTTCGATTTCATTTATTTGTACCTTTTTTGTTGATGTGGCCCGCAACACGCGTGTCGAAAGTTAAAATTGCCCGCAGGTCGAATTATGTTGAGCATCACTGATTTATATGTATTTATAATAGGCAAAATGGAACATTTATAAATACACCCTAATATTAATTAAAGGTAACCACGACAATCATTGGAACTTGTTAAACTGATTTCTATGGTACTTTCCCAAATAGCGCTACTGAAAATATGTCCAGAGATTTAGTGTCTCTGTCTCGAGATTTGTATAAAATGAAAGTTCAAGTGAGTGGACAAAAGAATTTATATTTATGTGTATATATGTACAAAAAATATGTTACATTTTATAGTTTCAACTTTTTACATTAAATTTTTTTTTAAAACAAATTTTTAAAAATTAATGAGAGAAAAATTCCCACATCTATATATTATTTCTCAAAGTAAATAGGTCAAACGTGCAACACAATGCAACAACAAGAAGTAAATAGGGAAGATCCCATGGCGCACGCACCGCGGTGTGCATGGACCCAATCCGCACCGCACTATTTCATTCACAAAATAGCATAGACACAAAGAAATCAATAGACCGGGAAAAGGAAGTAACTTCGTGAAAACACATGTATATATATATCTACTATTGAATTACAAAAGATTTCAATAATTTCCGGAGATTTCCAGGACTTTTGCGTAGGTCTATATTTAATAACATTTCAGGAGATATCGCAGGGGCTCCTGGTAAATCAAGAGGCAGCGGGAAAACTGTAATATGTTATAAAATGGTTTAATTTAATAATTTATACATCTAAAATCTGTTCCTAGATCTAGATCTAGATCTAAAACTCGAATTCAACTCTAAGAAGATTATAGAACTTCTCTTCGCAAGTATAGTTTTATGCTTTAGCACATGAACATACTAATTATAGTCCATTTAATCAAATTAACATTCAAATTTGTTTTTCTTAAGCATTGTTACATGAGTGCAGCTATATTCTTAATATCGCGTAAATTAAGATCAATTAGCCATATTTTTAATCTCCATTCATAGTATTTTTCATTCATGAATTCACGCATTTTTACTTATAACAAGCAAATGGGAAGATCCCATGGCGCAACATGGTGTGAATCGAATGGGAAATAATAGCCTATCCAAATCCGCACTATTTTCATTCACAAAACAGCATAGAATTTTTTTTTTTTTTTACTTTAAAAAGATTTTAATAATGTCCGGAAATTTCCAGGACTTTTTCGACCGGCGGCATAGCATTTAATAACATTTCAGGAGATTTCCAGGGGGCTCCTGGTCAATCAAGAGGCCGCGGGAAATCTGTTATGTTTTATAAAATGGTTCAATTTAATAATTTATTCACTTAAAATTTAGCACGGGTCAAAAGAAAGTGCCGGACCCACTGTGGTCGCATATGTTGCAGTGCCTAAGGCCTGCCCTGGAAAATAGCGGCGTATGCTATGCCGCCGGTCGACTAGTACAAATATAAAACAAGACTAGAGAGTTTGTATGGACTGTGGATTACTACACAACAGCAATGATGTATTCTCTGATTTTCACTATAATTAGCGATCTAGTTTTGCATATGTTAAAGTTGTTCATCGTTGATTGTGCTTTATATTTATATATTACATTATATTACATAATACATTATATTACGTTCCCTATTTTACAATGGTTGATTCTTGACAACTTCAATACGTTCAGGACTTGCAAGGCCTGCCTTAGTCATAGGCAAACTAAGCAGCCGCACGGGGCATTCGGTTGATGTGGGCATCTCTAAACATTTTAGGGAAAAAATTCTGAAATGTAGATCAAATCTTAAACTAAAAGAGCTATATGGCTCTATGTCTCTATGGCTCTATGGCTTTATGGCTACTTGTCTAGCACTGTCAGTTTCAAATCTTCAACTAAGCTTTATAGCTTTGTAGCAGCATGGCTCTATGGCTCTTGTGTCTATGGCTTTATGTCTCTATGGTTCTAAGTCTTTATGGCTCTATGCCTCTATGGCTCCATGGCTGTATGGCTCTATGGCTTTATTGCTCCATGGCTCCATGGCTTTATGGCTCTATATCTACTTGTCTAGCACTGTCTCTTTCAAATCTTAAAGTAATAGAGCTCTATGTTTACTAGTCAAGATCTAGGTTCTAGATCATACAGGTTGGTTTTGAATCCATTGCTTAATTTGTTTTATCAGTTTTAATTTTATATTTTTGGTTTGCATTGATTTTATATTTCATTTGTTGACCAAATTCACCTTACCTTGGGAGTCCATTTTTTTCTAAGGCCGGCCCTGATCTAAAATTATCAAAATTTACCACTTTAATATTTTTATATTTTACAATGGCACAAATAGGCCTAATAATTGGCAACTTTGGATTTAAAAACAAATATTAACATTATAACTGAAACAATATAAAACCACAGTATAACGAATTCATTTTTAACGCTATAAATTTACATTTAAAGTTACACACAAACATACTGTTAAGACGTGGGCTTGAGTTAAAAAAGTAACTCAGCAATTCTCAGGATCACTGGTATCTCTCCGATTGCAGAATAAACATTTATCCACCTATGATCAAATCAGTCAATATCAAATATTTAATAAAATACTCAGAAAGACACAAAGAAAAAGGCACACTCCTCGCCCCATATGCTAGGACAAATTTGTACAAAAGCTCCTTCTACCCTAGCGCTATTAGAGCATGGAATGGATTGCCTGAGCTAGCCAGGAAAACCAGTGACTTGTCAGAATTTAAGTCATTGGTTAATATGCATGACTGAATGCATGACGCGTAGGACGTTATCATCTTCTTTTTTGAAGTAACGTCTGTATTGTTCTATGGCCACCGTCAGTCGCGAAGCGACTATGGATCATCTCATTTCCATGAGATGAATGCCTGGGCATAAGCTGTGGTCGGAACGATGTCGCCCACACATCAGTTCCCCCCTCTCCACGCATGTGATGTATCCAAAGGAACGGCAGTGCCGATACAGTTTGGGGTCAGCAGCGTCGCAGGTTCTGCCAGAGTGTAGCACTGGGTGCTGCAAACTGCCTTAGGGTCGCCAGCTCCTGATTTTTCCTCAGGGTTGACTCCCGAAGCCTTTCCCTTGATTGGGTATAACTGCAAGGCAGCAGAGGTTTGAATTCAGAGTTTTCCTTCTCCTAGGTGGGTAGCCAGCCATTGCTAACGAGCCCCTCCTGCCCGAAGCTTACTGGTTAAGGCGCCAGTTACTCGCCTGTGCCCCTTCTCCTGTTAGTAAGAACAGTTCCGCCGGACTCAATATCTGAGTCACACATGAAGGCCGGGAGTTGGACTGGTTGTCAGAGGCTATTTGAGACGCATGCCATTAGGAAGCATTTTATAGGTAGTGGAGTGCTTACATCCATTACCACTTCCGGCAATGACAACCTTGCGGAACCGTCTGTATTGTATTAGATAAGATAAGAATCGATAAAAAGAAATAATGTCACAATCTCCAAATCAAATGTACATATCTCGATTCACTAACAAAATAGAAAAGAATCCTCAGTCAAGAAATCCAAACTCATTACCAAAGTTTCTCAAAACATTAATACACCAGCTAAGGTCATTTTTGCCCAACAGCATAAAAAAAATCACCTTACTTTACACGTGGAAAAAAATGGTTAGTCAGGTAGGAACAGGGTTGTATTCTGCGTTATATTATAGAATTATTCATATTATAAGTTAGAGACGTTACTACAAAAAAAAAGTGGATGATAACCTCCTAACCTTTTCTCTATGTCAATCTAGTCATATATGTTAATCACTGACTTAGAGCCATTGATTTTCCTGGCTGAATCAGGCAACCCATTCCATGCTCCAATAGATGAGTTGCTCAGAGGTCAATGACAGGGGGAAACGGACGAGTTTTATAGTTAGACCAAATAAAAAGGCAGTGGAAATTTTTCGTTTTTTTTTAAATTTTAAACTTTCTCGAGTCACTCATGTCTAGACAATATCTACATCATTGTTTCTCAAACTGTAGGTGGCGCCCCTAAAAATGGCTCGACTCCCCCACACGAGGTGCGCAACGATCCGGGGTGGTGATGGCAGAGAAGCCGGTCATTTTATGTTTTAAGTTGCACTTTTATTGTAGTTATCAATCTACGGTTTGAAAATGAATATTTATACCAAGTTGACCAGTGTACACACGAACATTACGAACTACATTGTCTCATCGGCCACATCCTAATTGTTTGATATTTTTTTTATTGATTCATGTATTAAGTTTAATTAAAAATTGAGCAAAGTTTTAAACTTGATCCGAGAATGGGAAATGGGAGAAATAACATTTTCAAATTTTTTACCAGACAGACGGACGGACAGACGGACGGACAGACAGACAGAGTGAGTTGATATAAGCTTTGTAATAAAAAAAGATCCACGCAGAGGCGTCTTACCAGACTTGAAGATGTTCTTACATCGAGAATTTGTATTACAGGCAAACGTGTGTTATATGAACCTCTAATGCCTTCCGCAAAACAGTTTTGAAAAGTGAAATTCATTTTTTTAAAAATTATTTACCTATTCAATAGTTTGTTTGACCGTTGGGCCGTCCCTGAGACATGACGTTAAACTGCGCTCCTCTTTCCTTAGCACTTTTGGAGCTCAAAAGTGCCCTACTTCTTTTCTATCATTTTGTCTGCCTCCTCTTACTCTCAGTCTGCCTTTATTAACCTTCACTCTGTCTCCTTATCTTTTAAAACCTCACATTGTCCAGGACCAGTCCGTTTGCCGTGGACTGCGACGGGTAAGGGGGGATAAAGAGATCCTGGTGTTTGAGTGGGTGACTATCTGAGGATGGACCACCGCAACACAATACTTTGGCTCCGAGTTCCCCTAGACCTGAGGCCCAGATGGCCCGCTCTGGGTCAACCGGCTGGTCATGCCGAGCTACCAGCATAGGTCCTCGACCTATGCTGGAGGGCGGTGGCTAGAGGGTCAATCAGCCAGCTACTGTATCGGACACATGTCCGATGCAGCAGCTGACTGAGTATAGCACCTGTGTAGCCCTGGCGGGCTCATTCTGGACATCCGAATGGCCCGTCCCCCTGTTGGACTCGATGGCGGGTGGGGAGCACAGGTGCCGAACTATTTACCTTTCCTTATGGATACCCAAAAAAAACAAAAATCACTTGCCACAGACCCATGTCTTGGCAAGAAACGTCGTATTGAAACGAGAAAGGAGGAGGCCACAAAAAGCTGTCCTACCTGGCCATCATTTCTGGTGGTCAGGTGCACAGAGGAGGGGAAAAGCCTGACAAAACTGAGCCCTTTCTTCATATACAAGGGACTCAAGTCGGTAGTGGGAGAGCCCAAGGGTGTATCAAAGCTACACAGAACGATGGAACTACTCGTAGAAGTAGATAGCAAGATACACTCTGATGGGCTTTTGAAATGCAGAAGACTCTGTGATCTCCAAGTGGAAGTCATGCCACACAAGAGTCTGAACACCAGCAGAGGTGTAATCAGCTCTAGGGACCTGCTGGAATGTTCCGAGAAGGAAATAGTGGAGGGTATTGAAGGAATCACCCATGCCCGGCGCATTACAAGGCGCAGGGATGGTGAGGAGGTCAAGACCGCCACTATTATCCTCACATTCGGAACTAGGACACCGCCAGAGTACGTGAAGGCAGGATACCTACGAGTTCCAGTGAGGCCCTACATTCCTAACCCTATGAGGTGCTTCAAGTGCCAGGGTTATGGACACGGCGCGGCAGTCTGCAAGAGGAACACTGTGTGTGCTAGATGTGCTGGAGAGGGTCATGAGGACAAGGGCTGCACAGCCCAGTTCAAATGCCCGAACTGTCACGCTGGCCACTCAGCCTACTCCAAGGACTGCCCTGTGTGGAAACAGGAGGTTGCCGTGCAGGAGTACAAGGCAAGAAATGGATGCACCTTCAGCCAGGCGAAATCAGCCGTATCGGCCCTACCCAAGGGCCAATTCGGCTTGACAAAGACGTACGCCCAGGCTGCGGCTAAGACAGGAAGATCCATAGCCACACAGACGGACACATTGACCCCACCCCCTCCTCCTCCTCCAACTCAGAAGAAAACTCCGCCCAAGAACTTCACTCAAAAGAAACCAGAAAGCCCCGTGGTCATGCTACAAAACAGGTTCTCTGTGCTCACTGATGAGAGCATGGAGACCGAACAGCATGTCCAAACCAACACTCCGGGAGAACCCGGAGTCACCATGTCTGATAGAGGTTCTCCTCAGAGAACCCAGTCAGACACCCCAACCTCTACTGAATCAGAGGTTGACAAACTCCCTAAGGGGAGAACTCAAAATGGAGAGGATGCCCGAGGTGAGGGAGGAGGATGTAGCCTCCGCTCTAACCAGAGGGATCTCTCCTCTCCAGAGAGAAGGACTCCCCCCAGGAGAGGGGTGTCCTCCTCTCCAACCAAGCAGAAGTCCAAAAAAGTCACAGGAATAAAGGGAACCCCCTCCGGGGGCCTCCCGAAGCCTAATAGCTCCAAGTAGGTCATCTAGAATAAGCCATGGATTCCAGAATTGTACAGTGGAACTGTAGAGGCCTCAAGGCCAATTACGAAGAAATGCAGCTACTGATGGACTCTGAGGCTCCTGTAGCTGTCTGCTTACAGGAAACATTTCTGAAAGATAACATCAGTTTCCGAAGCTACATTGCTTACAGCAGGAATGTTGAGGATGCAGAAAGAGCATCAGGTGGAGTCTGTATCCTTGTGAAGGACAACATCCCCCATGAGAGGGTAGAACTACAGACCACACTACAGGCCGTAGCAGCTAGGATAACTTTACACAAGGTTATCACTTGCTGCAGCCTGTATCTACCACCAGGCGCTCCATTGGACCCAGCAAGTATGGAGGACCTGTTGAGGCAGCTCCCTCGGCCTTATATTATCCTTGGGGATTTCAATGCTCATAACACAATGTGGGGATCCAACAGTACTGACACAAGAGGTCGTATGCTGGAGGATATCTTCCTCCAACATGATTTATGCATACTCAATGATGCATCACCGACCTACTTGCACCCAGGAACTGGATCCCTCACGTGCATTGACCTCACCGTATGCGTCCCCGGACTTCTGGACGACTTCAAATGGTCAGTTAGTAATGACCTACGGGGAAGTGACCACTTCCCAATCATCATTACTAACAATCTCCCCTCAATGGGACGACCTCAACGGTGGAAATTGAACAAGGCGGATTGGGAGCAATTCCAAAAAAGATGCTCAGAGGATATCACAGAAAGTATCCTCGATGAGCAGAACCCGGCTGATATCTTCGCTTCCAAGCTACTCGACATTGCCAGGAAAGTTGTCCCCCTAACCTCCGCAAATCCAAAACGGCCCAGCAAACCATGGTTTGATGCAGCTTGTAAAAGTGCTATTGGCGATAGGAAAAAACGACTGGCTGCATTCATAAAGAATCCTTCCCAGGAAAACCTCAAGCTATTTAGGATAGCTAGAGCAAAGGCTCGACAAATCATACGGTCAGCCAAAAGGAATTCCTGGAGAAGCTTTGTCGGCAGTCTGGATGCCAAAACTTCTGCTAGAGCGGTTTGGAAGGCAGTAAGGCGAATCAAAGGGAAAGAATCAAATGCAATAGGGCATTTGAAAAACCAAGGACGAACTGTCACGTCCCCCAGAGAAATAGCTGACTGCCTTGCATCCTCAATAGCAGAAAAATCATCCACTGCACACTACACGCCAGAGTTCCAAAAAGTCAAAACCAGGGAGGAAAGACATCCCATTGACTTCAGGTCAGAGAATAATGAAGCCTACAACAAACCGTTCTCGCTCGAGGAACTGAGGGATTCGCTGGACAAGTCACATGACACAGCACCTGGAGAAGATGAAATCCATTACCAGTTCCTCAAGCACCTTCCCGAACCCTCATTGGCAGTCCTGCTAGGGGTCTATAACTGTGTGTGGCAAACAGGCGCTTTCCCAAACAGCTGGAGGAAAGCCACAGTTATACCGATACCTAAACCGGGAAGAGACGGCTCTGACCCAGCTAACTATCGACCAATAGCACTAACAAGCTGCATCTGCAAAACCATGGAAAGAATGATTAACAGTAGGCTGGTCTGGTATCTTGAGAGGAACAACTTGATCTCCAAATACCAGTGCGGATTCCGACAGGGGCGGACAACAACCGACCACCTGGTAAGGCTTGAAGCTTTCATAAGAAATGCTCTACTCAGGCGAGAACATCTAGTAGCTGTATTCTTCGATATAGAAAAGGCCTATGACACGACCTGGAAACATGGCATTCTACGTGACCTGGAGCTTATAGGACTTAAGGGACACCTCCCCCGTTTTGTAGGGGAATTCCTGAAAGACCGAAAATTTCAGGTCCGAGTGGGCACCTCCACTTCTGACACATTTGAACAGGAAATGGGCGTACCCCAGGGCAGCATTCTGTCAGTCACCCTGTTCAACATCAAAATTAACAGCATCATTAATGCTCTATCCCCTGGCATAGAGTGCTCTCTGTATGTTGATGACTTTGTCATTTTTACTTATGGGAAAAATATGAACACCTTAGAAAGAAAATTACAGTTAAATTTAAACAAAATTCAAAATTGGGCAAATGATAATGGTTTTAAATTTTCGGACTCCAAAACAGTTAGTATGCATTTTTGTAATTTAAGAGGGCTCCACCCAGATCCTGAATTATTTATAAACAAAAAGAAAATCCCCGTTGTAAAAACTACAAAATTTTTAGGCCTTACCCTTGATTCCAAATTTAATTTTCTCCCCCACATTAAAGAACTTAGGAAAAAATGTCAAAAGTCATTAAACATACTTAGAGTACTCAGCCATACGGACTGGGGGGCTGACAGAGACACCTTGCTGTTGCTGTATCGAAGTCTAATCCGATCCAAGTTGGATTATGGATCTATGATATATGGAGCAGCAAGGAAGTCTTACCTAAAGATACTAGAACCAATCCAAAATGCTGCCCTGCGTCTCTGTCTCGGCGCGTTCCGCACGTCACCAATTCCGAGTCTACATGTGGAGGCTGGAGAGCTCCCCATGGACATAAGGATGAAAAAGCTTGCAATGCAGTACATAGTAAAACTAAAATCTAACCCCACGAACCCTGCTTTTGATCCCGTATTCAATCCCATAAATGTTGAAATATACATTCGAAGGCCTAACGTCATACAGCCGTTGGGCCTTCGAATGAGAGAATCCATCCAAAATTTAACCCCACCCATCGACCAAATTTTCAAAATAGAAACCCCACAAAACCCTCCTTGGTTAACTAGTAGACCCAAACTAAATTTATCCCTCCTTAATTTTAAAAAGCAAAACACAGACCCAACCCTATTACAAGTCCACTTTAGGGAACTGCAGGAGAGCTACGGAGATTGTGGCACCATCTACACTGACGGATCCAAAATGGATGGAAAGGTCGCGTGTGCCTGCTCCTTTCGGAGCAAAACAATCTCCCGTAGACTCCCTGATGGATGCTCCATCTTTACGGCCGAATTGCATGCACTGTCGCTTGCACTTACGGCCGTGAAAGCATCAGAAAGGAGAAAATTCATAATCTGCTCCGACTCCAAATCTGCATTGCAAGCTTTGGGGCGGATGAAGACTGACATTCCATTGGTACACAAGTGCCTAAAGCTGTTGGACCAAATAGCAGCCAACCATAGGGATGTCACCTTCATCTGGGTCCCCTCCCATGTAGGCATAGAGGGAAACGAAGCCGCAGACAGAGAAGCAAAGAAAGCCCTAAACCAAGCAGTGTCAGGAACCCAAATTCCCTACTCGGACCTGAGACAAAGTATTGCCACTGCCACCTATCAAGAGTGGCAGGACCGATGGGAGGCTGAGAATCACAACAAACTCAGGCAGATCGTGGCGGATGTCCGGTGGCGGCCCATATCTAAGGGTCTGACAAGGCGTGGCAGCACGACCATGTCTAGACTTAGGATTGGCCACACCTACATCACACACTCTTTCGTGCTGAAGAGAGAGGGGCCACCACTTTGTGAGCGTTGTGATTCTCGCCTCACAGTGGAACATATCCTCATTGACTGCCCCAGATACCAGGATGTCAGGGAGAAGTTTTTTATACCCACTGACTTAAAAATACTGTTTGACACTATCGACCCTGGGAAGGTACTGGGCTTTATCCGGGAGGTGGGGTTGTCTTCGAGGATCTGATTCGTGAGTCTGTATACACATATTATTTACACTAGATTTTTATCAAATATCTAAATTTTTATCTATGCTACTTTAACTGTAAATAAACCTTAATTTTAACGAGTTAACTGTATAAACTTTGACCTTTTTATAGAGGGAGAGTAGTCCTTGAGGGACTACGGGCACGACATGGCCTATTTGAGCCGATGTGCCTAAAACTAAAACTAACCAAACTAACTTGACCGTTGGGACACCATGCAAGATTCGTCAACCGTCCTTCTCCACTCCTCTCCGTCTTTTGCGTTAGTAATAACCTCTTTCCATGGCACTCTTTGTAAGACCTAATTTTACCTGTGACTATTTTTTCTGTAATGAAAGGTGCGGTCGTATTGCAAGGAAACATTCTGATTTAGGCCTGCCCTGTCCCGTTTCATTCTTTTAACCTTTTTTTTATGAGACCCCAGGAGAAATAAATTCGAAATCTCATAACGCAGAAAGGCTTCTTTGAACTCTTTGACCCCGCAACGACGCTCCCATCGTTGATTCTATCCAGATATAAATATATAAATTCCGTCCAAACGTGGAAAATAATTTCGGTTTCAAAGAGTTAACGGGGTTGCAACCTCGGGACACAACCGTGGACGCTTACAGCACTTATCATGTCCCCACCTGGCTGAGGAGATTGCAACTGAAATGTGTGTTCGTGCTCTTGATGTTTGACTTAAGTGTAAGACACTTTTCACATAGCCTTACGGTGGCTGAGCCATAAAGCGCTTGGCTTCCTAACTGGGGGTCCCGGGTTCAAATTCTGATTGGGATTTTAAATCTAGGGCCTTCACTCAGCTCTAATGGGTACCTGACATTAGCTGGGGAAAAGTAAAGGTGGTTGGTCGTTGTGCTGGCCCAATGACACCCTTGCAAACCGTGGACTACAGGAATAGATGACCTTTACATCATCTGCCCTGTTGATTGTGATGTGTGAAAGGGGACCTTTTTTTTTCAGACAGCCATAAAGTACTGACTACTGTTTTCATTTGAATTAATTCACTTCTTCGTTCTTATAATTACTGTTATTATTGTTTTAAAATACTCGTAGATTTTTAGCCTGTTAATGAAGCCCCCATTTGGATAAAAATCAAAATCGAATTAAAAAGCGTTCGATGAACAATGTCAGATTTTATTATATTTATAATACTGCAATACGAATTCATTTTTTTTCTTCAATTAGGAGCAACTACAATGCAAGAAGCAAGCCTGTTAAAGAATTCTGGGGTTACCGTCTTTGCTATTGGCGTCGGCACAGGAATAGATTACAATGAGTTGCAGTCCATAGCCACAGCCCCGTCGTATGTTTTCAATGTCAGCAATTTCCAGGGACTTGAAGCCATCATCAACAACGTCTCCAACACTATCTGTAAAGGTTGTCGTTCTTTACATTTTTGGATGTTTGTAGTATTGTAGACATCATTATGACATCATTCTTAGACATCATTCTTACTTTTGTTTATTGCGTTTGCTTTTTATCCTTAAACCAAAGTCAGTGTTTTATATCTAATGTTTGAAATAGCCAATGATATAATTTCAGTCCAGACAGACGTGAACATACAGACAGTGAACGTCAGTTCCTTGTTTTGTCTTGGAAGAAGAGACGGTGACTATCCAGCCTGTTTATCCGAGTGTGTTGACGGCTACTACTACACATGTAGTCGTGAGCTCGTGTATAAAAAGTAAGATACCGTACAACTATAGCATTTTTACATGATTGCAACTATTATCCTAATATCGCGTAAATCAAGGCCAATTATCTATAGTTAGCTTCATTCATATTTTTTAGCGTGAATTCACGCATTCGCTTTACTTACTTACAACATTATTATTTTCTTTAATTGTTTCTAATGCACTATATCACTGACTACATCAGCAATACGAAAGTAAAGACCCGCGGACAGTGGGTAATATCTGTCTAGTATATATATATAATTCTCTTCTTCCCTGAAGAGTTTTGTCGAGTAGCAAGAAGTAAAGGAAAGATCACTCTGCGGATGGTCCATGAAAAAAAAAAGGGGGCGGGAGAACACTTAGTTTTAGTTCTACCTTACCTTAACCACAGGGGCCCCCGCCCGCCAAGCAATCTACTCTGTAGTAACTATCGATGCGACAGAACAGGCTCAAGACTTTGGGCACAATGGAAAGATCACTCTTTTATTTTTGCAACTCAGACGGTGGGAGTTATCCTAGGTAATTTAGGAGGCGAAAATAAATGACAATTTTCGTCTATATATTTCAGGAGATTATGAGTTTTCAAAAGATTTCAATAATTTCCGGATAATTCCAGGACTTTTTCGTATATTTTGTAAGTCATATACAGGACCTCCTGTTAAATCGACAGGAGGCCGCGGGAAATTTGTTATAAGTTATACAATAGTTTATTTTAATAATTTTTACACCTAAAATTAGCGCGGATCCTATAAAAGTGCGGGACCCACTGCGATCGCATAGATTGCATTGGCTTAAGGTTGGCCCTGCAAAATAGCGGCGTATGCTACGCCTCAAGTCGACTAGTTTCTTATGAGAAGTCAAACCTCAAAGACCAAATAAAAAGTACAGGAACATAAAGTGCTTATGGTCGTACAATGTATCTATTACATAACAAATTACTATGTTGTTTTTTTTTACTAAGCTTATATTAAGTCTGTCTGACTGTCTGTCAGGATTCTTTTACAAGTTTTTTTACCTCCCACTTTCCATTCTCGGATCAGGTTCAACATTTGTACAGTCGTTTATTGTGGATAACAACACACAAAACCATACAAAATTAACCAATTAGTCAATTTGTTGTAATTAATTTTTGTATTATGTTTAAAAGAGGTATCTGTGAGTAGGTGTCCGTAATGCCTGCAAACCCCGCTCACCTCGAGTCGGAATTAGAGCTCTAGCCCACTTGGCATGTAGCCAAACGGTTTTATGTCACTCGGCCGCACATCTTTCCGAATCCAAGAAGAAATATTAATATTGTAATACAAACAAAACAGACTCTGTGATAGCATGTGTATTATGCTGAAGTGACAAAAGAAATATGACATTGTCATATACGATATTAGAAAGGGTTATATACTTAGTTATTTTCCTACTTTGTTTTATTTTATCGTGCACCTTCCCCTATCCCTTAATCTGTTTAGCCGTTGGTGCACCACACAGGATCTGTCAACCGTCTTTCTCCCATTCCTCTATGTCTTTTGCTTTGAATAGAACTTCTTTCAATTTTCAGGCCCGTCCATTCTTCGATGTTGTCCTCCCATCGCTTTCTCTGTCTGCCTCTTTTTCTTTTTCATGTTACTGTTCTTGTTCAGATAGGTTGAAACTTTGCGTAATTATCGATTATAAATAGGCCTATTATACATTTAAATCAAGCGATGCAAAAATATTGAACTTGAATCATAACCCAGGTACAATAAACTCTCAATTGTCCATAGTAGAGTGATTATTATTATAGCTTTTATATAGCGCTACTTTCATGCTTATAGCATGCTCAGAGCGCTTTGGTCCAATCTCATTTGTGGACCAGTGGGGGGGGGGGAGGGGGTATCTAGGAGTTGGTTTCCCGTGCCGCCTTTGGGCGCTCAGTAAACACAACTCTGCCCGAGTCGGGTGTCGAACCTCGAGCCCCCTTCTAGGTAGCCAAGCAAGCCAAGCTCAAGCCGCACTTAGCCTCTCGCCCACGCTTCCCACTAGTTGAGTGATGTAATATCTTTGTTGGTGCATATCTCTCACATTAACCCGTTTTATTGAATTCAGCATCTATAGTAACAGAATAAATTTAAAATATTTTAATTCTGAAATAGTAATCACGACACAAAAAGATTGAACACTACATTCATACTTACCAATAAAACACGTTTCAATGCAAATTTAATAAAGATTTAAATTAGTAGATAATGTAAGCTAGAAAACTATAGACTGAACTGACTTATTTTGGACCCTGATGTAAGATTGTCTCCCGTATCTTTAGGTTCTTTAACTCGGGAATAGAAAGTTCTCAAATTTATGCATACCAGATGCCGATTATCTCCCCTTAATTTATCAATCTTCTATGTAAAAAAATAGAAACAATTAGAAGACAAAATGTAAGAAAGAAAACTGAAAAAAACTTCATTGTTTACATTTATGTGGCTACCTTGACGTGTACATTACATGCCTATGCTCAATATTTTTTTTACATAACTTTTAATGTATTATGTCCTTTAGTTTATCACTAATGAGTTTACATTGAATCTCACAGGCAATGCAATATAGGTACATACACTGATGACAATAAACAAAGCTACACTGACAGGATGGTGTACGATCCCATAACTCGCAGCTGTCAGCTCAGGTCCATAGCTTGCCCCAGAAGTCCTCCTACCACAGCTGCCCCTCCCACCACAACTACGACCACCACGACAACCACTCCGAGACCAACCACCACTACACCAACGACAACTACTACCAAACCAACCACCACTACACCAACGACAACTACCACCAAACCTACAACGACAACATCGACATCCACGACAACAAGCGCAGGTAAGAACTGTGAACGCTGTGTAAAGCAAGGTACTTTGATATTATTTACAACAGTCGCTTTACTGTACTTGTAAACGTTACCAACACAAATGTAAACAAGATTTTTGTACCCTTAGGGTTCTTCTAGAGTCATGTTTCTACAAATTATAATATTGCAATAAGCCGTGGTGGTTGAGGTGGAAAGCGCTTGGCTTCCGAACTGGAGGGTCCCTGGTTCGAATCCTGTGGAAGACTCTAATTTTTCATTTTGGGATCTTTTGGGCGATTCTGGGTACCTTACAATAGTTGGGGAAACGTAAGAGTGATTGATAGCTGTGATGGTCACATGGCACCCTTGTTAACCATTGGCAGAACCGATGACCTTTACATCATCTTTCCTATAGACATAAGTTCCGAAAAGGGAAGATAATAATACTTTTTATCTAGATTCCGATACGACAAACATATTGGAGGTGGAGCTTTAAACAACTGTTATCGCAGTTATTTATTTATAGCCTCTTTATTTAGAGCCTGATTTGAAGCAAGAAGAGTGGCCAGTGCGATAGAGCGCCGAACCAACAGAAAGCAGAGAGAAAAAGCAGGCCCATCTGCAACTGACAAAACTCACCCATGCCACATATGCGGCCGGCTTTTCAAAGCGAGGATTGGACCTTACAGCCATCTTCAAGCCCAAAGGAAATGAGAAATGTGCTCATCTTCGAACACGAAGGAGGAGCTATATATATATATAGGCTCTAAATATATATATATATATATATATATATATATATATATATATATATATAGAGAGAGAGAGAGAGAGAGAGAGAGAGAGAGAGAGAGAGCCTGATTGTTTAAAATTTGTTTAAATTGGGTGATCGCTTTTTAAAAATATAATCATTAAACAAATGTGTGTGACCTGAATCCGAACAGGGCTAAGGCCTTCTCAGCCATCACGGTATTGTGTAAAAATAGTTTTATCACTATTTGTATATATAAGCTTTGTGAAAAAGGATCTTCAAAATTATTTTGGTTATTCAAAGAGGATTTTCTCTTCTTGTTTTCAGTGACCATGTCCACATGCCAAGGAAGAGCTGATATTCTTTTCGTCATCGATGAATCAGGAAGTATCTTGAAGGAGAATTTCATCAAAGTACTCCAATTTCTAGCAGACTTTGCATTTCAGTTCTCTGTTGGCAACGATTCGGTTCACTTTAGTGAGATTACTTTCAGTGATGTCAACAAGTTGTACTTTGATTTTACCAAATATTTGACTAACAGTGCGTTGAGGAAGGTGAGATTTGAGTTTGAGAACCTCTGGGCAGTCTTTCTTGTTAATACAAGTTATTCTTTTGAATTTACCAACCAGGCAATCATTCTATCTTTTTCCCATTCTCTCTCTCTCTCCCCCCCTCTCTCTCTATTTCCATAACTTGTTCTCTTTCGCTCTTTCTACCAGTATTTTTTGAGTCCCTTTTTCTCTCTTTATTTTTCTGTTTTTCTTCTTTCTCTCTTTACTTCTGTATATAATTTTCTTACTTTTTTGTGTCTCTTTTTCTGTTTATGTTGAATTCAGAAGTTACTTATATGTGAAAGTAGAAGAAGCACTTTAAAAAAAGAAGTTTTAGGAAAATACAGATGTTTCTTCATTGAGTTATTAATGTAATCCCTGGCATAATCGTCACACAAGTAACGCATATATACTAGAATTGGGCCGTGACCAGGGAGCGCATTTTAGTATCGAGGGCTATGCCTTTGTCTGTCCAGATTATTTTAAGTTTAGCAAGTGCTGCTGTAGACTGTGCAATTCCACCTATCTATATCTCAATGTATCTCTCTATCTTCCTCTATTGCTTTATCAACTCAATGAGTCTCACTCTTGAATTTCCTCCTGTCGTTGGCATTTTCTACACATCATCTCTCTGCTTGTTATGCACATCTTTCCAGGCTATACTTAGCACGACGTATGCAGGCGGTCAGACAAACACAGGTGCTGCCCTAAACCTGGCCAGAACTGTGGCCTTCACGTCTGCTAATGGCGCTAGGTCGGACGTTCCGAAAATCGCATTGGTCGTGACCGATGGTCACTCGTCAGACAGTAAGTACCAAACTAAGTTATAGAGCCACGGATCAAATTTTATCCAAATGGTTTAACTTCATATTCTATCTGAACTGAGAAATAATATATGAGACAATCCATTGTATTATGGATAGATTTAACTCTTTCTGTACGGGGTTTTCATAGGGAGTAAATTTGCTAGCGATGCTGGTTGAGATCTATTTTCGTTTTTAAATAAAATCAAATATGTTAAATTATATCTGTGGCATTTTACGTCTCGTGAGACGATCTTTTCCCTTTGCAACGTATTGTGTGGCTAAAGAGACCAATCCTTGATACACAGCTGCGGTTGCAGGTTGGGCATATAAATTATATGTTAAATTATATAATAAAATAAATAAGAACATTACGCAAGTTTTAGTAACTTTTACCACCCTGCAGATTTTTTTTTTGTTTAACACAGTGGTGGGTAGCGGCCCCTTTGGGGGTCGATTAACGATTTGCCAGCGGTCGCCTCTAAGACCATCGAAAATATGGATTGTTATTGTCTACTCTTCTAACACTTAAACACCGTATATTGTGTGTGTGTGGGGGGGGGATCGCGGCAGAGTCTGGGATTGTAAAAAGGGGTCGCCGAGCTTACAAGGTTGAGAACCGCTGTCTTAGCAAGACTCAGTTGTTTCAAAATAATTCGCATTGAAAGTGAAAGAGTTTATGAATGTTCCCAGGGCCAGTTACATTCAAAGAGGCGGAACTCTTAAAGAACTCTGGAGTTATTGTTCTTACCATTGGTATCGGCCCTGAGATAGACAACAGAGAACTGCAAGCGATATCTACATCACCACTCTTTGTGTACACGGTGTCGACATTCAAGGGACTTCAAAACATTTTGTACAATGTCTCGAATACAGTTTGCAAAGGTTGGTCGAGTTTATCTATCTCATGAAATGTGTAATTTAAAAAAAACAACACGCTTTAAGACTATGTCCAGATATAGATGAAACAATGTCGTATAATAAGGATTAGTATTTACTATATCTAGACAAGTTTCTCATGAAAATGGGTTTCTTGATTTTTGTCTGTTATTTTTTTTTAAACAGTATTGTTCAATGTTATATTTGTTTGGTCTGTGAAGTAAGTTCCCTTCGGGAACATGCGGTCCTGAAGGCTAATGATGTAAAGGCAGTGGCGTAGCTAGGGTGGGGGGGAGGAGGGGGAAGAATTTGAAAATCCCCCCGTGTCCCCACTTCAGGGGGTGCCCCCTAATGAGTGGTTGTTTTTTTTTTTTTTACATTAAATTAAGTATTACGTATTATGTAGGGGCCACCAAAGACGTCAGTCCTCAAGGGCCCCCAAACGATGCAAAATTTCTAGTTACGCCCACGTGTAAAGGCCATCCAATTCTGTGGGCCACGGTAACGAGAGTGGCATGTGTCCAGCAAAAGGACCAACCCATTAGAGCTGGATGAATCTAGCGGCGCCTTAAAAATCCCGACATTAAGAATTACAGTCTTCATAACGATTCGAACCCGGGATCTAAGGTTTGGAAGCCAAGTGTTTTAGTCCTGCCATTTTGATAACTCTGGGGTGGCTATGCACTAAGCGATATAGAACTATTTTGAAATCGAAGAGAAAAAACACGATGTGTGAGTCTTTGCGCATGTTGTTAATGTTTCCATCTGACCAGGAAACCATATTGTTACAAGCTCTCACGTGAAAGCAGTATATATTTGTCACAACTGATGTTTGTTATGGTGCCGGGGATTATATCTTGATTTGTATGTATTTTGAACTAAGACAATCTAGGATTCAAAATGAGTAATACTTCGGTGAAATAAAACACAGGAACTTTATTCAAACTTAATATAAGTACAGCTATGTACAAGATATGATTCAATAGAATGAAAAGTAGAACATAAGCATCTTTCTTATAAAAATACAGAGCTATTAAAACACATCTGCTCATAAGAACATTTCTGCATAGACTAATCTGGCGCACTTCTTTTGCCCGCGAACTCTTAGCGCTAAGCCTTTCAAAATTGTCTTTTTATTTTAAATTAACCAATAGATTTGAAACATGTGTTTGCCGACAAGTTATAAATAGGTTACGGGTAAATCCTGAGGCACAGTTAAAAACCTAGATTTCTATTTGCACACACGCTCTTACAAAATATGAAATATACAGATAAACCTAGAATGGCATTTGTGACAATATTTTAAAAGGTCTTGATCGAATTTTTAAAACACTGGTAATATTTTATTTTTCTTGGCCAATACTTTATGATAACGTCATGTCCCTTTCTTGCCCCTCCCCCTCATGGGGGGAACGACAATATGAGATAAACAAAGCCCAATGCATTCTATTCTTTTGTTTCGCTTTTATTCCAATTCCCATTTTTTAAATTACGTCACAGTCGTTAAGTGTTACTGCTAAAAATAAACCTGGGTAAATATATCTACAATTTTCGCGCCAAATTTTAATATCAACTCCTGGCATCTACAAAACGGATAACTGTACTATTTATTGCTTCATTGATTTTGATTATAGTGCAGAATGAGGTCAACATGAACGCTATAAATATCAGCTCCCTGGTTTGTCTTGGAAGAAAAGATGGCGACTATCCAGCGTGTTCCTCAGAATGTGTTGAAGGCTACTACTACACATGTGTTCGTGAAAGAGCGTTTAAGAGGTATGAGTATCATGCTTTCGTGGGAAGACCATCTTGAAACTCTGGCAAAGACAATAGCATAGTTTTTTTTTTCCTTTAACAAACCTAATATCTTAAAACTATATAAGATCTTTGATAGTTTTTTACTACGCGACAACGTAAAATTCGATAACATATGGAATGGCATGTTGGCAAGGCGATGCTTCATCCAAAAATATTGCGCCGCTTAGACAATATTATAAAAGGAGCATCAAAAAGTCCACGCAGAAAACTAACATATTTAAAAAAAACAAACCTAACTTTTGAACAAAAATGTCCAGGAAAAATCTTGGAAGACAACGGCCACCAGCTCCAATCAGAACTACGTCAAGTCGTCGCGAAGTGGGCGACTACTATCAATCAAGACAAGAACCGAGTGATACAAAAACTTGTTCGTTCCTTACTCCGTCAGACTATACCAACGCCACTCGTTGATCAGGAAACATGAAAAGGACCAAGATGTCTGTGCGTAATCGCTGAATGAACTCTGTATGTAGTGTCGTTTCTAATTATGTGAATGTTTTAATTTTTTTGAGAAAAGTCCTTGTAATCACAACAAATTGCCGTAAAGGTCAATAAAGAAGGCTTAGTCGTAGTCTTAAATAAATCTTGTTGCCGATGCTGTACCAGTGGCGAGATAAAGGTGGGGCGAAGAGGGACGGAACAGTTTACATATTGTTTACGATCATTTAAACTTGCTCGCATTTTAAACAACTTTTAGAAGTATCAAAAAAATATTAGCTATATTACATTGCTACAATTTTGATAAATAAAAACTAGCTTTTAGTTCATGAATTAATTCATCAGTTTTAAGTGTCCAAAAGACTATGGTATTTCTGTAGAGATCTACTACTAGATCGTTATATTTGACATATACGTATCAAGAGTATTTTCATAGTTAGTAGTTACACATACATCTGCGATGGTTGGCTATTGAATGAAATCCATATTCAGTATTTTTTTCGTTTGTTTAGAAACTCCGTGTTTCGCTTCTTACTAAAATAAAAAAATAAAATATTTTTTTAATCTGAACATAGCCTAAGTGTATTATTATTATTATTATAGCTTTTATATAGCGCTACTTTCATGCTTATAGAATGCTCAGAGCACTTTGGACCAATCTCATTTGTGGACCAGTGGGGGGGGGGGAGTGGGTATCTAGGAGTTGGTTTCCCGTGCTGCCTTTGGGCGCTCAGTAAACACAACTCTGCCCGAGTCGGGTGTCGAACCTCGAGCCCCCTTCTAGGTAGTCAAGCAAGCCAAGCTCAAGCCGCACTTAGCCTCTCGACCACGCTTCCCACTAAATGAAAAGAGTTTGTACTACAGATGCTATAAAAATAGAATGTTGATAGCCATATTATGTGACCGTACTGAACATGAACATTATCACCTCCAAAATTACTTAATTTTCAAGATTAATTTTTCGGCTTCTTAAAATATGTATATTTCTGCAAATTTTGTAAAATTAGACAGTGGCAAAAATGCTTTTAAAAGATTACAAGTAGCATTTCGACTTTATTGTGGGTGCGGTGGATAAGCGTTTAAGTTTCCGAGCCTGGTATTCAAAACGAAAATAATAAAAAAATGAAGTATTCAGTTAATAATTGGTAATTAATTGATTTGTTTGATATGAAATAAGGGAACTAACTTTTACATTATTAATAGATATAGTTGTAGGGGAGGGCGCGTGTGGCTGAGCGGTAAAGCGCTTGACTTCCGTACTGGAGGTCCCGGGTTCGAATCCTGGTGAAGACTCGGATTTTTATTTCGGGATTTTCGGGCGCCCTTGAGTCTACCCAGCTCTAATGGATACCTGACATTAGTTGGAGAAAAGTAAAGGCGGTTGGTCGTTGTGCTGGCCACATGACACCCTCGTTAACCATAGGCCACAGAATTAGATGACCTTTACATCATCTGCCTTAAAGACCACAAGGTCTGAAAGGGGGAACTTTACTTACTTTTTTTATAGTTGTAGGGGTAGTTCTTCCACTTTGGATACGATTTTCTGTAAATGATTTTTTGCTTGTTTTGCTATGTACATTTCACATTTTTTGAGAAGGATGCTCTGAGTTTTAAGACATCTGACTCGACTAAGCCACTAAATATCGTCTAAATTTTCTAAAACTTAAGTCCTTTAAATCAAACTAATGTTTGCCCCACAGGCAATGCAACGTGAGCTCCTATCTTGACAACAACAACCGCAGCTACTCTGCCAGGATGGTTTTTGAACCAGCAACTCGAACTTGTCAGCAGGCTTCTAAATCCTGTCCGAGAAGTCACCCGAACCCTATCATTCTGCCTCCAGCATCTCCAGGTAATACAAGTCATTGCTTAAGAGATTCATCAAGTCTTATTTTTAAAGGAATTCAGTGCGGCGAATAAAAAAAATAAGTTTCATAAATAGCAAGTTTAGAAATGATTTGTAAAATTCATAGACAATCAAGATTGAAGAATTGAGAAAGTTAGTACATGAACGACATGTAGATTTAATTGATTCAAAAATTTCTAGTTTAATTGATTACTTAAATAAAGCTTTAAAAAAACATAATGACAGAGGGATAGATAGATAGATAGATAGATAGATAGATAGATGGATACTAGATAGATAGATAGATGGATAGATAGATGGATACTAGATAGAAAGATAGATAGATGGATAGATAGATGGATAGCTAGATGGATACTAGATAGATACTAGATAGATAGATAGATAGATGTATAGATAGATAGATAGATAGATACTAGATAGATAGATAGATAGATGGATAGATAGATGGATACTAGATAGATAGATAGATAGATAGATAGATAGATAGATAGATAGATAG
>JADKLZ010071522.1:20950241-20980415 GCA_021533235.1 Biomphalaria straminea
ACTTATAAAATCCTCCCAAGCCCTCTCTTGAGGGGGGGGGGGGCAAATACGTTTTTTTTAGATAAAAAATTAAATATTAAGCAAAATGTCGATGCCCCCAAAGAGGTCATGTTGTCCGGACCCCCAAACGATGGTAAATTCCCAGCTTCGTGCCTGCATGGCGGGTGTAGATAAAATCCCTGCAGCCGAAAAAAAAACATGGCTACGCTCATGACAAGCTTCATTCATAGTCGTACATGTTTATATCTGTAGTGTAACTGAGTTGTTAGCTTTCTGCGTGCGTCCAGCGTGACGGAAGGTCATGGCCAGTGTGTATGTGTGTTTCGTGTCCAGTGCGTGTGTGTTGTTATTACGGCATCCGTTTATGTGTGAGACGTGCTAGTCTCATCTACTGTGTATTGTAGTCTTAATTTTGTTGAATAAAGCCATGTTATTGGTACATTAGTATTTGTTCTTTCATTACAATTTATTCAACAAAATTACGTATTTGGATTAGTGTTTGAATTCTAAATCAACAATGGATAAACTACTCAGACCGAAAGAGTTGGACATTGATCCAAATGCTCCTCTGGCCTCAGAAAAATGGACTCACTGGTATGATACATTTCAGAGTTTTCTTTCGTCCATCAAGGATATAAACGAAGACTTTAAACTAAAGTTGCTGAAAAATCACGTATCTGCTACGGTTTATATGCTCATCAGTGATGTATCGTCCTATTCGATGGCCATAGACACACTCAAGACTACTTATATTAAGGTAAAGAATGACATGTCATCAACACACTTCTCTGGACTTACACAGTCTACGGCCCAAGTGAACGTCAACGGGTTGTTGTTGCAAGCTCTCATAGACACTGGCAGCTGTGAAAGCTACATATCAGAAGCCATCGTCAACAAAAATAAATGGCCAGTAAGCCCTTCTACAAACAGAATATTCATGGCCACTACACATCTTTCTGAAAAGACACTAGGACATACATTTGCCGATGTCCAGTACAAGGGAGAACACTACAAAAAGGTCAAACTTTCTATACTTGCTGGATTGTGTTCGGATGTAATTTTTGGCGTAGACTTTATAAGTCTTCATAAGGAATTGACCATACCGTACGGGGGAAAACGCAATCCCTTGCACATCTGTGGTCTTAAGGCAGCACGAGTCGAGACACCGAGCCTATTCAGTAATCTAACTTCTGACTGCAGACCGGTGGCTACTAAGTCCCGAAAGCACTCAATAGGCGATAACAAATTTATTGAGTCTGAAGTTAGAAAACTCCTGTCGGACAAAATCATTGAACCCTCAAAGTCTCCCTGGAGAGCCCAGGTGCTTGTGACAACGAACGAGAGACATAAAAGAAGGATGGTCATTGATTACAGTCAAACAATAAATCGCTTCACCTTACTGGATGCGTACCCAATGCCCCGAGTCGACGAACTGGTAGAACAGATATCCAACTATTCTGTTTTTAGTACTCTAGACCTCAAAAGTGCCTACCATCAAATACCAATCAAGACCGAGGAAAAGCCGTTTACTGCTTTTGAGGCATGTGGCAAACTCTATCAGTTCTGCCGCATCCCTTTTGGTGTTACCAACGGAGTTGCATGCTTTCAAAGAACAATAAATCAAATTATTGAGAATGAAAAGTTGCAGGACACCTTTGCATATGTGGACAATGTAACGGTATGTGGTCATGATAAAGTGTCGCACGATGAGAATCTTCAAAGATTTCTAGATGCTTCTAGAAAGTATGGGATCACATTTAATGAAGACAAAAGTACGATAGCCACTGACAAAGTTTGCCTCTTAGGATACGAAATTTCGAAAGGCCTACTCAAACCAGACCCTGACAGATTCCAGGCTTTAAGAAATCTCCCTCCTCCTAATGATATGCGCTCACAAAAACGAATCGTGGGCATGTTGGCGTACTACTCGCAGTGGATCCCAAATTTTTCTAACAAAATAAATGTTTTGGCAAATAACACGTCGTTCCCTCTTTCAGAAACAGTAAAGACAGCCCTTAACGAATTAAAGCAGGAGCGGGAGAAAGCTGCCATCTTCACCATCGACTATACTCGACCTCTGACGGTTGAAACAGACGCCTCGGATGTTGCAATAGCTGCCACCCTTAACCAGGATGGCCGCCCCGTGGCGTTCTTTTCAAGAACACTCTCCAGAAGTGAAAGGCGGCACTCAGCAATAGAAAAAGAAGCCTACGCCATTGTAGAATCTTTAAGAAAATGGCACCACTACTTAATTGGAAATCGCTTCAAACTTGTCACGGATCAACGTTCTGTGGCCTTCATGTACGACAAACAGAGTAAAGGGAAAATAAAGAATGAGAAAATTCAAAGGTGGAGACTGGAACTGAGCTGTTTCCACTACGATGTCTTGTATAGACCAGGCAAACAAAATGTAGCGGCTGATACGTTTTCCAGAAACGGGTGTGTGTCAGCTATGAGTCGGAATGAATTGAAACTGCTCCATGACTCTCTGTGTCATCCGGGAGTAACAAGACTATGGCATTTAGTGCGAGCGAAAAACTTACCTTTCTCTTGTGAAGATGTCAGGCTGGTTGTCAACCAGTGCAGCATCTGTGCTGAAGTAAAACCCAGATACTTCAGTAATTCTTATGGAACTTTAATTAAGGCGATGCAACCTTTTCAGAGACTAAGTATGGACTTCAAAGGGCCGCTCCCTTCTACATCTCGGAACACATATCTGCTAACCATAGTGGACGAATTTTCAAGATTCCCTTTTGCATACGCCTGTTCTGATATGTCGGCTTCAACAGTAATCAGATGTCTAGATCATTTATTTGGACTATTCGGAATGCCCGACTATGTACACACTGATAGAGGTACCTCTTTCATGTCAAGAGAGGTGCAGGAGTTTTTACACGAAAGAGGAGTGGCCACAAGCAGGTCAACCCCTTATAATGCCAGAGGCAACTCTCAAGTAGAACGTCTAAACGGCTCGTTATGGAAAGCTATCACCCTGGCCTTAAAAACACAAGGACTCCCGGTTTCCAAATGGGAGCAGGTGTTAAACCAAGCCCTGCACTCTCTTCGTTCTCTTCTCTGTACCGCTACAAACGAGACACCGCACGAGAGAATATTCAAGTTCTATCGCAGGTCCACGTTCGGAAAATCACTCCCGACATGGTTAACTCAAGCTGGAAAAGTGTTGTTAAAAAAGGGAGTCCGTGCCTCCAAATATGACGATGCTACAATAGCTGTGGACTTAATCACATGCAACCCACAGTATGCCATTGTTAAACTTCCTGATGGAAGAGAAGAAACAGTGTCACTGCGACATTTGGCCCCCGCTCCAAGAGAGGGAGAATCAGAGGTGTATCAATATAGGGAACATGAAGACCTTGAGCTGGAGACAAACCCTATCACACAGATGCAGGTGCCTACTGACCATGTGACTATGGAACCAATGGCTGCTCCTAACACACAAGTGCAACAGGGGGAAAACGGTCATCAAGAAGAAATAAATGTGGGGGTGGAACCTCCAGTTAGAGAGCCGCCAATGTCACCAATTCAAAGCGACGGCAGCATTGGTCCTGGTAGATATGATCTGAGACCAAGAACAAGCAGACCTAACTATAAGGTCTAACATTTATCTAATTATTTGTCTAATTATTTGTCCAGATGACTTTTGTATTGTCATTCACATTTATCTAATTATTTGTCCAGATGACTTTTTGTATTGTCATTCACTTTTATTTACATGTTTTATGTTCCTATAACTTTTAGGCGGGGTGAATGTAGTGTAACTGAGTTGTTAGCTTTCTGCGTGCGTCCAGCGTGACGGAAGGTCATGGCCAGTGTGTATGTGTGTTTCGTGTCCAGTGCGTGTGTGTTGTTATTACGGCATCCGTTTATGTGTGAGACGTGCTAGTCTCATCTACTGTGTATTGTAGTCTTAATTTTGTTGAATAAAGCCATGTTATTGGTACATTAGTATTTGTTCTTTCATTACAATATCTAATGCTAATTTTAACTAAAAATTTAAGCTCTACAAATATTAAATTATTCCCCACAGGACTTGTGCTCTGAGGTGGCAACTTAACGACAAAAACGAGCTGTACACAGAACGTCTGCTGTACAACCCAACTACCGGAAGCTGTGAATACAGTGTACCGTCCTGCACCTCAAGTCAATCAAACTAGATCTAGGTCACTTCCGGGCCATTGGCGACCTCAGATTTGTAGGGGATCATTACTTGATTTATACTTTTTGAGATATGAGAGCTTAATAAATCCAGTTTTTTTTTTCGTCTAGGTTACCAATAAAGTTCAAAACATGGATAGTGAAATAATAAATTTTTAGCTTATAATGTCTATTATTATAACACACTCAACTGCACTATTTTTACCCCGCCCCCCCCCCCACCGAAAAAAAAAGGTGGGTTGGGGGGGGCGGTGGGTTCTTAACTCTTTCTCTCCGTAATTATTTACCACATTCTGATGGAATCAACGTTGGTATCGTCAGTTAGGAGAGAAAGAGTTAAGAAGAGCAGTCCTCAAACTATTTTGACCCCTTTTTGTATTCAAGTCTTGTGAAAAGCTTCAAAATTACATAACATATGTTACAAATGTAAAGAGAAAAATCAATAGAAAAAAAAGAATGCTTTTTTAAAAACAAAGCTGATCTAACGGGAAGACTCGCTAATTACTACAATTTATCTTAAAATTACAGGATTTAGCTCCCTTTCTGCTTTATTAAACAAAATTAATTAATTAGTAAATAAATGATTGACTAATTTGCTAATTTTTGGATTGATTCGTGTATCGCTATCGACTATGAATAATTATGCGAAAATTCAAATTAATCCGAATATGGGAAGTCGGAGAAAAACGTGTCAGATTTTAATAAAGGGATCGAATCCATATCTCTCATTTAGTAGCACTTATTTCCCTTATTTATTTAGCAAACAAAATAATTATTCCTGAACATTTAATTAGCTAATTGTTTAATTTTTTGATTGATCTATGCCTTATCAATCTCAATGAATTATTGTGTCAAATTCAATCTGAGAATGGTAAATGGGACGAAAATAAAAACAGAAAGACAGAGTTCATATAAGCCTTGTTAAATTTTTTTTGAAGAAACAATAATCAAGATTATAATATTGGATAACATAAAAGTGTACCAAAAAATAAAATAAAAATGAAGCTAATGAGATTTTATGAATGGGTCCAGGTCCGGGTTAATGCATGTAAGTAGCAGCCCCGAATCTCAACTAGAACACATTTCTAGTCGGTTTCTTTTATTTGTGCTGAGGTGTTCATAATGGTAATGTATCCTTGTAGTACCAAATAAAATGACGGGAAAGCACCAACAACTTCTTTAATAATGCAGGACATAAAAGTAGAATCTGTATTTGTAACCAATATTTCAGGCATCCTTGTTCAATCATTGGCTAAAGTTTGGAGGGATATTTCAATAAGCTGCTCCTAAATTAGTTCATACCAGACAATCGTCTGCCCCAGCGACTTCTGTGTGCAGGAAAGCTTTCAAAGGGAGGCCAATACAAGCGCTACCAAGACACTCTCGGGAGCTCCTTCAAGGAATGCGATATCGACATTCACGGCTGGGAAGCACTAGCTCTCGATCGCTCGTCATGGCGTGAAGCTGTGAGTCTCGGAGTCTCAGGATATGAAGCAAAAGAATGGGCAGGGCGAAAGAGCGCCGAACCAACAAAAAGCTGAGAGAAGAAGCAAGGCCTGTCTGCAACTGGCATAACCAACCAATGCCACGTATGCGGCCGGCTTATTAAAGCTTGGATTGGACTTTACAGCCATCTTCGAATCTATAGGAAATGAGAAATGTGTCCATCTTCGACCACGAAAGAGGAGCTATGTATATCCATATATGGATTTATGTGTAATTAAAAAAAAAAGTAAAGTGTCCCCTTCAGACCTTGCGATATATGGGGCAGATGATGTTAAGATCACCTTTTTCTTTGGCCAACGGCCTATGAGCAGGGTGTTATGTTGCCAGCACAACGACCAACCGCCTTTACTTTCCCCAAATAAAGTCAGTAGAGCTGGGTGGACTCAGAGTCGCACTAAAAATCCAGAAATTCGAAATCCCAATCTTCACCGGGATTCGAACCCAGGACCTTAGGTTCGGAAGCCAAGCGCTTAGCCACTCAACCACCGCGCCCCCTATGTGTAATTGGTATCTGCGTACCGCTTTATCTATATCTTATCTTTTATACAAACGTTACTTCAAAAAAGAAGATGCTTACGTCCTACGAGTCATGCATTTAGTCATGCATATTAACCAATGACCTAAATTCTGCCAAGTCACAGGTTTTCCTGGCTAGCTCAGGCAACTCATTTCATGCTCTAATGGCACTAGGGAAGAAGGAGCTTTTGTACAAATTTGTCCTTGTGTGTTGCATAGGGAACGAGGAATGTGCCTTTATCTTTGTGTCTTTCTGAATATTTTATTAAATTTTGTTTTTGTATTTGAAGAGTATGGGTCTGTGTTTTATGTATAATTGCTACTTACTTTTAAGTCTTATATCCTGAAGGATTTCTAAGGATTTCTGTGATTTTAGTAAAGGTGTTACGCTAGTTAAATGTGAATATTCGTTTGTTATGAATCTCACTGCTCTATTTTATGTCTGTTCCAGTTTCTTAATGTTTTCTTTAGTTGACGGGTCCCAAATAGAGGAAGCATATTCTATTATTAGCCTAACTAAGGTTAATTAACAATTTAATTTTATGATTTTATTTGATTTATACATTTTTTTTTTTCTAATAAACCCTAATGTTTTTTTTTTATTTTTCATCAATATGGGGATTCCATGACAGTTTTTTTTATTTATTATAACAATTAGGTATTTTGCGTGTTTAGCCTGTGTTACTAGGTTACCATTAATAAGATTAGTGGATTTTTTTTTAATTTAGTTGTTTACCACAGTTTTCAAAACAAAAAAAACAAAAAACATCTTATGTTGTAAGTTGTGAAAACAATAAAATCCTGCTCCTTAAGAGCTGACAATAAAACACATTTTTGGTGTGGTCTTAGCGAGTTGTTCTAAATTTAGATTTCTAAAAAGCCTTTTTATTTTTTTTGTTTTAAAGCCTTCTTTATTTTCTCACGACTTTTTGGCTTTTATTTAGCCTATTTATTTATTTATTTATTTATTTATTTTTTGTTTTCTTTTATAGAATAGTTCATGACATTTAACAATGTCAAATATACTAGATCTAGTTTTCTGTTTATTAATCAAAATGCCTTAAATGTAAGGTTCGTATAATAAAGATATGTAGCAATTATACATAACACACTGAACCATAATCTTCAAATATAAAAGCAATACCTAATAAAATACTCAGAAAGATTTTAAAAAAAATACAAACAAATACCTCGCTCCATATACTAGGACAAAATACAAAAGCTCCTTCTTCCCTAGTGCGTTTATAACATGGAATGAATTGCTGAATCAGCCAGGAAAGCCAATGACGTCAGAATTTTGGTCATTAATTAATATTCATGACTAGATTGACCTACGGACAATGCGTAGGGCGTAATCATCTTCTATTTTAATGTAACGTCTGTATTTTATATAAGGTAGGATAAGAATGTAGTGTAGCATGTTGTCTGAGATCTATGGGGAGGGAGTCTCAAACCTTTTTGGCCTTGCACTGAAAAAGCCTACAAACCCTGGACCATCGATAAATCCGAACAACAGTCCAGCGCGCAAACCGCACGAGCAGGCAGCCATCCATGTGTTTAACTACTACTAATAATATACTTAAGATAATAATAATTAAAAGTAATGATACTATCATTAATAAAAATTTTGGATAAGTAAACAATGTAAAAGAACTAGATAAAATTATTTTTGTCTTTGTATTCGTTCCATTGTTATTTCTTCGTGTTAATATTCCTACATGTGTGAACTTCTTGAGATTCACGAATAATAATTATAAGTAAAAAGCAAATTTACTCTCGTCGTTTGTGACTTTTGTTTCAATAAAATTACAACACTAAGTAAAATCTAGGTGCTTAGTGGTAACTCATTAAGTTTCAGCGCCGAAGGATCATAGATCGATTTTAACAATTAAAAGTTATGGTTTATTCATGTAAGTTATAACTCTAGCCACAGACATTGTTGTTGTTTTTAATATTTGTAGGCCTATGTGATTTCTAATCCTATGATAAAGCACCAACTCCACATTACCGTTAACGTTCTAATGAGAAGGAATTTCAACGATCTTAACTAATGTACTTCAGAAAATAAAACGATGCCCCCTAAACAGTTGATGTAAAGTAAAATATCAAATCTTTGTTTTTGTAGTCCCGCGGTATTTCAGTTTGAGGTTTAGTCGCGCAACGCAGTATTCCTTAACCCGGAACCACCGTGACCATTCTACGCCACTGATTATGTGAAATGATACCTTAAATTAAAGATTTACAATGAAAAGACATAAGATACTAGATTATTATTTGAAGGGGCATTTTCTTATCTTATCTTATACCATGCTGACGCTTGTTAAAACAGAATAATAAAATAATAATTACATCCTAAACGTGGAGTTTCATGTTTTCAAAACAAACAAATATTCACATTTGACGTGTTATGAGAGTAATACCTTTTGTAAAAGCACTAAATTTAGAACCTTCAGGAGAGTGTGATAGTAAGCGTATGTGTTTCGAGTGGCCAGAAGCGCAGTGCGGGTGCCCTTGTATGAAGTGACCAGTTGACCTTCAGTGTACATGGTTGAGTGAACAGCATAGAAAGTGTGTAGTCAGGGCTGTGTGTAAAAGAGGTCAGATTGATAAGAAGATGCTGGAGTGAAGAATATAGTACAACAAAAGTGTTTTTAACCGAGACTCATTTTCTTAGACTTATTTAAAGTGTGTCTATTACAATGATAATCATTATCATCATTACAGAGTCTATTACAGAGAGAAGACTCCAAAGTAAAGTAGCAATTATACCTAAGACACTGAGCCATAATCTTCAAATACAAAAACAAAATTTAATAAAATACTCAGACACAAAGATAGAGGCATATTCTTTATGCCATATGCTAGGAGAAATTTGTACGAATGCTCCTTCTTCCCTAGCGCTATTAGAGCATGGAATAAGTTGCCTGAGCTAGCCAGGAAAACCAGTGACCTGGCAGAATTTAGGTCATTGGTTAATATGCATGATTAAATGCATACCGCTTATGACGTAATGATCTACTTTCTTGAAGTGACGTCTGAATTATAGAAGAAGATTGGGCACTCTGCTAAGACGTTGGTTTTCCTGTCTGATTCAAGCAACCCGTTTGATTCTCTAATGTCACTATGGACGAAGGAGCAATTAAAAAATTTGTCCCAGCATACGGAATAGGAAATATGTCTTTCTATTTGTCTTTATGAGTATTTTTTTAGGCTGTTTTAGTTGCTGTTCAGTGTTTTAGATATTATTGATACTTTTATTTCTGCAAGTCGGACTAGAGTTATCATGCGTAACTTTCACTGTGACAGAGAGCGAGTCCTAGACACAAAAGTGTGGGGGGGGGGAGAGAAAAAAATAATCTCTGTATTCAACTGTCAAATAAATAGCTGGGCCGGACTTAACCATTGCGAGGCCCTTTTGCGAAACGAATTCCGCGGGCTCCAGTTTGGCTAAGGATACGGTAATAAGTGAAAATTAAGCGTTTCTATTACAAAATAAATTCGTTTTTGCATTCTATATATTCTTTACTACGTACATAATTACTTTAGAGCCTTGCTTGTAACGAAGTGATACAGTACATTATACAATTTCTGTTTTCCTATTAGATCCCGCTCAGTAGCAGGAATTACCAAATGTTTCAATCTATCTTCTCGAAATGTTGACCTCAAGTAATATTTCATAAGTATGAGGCGGGAAATCTGTTATAAGTTATACAATGGTTTAATTAATAATTTACACCTAAATAATAATTTACTCGGGACTTATGATGAAAGTGCGGGGCACGCTGCGGTCGCATTGGTTGCGGTTATCCCAGGACCTTGTAAATAGGGGCGTATGCTACACCTCGGATCGACTTGTAATAAAAAAAAATATAAGCCTTAATCCAGGTGTTCTCAACCTGTGGGTCGCGACCTCTTGAGGGTCGATTGACGATTTGCCAGGTGTCGCCTTAGACCATCGAAAATATGAATTGTTATTGTCTATTCTTCTATTGCCGTATATGTGTGTGTGGGTGGCGGCAGATTGAAGAATTGTTAAAACGGGTCGCCGAGTATAAAAGGTTGAGAACCGCTTCTTAATCAAACCAATACGTTAAATCTGTTCTGACGATAATTTTCACCCTTGAAATCCCGGGACTGCCAGTTGACACCGAGATCTAGTAGGTCTGATCGGAGGAAATCGGCTACCGTCGCCTCAGCGTGGCGCCTCCGAGGAAACGTCCGCCCGGGAAGTCGGATAGGCTAAGAACGGTAGCACACATAGCTCTCAGTGAGCTACCACACGTATCCTCGAGAGAGGGTACATTGCACGTGGTAGGGATGTAAGAAAGGCTCGCTAACCAGTCCGAGAACCTCACCAGCCCGTTTCCCAAAGGGGTCCATACGAGTGGTGATGGACCTCCCAAGGGTACGGTGGGACAGCATAGGCATAAAGGGACCCCCCGCGTGGGGGTGGTTTACCAACCCACATGAAAGGAGGAATTCATGCTGAGGTTTGGAGACCATGCTTCATGTAATGACGGGTGTGAATAAAGGATCACCTAGTCGTGGGGGTCCCCTGACAGAGAGATCGGTGAAGAGCCAATCTCTCATCCTGGCCACGAGATAAAAGCCTTTCTCGGGTCACATGGTTCATTAAAGGGACGAAGTCTCGAACCATTTGGACATCTGAATCAGTAGGTCTGATAGAATCACCAAGGATACAGACTGTAAAAAGAAGAAGTACCTGTTAGTGGTAACTAAATTATAATCATACATAGTCTAACATTACATCGATGAGTCATTTCTCACACTAAACCATTGTAAAGTGCAACTTTACTGAGCATGCCAAATTAACAAGTATCGATTATAAGAATTATTACATCAGTTGCTGACGTTACACGGTCTTAATAGTTCAATAAAAAAAGTTCATTAACCCTATAAAGAGCACTTCAGTAAAATAATATGTTATCATAATAAATAATGGCGAAACATTTACATGCAATTATTATAGGCAAAAACATTTATACATGCACCCCTATTGAAGCTGAACTGCACCTATGCCAGTATTGAAACTTTTGTCCAGAGATTTTGTATCTCTGTGTCGAATTATTTTTTAAATCACATTTATTGTATAGTCATTGATAAAAGTTGTGTAATATTTGTATATATGTATAATTTTTTTTTGTTAAATTCATAGTTTTGGATATTTACATATCTAACGCTTTTTAAAAAACATTTTAAAAACTACAAGAAAAAAAAAGAAAACGAGATCTAAGAGTTTGTATGGATTTTGAGCCTGTTTATTATTATAATAACAATAATTTGTTTTTCGATGCTTTCTGTGACTAGTGATCTAGTCTTGCATATGTTTTTTTTTTTTAAGTTATTGAATAACATCCCAAAAAGTCGATTTTTTTTTTAGATTTTTATGATTTTTTCGAAAGATTTTAATAATTTCCAGAGATTTCCATCCCTTTTTTCGTATAATTTTGCAATTTAAGGAGATTTCCTGGAGCTCCTGGTAAATCAGGAGTCCGCGGGAAACTGTTTTCTATCTATATGTACGCCCAACCATGCGGGACACGCACGCACGCCGACCCCCACGTAACTTTCGCGGCGATATAAAAGAGAGGTGGGGAGGACAAGTCTCTACAGGGACACCACGCACGCACTACGACTTTCTAACCTTTCGAATTGCCCTTTGTTTCCTAAACCTGACCACCACTTCAAATATTTCATTGAGTCAAGATTCCTTCCAATGTAGTCGAAATTCTTGCATCATGCAACAGTTTATTTCTATCAGTCTCATATTTCTGGAAAAATGTCATCGACCAAACGGTTGCTGTCCGTTGTTATTACTCACGGAAGCACAGCCATACACTCTGTTCGACAATACGCTGCCTACATGAATACTGCCGGCGTTTATGGTGGCGAAGCTGAAATTGGGGCGCACTCTCAAATACTTCCCACTACTATCACGTCAGCATGACCCTCCTCGAGCTAATAATCCGTTGCTGTTTTCATTCACTCACAGTCGTTTACACGAACCCACCCCATTTGGACAACTGTGTCTTTCAGGAAGTGTTCACTCGTCACTTAATAGCGACGTATGCTACGCCGCGGGTCGACTAGTTTGTTATAAATCTCGCAAGTCCCGTTTTATGCCTATTCTAGTTTCTATGCCGAATTGGGAGTCGACCACTTAGTGAGGTTGAGACGGGGCGTCGCATTAAGTTTGCGGGACATGTTCTCCGACAAAATGAATTATGCAGACCAAACGTTGCAATGACATGGAGAAAGTGAAAACAGGGACACACTTTCATGGGGGACCTCAGAGCAGTGCACACCAGGTGGGAAGATGCTTCGAACACTGCCAATGACAGATCCTTGTATAGAAGACAACTTGCTGCCCGAATCGCCGAGCGGCGCGGGAGGATCTAAGTCTAAGTCTAGTTTCTTCTTGATTACATCTCAAGATTACACTAGAGTTCGACGTGCGATGTAAGATTGTTATTTGTAAGCATGTTATATGATTGATTGATTGAATTCCATAATTTGTTAGTTACAATTTTCCTCTTTATCCCCAGGGTCAAGTTAAAAGAAAACAAAATTCTCGAATCAAAGACCAGTAGCTGAAATGTTAAATTTAAAAAGAATATAGCTGGGATCTATGTGTTGAAATAAATTGAATTTACTTAACAAATAAACTCTTGTTATATATATCGTTTAGTAGAGACCAATCTGATAAACAGATCTTCTGTCCAGGCACTAGTCGATTTCGGATATGAGGTGAGCTCTGTCGACCCTTCATATCTCACTGGTGGAATAGTGACGGTCTAGTCTCTCTATGACATTTTGTGGCATTTACGTCTCGAGAGGCGATCTTTTCCCTTTGCAACTTCTTATGTGGCTAAAGAGGCTAATCCTTGCTACACAGCATTTGCAGGTTGGGCATATAAAATCACCAGGCGCAGCTGCATTTTCAGCCTTATTTCTGCTTCTGATGTGTATGGCATCTGCAATCCGAGACCTTCTCTTATGCTCTCTATCTCCATGTGGATCTATCCAGTGATCCTTTTTCCCAGAAGCCAGTGTCGATTTTAAATAGCTTCATGTCGCGTTTGCATTCATCTGTATACCGTAAAAGTAAGCGACCAGAGGCTGGCATTCCTCCGAAGGTTTATTCCAGTGATGCTCAACCTCACTCGGACGGTGGGCCATTTTAATATCCGACACTCGAGTCGCGGGCCACATGACGAAAAAGGAAAAATAAGGGAATTAATAAGGGAAAACCCTTGAATCTAGTATTTACATTAAATCATGAGAAGTTTATCCTAAACTACTTTAAATATCCGGCTGCTGTCAACCATAGTTATGGCACCATCAGTAGTCACTTCCACTAGTTTCTCCAAGGGAAAAAGATTCTCTGTTATGGTTGAAACTTTTTTGTCCATGTTTCGCCACTGGCGATCGGATGCATGCTCCAAATAGCTACTACTTTTCTGATTTCAAAACTATTGTTTTTATCGCGAATAAATACCATAATTTTTTATACCGCTTAAAATTTTGGTATGTCGGTAGACTCGTCAACAGCAACAGAAAATAGATATACAGCAAACTATTTTTTTTTTCATTTTAGATAAATATTCTCATCAATCATCCTCTTTAGGTTTAATTTAACTATCACGTCTCAAACCAAGAATGCCGCCTTATTTATGTATTTGATTTTGTAATGCTGTAGAATGTTATGTTCTTTAAAGGGAGCTACTCTTTCTTTATAAAACAAATATATTGGCTTATAATCGTTACCAATCCTTATATCCTAAATTAGGGAAAGATTTTTTAAACCTTTTTCTATTAGCCAATGGATTTACTACACTTTGTGCCGACGTTTCGGCGGGCCGGATAGAACCATGTCAACCAAGGATGTGGCCCGCGGGCCGTAGTTTGGGCATCACTGGTTTATTCTATCGCTAGGGCCCACGTAGAATGTAAACAAGTACATGGCACCATTGATGCAGTCGTCATGGACGCGCCAGTATATGCTTTCCTTTTAGGCTCCAGGTAGGTACCCCTGGGAGTCATCAACAAACCCTATTTTTCTCTGCCTGTCGGTAGAATGACAAAGCAGAGACATGGCAGCTATCAGCCTCTTGGAAGCCCTGGCCGGTACTATAGCCTGTTACTATCCCATTCTTTATTTTTCTTCACGAGGAGGGGAGGAGAATGGGTGGTTGAACGGATGAGCTCGACAGATGTGTCACGCCCCTCCTTTTCATTATAGATTTATGATTGAGGTTCAGATAAGAGTGGAGGATATTATCATATAAATGTAAATGTTATAAATTAAATGGATTATTTAAACGTGCAATTTAGTATTGCGTGTATTGTATTATAGAAAGATTTGTTATCTAGATTAACGTTTCTCAAACTGTAGTGAGTCTCTCACTAAGGCTGGCAGCAATGTTCAATTCTTCTGCATTTTGGGACATAAAATATTTTGTTTCTTTTCGATTATGAATCCATGTTTGAATATCAATCAAATGATAAAAGATTATTGTTAAGTTTCAAAAAAGGTCTTTACAAAAATCTTAAGTAAAAGTTATCGTTTAATCTATTTGGATACACCTTTTTGAATGTAAAACGTTTTCGCAAGAGTCACAAGATTACAAACGTATTTGAAAAAAGAAACAAGAAAAAAAAAACATTTCAAGACCACCTAACGTAAGAACGATCGAGTTAAGCATTGTATTGTAATATCATTATGTTTGTTAATTAATTATACAAAAAAAAAACGTCCGCCATATAACGTCTTACTTAACCAGCATATTAATTTACAACGATCACATCCAGTAGTCATTTATGCGTGATCTTTTTTTTTCAGCGCATTATTGTTTTAGTTAGTAGTAGCGTAATTTGACCTAATTTCTTTTTTTTTTTACTTCCAGAAATAATGCCAGAAGAATGCATTCTCATTTCTGAATGCAGAAAAACGTTTCAATATTACCCTGTTTTCCCGCCCTCCCCCCTCACATTCATACTTACTTTGTTTGAACTCTTTATACAATGAGGAAAGAATGATGTATTGTGGACGCAAGGAGAAAATAGTTTAGGAACTTCAGAATGCAGAAAAGAGCTTGGAGCTGGGGCTCCGACTCGTATCCTGCTTGTGGAGAGTTTAGACTTCCACGTCGTAATGGTTGGGAAGTTAGCTGTCATTTCAATACCAAATCAATCAATAAACTTTTCTAAAAAAAAATATCTACATAACACTCGTTCCATAAACGGCAAATACTAAAATGATTAGCTTTAATAGTAATATCAAATCGTTGATGACTAAAATTAGGATGGTAAACATATTGTCAATATACAAAGATATCCCCCAAAAATTATGTTTAAATTATGCTACGTGTAAAATTTTGAGACACATTGAGTTACATATTAATAACTGTAATAACGTTCTACATTTATCACAAATAGGTTTAATGAGCCAGACTCAGCTATTGACGAGCTCATAAATCCAATGTGAATATATATATAGATAGATAGATAGATAGATAGATCGATAGATAGATAGATAGATAGATAGATAGATAGATATATGTATATAATACTTTTTCAAAAATAAAGCTTCTAATTGTATCAATTATTTTGAACCAATCATGTAATTGTAATAGCTATAGAGTAAGTAATAATAAATGGAGCTTTAGCCTCCTTAAGCCGATATGATGAGAACAGAGCCATCAATGTTTTAATGAAAATATAAGGTTTTATGGTGTTTCACATTCGTAGGTGACGACCTAATCCTCCGAAGCAAGACTTATCTATCCTTAGCTAGAACTATCTCTATCTAAAACGAAATTAATTAATTACGACTAATTCATACAATTATTTATCAATTTTTCGATTGATTTATGTTTTGTTAGGGCAAAGAATAATTGTGCGAAGTTTGAACTTCCGCTAATGTTGGAAAGTAGAAAAAATAATGTGTTTAACTCTTTCTCTCCTAACTGACGATACCAACGTTGATTCCACTAGAATGTGGTAAATAATTACGGAGAGAAAGAGTTAAGATCCCATTCACACAGAAAAGAGTGAGATGAGAAAACATTTTTTTTAAGTAACGTCTGTGATCTATATGATGACATAAGGGGCTTTTTTTTTTTAACTAAATGATAAACTAAATCCAAATTAACTGATTGATACGTTCAATGCAAGCTACAATACTTCCCTTTATGTTCAGAATGTAAACAATTACTAATAAATCAATCGTACATCATCAGCATCATCGGTCCCTGGACTTTCTTCGTATGTAGCTTAATACATCTACTTGTCTCGGTAAACAACAGTTCTTAGCAGGTAGAGGCTGGTCTATTCTTTTATGTTATCCAGCCAGCTTTCTTTTTGGACGACCCTTTCTTCATTGTCCCTCCACTGTACCTAGGAGAATTACAAGTCTTACAATATGACCTAGCTATTCAACTTTTGTTTCTTTACGGTTTGTATAATCGCGTGCAATTGCCAGCCAGAATGTTGTGGTGTAAAATACAATCTTTTTTGTCTTCTTTTCCTGGTATCTGATACCTTGCATTTATTTGTAGCATTTACTCTCAAAAGATTGGATTTTCTTTAATCTTCAACGTTAAATGCATCCATTAATAATAATAATAATTTTATTTATAAAGCGCTGAAAACAAACATTGAGACGAAAGTGCACAGAGTATATGCCTGGACCAGGCAGCCGTTCCTCTCAGAAATTACATAGTGAACTTCTCAGAACGACTACCTGGTGATTGATTTCAAACATATTTAGATGTTCTCTTGTCCAGACGTCCGGTCATGTGATTCATATAAGTTCACTTCACGCTCTAATAATCATCTATATTTTTAATATAGTTTGCAATAGGATAAGCTTTAAAATTAGCGGGTTTAAATATTGATATGTAGCATATATATTTCAATGTGTGTGCGTGGAGGGCGTGGGGGGTTGTTAAATTATCTCCACGGATTTATAGAGTTGTGGTACATTGTATTTTAATTTCGAAGTGGCTTATTTTGCATTCCCTTTATTTCTCTTAACACTGCGACAGGTTGCTTTTTATCAGCTCGACCATTTCTCTAGTATTGACATCCTTTACGGCGTGACTTAATGGTGCATAACATAAATCAGATGAATCGTTTGCAGTATTAAATCTGTCATATATATCCCCACCGATTGTTTACATATATATAGAGCTACGATTCTGCTAAAGTGAGTTTTCCCTCTTTGACAAATATAACACTAATTAGTTGTATACAGCTATCTCCAAAGATAAAAGGTCTGTATGAGTGACATAATACTTATCCGTCCAAAACTCATTTCATTTAGTTAAAACAACTTTTTCGTACTAGAGAGAGAATTCATAAAGAATATTTTATTTCTTAAAGAAAAAATATAATTAAAGGTTCTTCCCAAAACCTAAGGAGTTTAGTATTTCACGTGGATACAATGGTCTAGCTCTGACCTAATAATTTAGCCATATTCAAGCAAGAAAAAAATGTTTGCCGATGGTCGATTTAAGTTTTCTTTAAAACTGTCTGCAACAATATTTGTAGTTTTCTCTAACCTATATCTAAGCTACAGTTTCGCTTTAAATTAATGGCATCATATGTTTGCGCTTCTAATATGATCTATATAACTATACCATCCCTTAACAGCCAAAGCGACTTCCCCAGACCTAAATTTCATCATGGACATGAAACATTAGAAAGTATAAACCAGGAAGCATAATTATTTCTATAGATAAAGATAAAAAATTCTTATGCCTACGCATGACAGACTTATAGAAAAAGGAAGTAATTGCGTCGTCGTCAAAATCGCTGTCGATTAGAAAGAATGGCGATAGACTGACGGAAACTCTCTCTCTCTCTCTATCTCCCCTGATCTAGTCTCAATATTGGTGTGTAATTAAAACCGACAAACCTGACATTTCGTAAAGAAATGCATTTTTTTAAAAATACGTATATCAACCGTCAATTGTTTTAATGAAAATAGTTTGAGTCGTTTTCGAGATAAAATGTATAAAAATAGACTCTATAATAACAATTCTTGAACGCTTTCACCAAAGATGCTTTAGCGCAATTATAATCATACGGTAGCAAGATCGCACTTCAAAAAGTGATTTCCTCGCAAACGCCGATATTGAAAGTACATTAGGACTTTACGCTGGACAGTTACGCTGGGCAAGGCACGTATCCCCTATGGGGGACTAACGTAATTCAAAAACAGTCCTTTTTGGTGAGCTAAAAATGATCTACTTAATAGCGGTGCTCCGCGGAAAGGCTTTGAAGACCAGCTTAGGCGCCATCTTGCCTTAGCTGACATAGAAGAGAACGTCTAGCTGCTGACGTCCTCGGAATGAAACAAATGGAGGTCACTTTAAAAGGCCGCGGGTACACGTTGGAGGCCAAAAGAAACTACGTGACGAGGACAGACGTAGGCGGCGTAAATCGACCACTCGGGAAAATGTTTAAGTCTGCGCTGGATGTGGAAAAATATATAGGTCGCAGCGGGGCTCTGTAACCACTGAAAATATTGCATTCCTCATTAATCTTCGGGCTCAAACAAAAGTCTTATTATTATGTCTTTATCTATATCTATCTAGATATGACTAAAGATAGATAGATAGATAGAGATTATGAATTGTGATTTAAGAAAAAGCATTTCCTGTGAGAGAAAAATAAGAGATCAAATTAGCATGTCAAGACTTTGTTAAAATATGGTTACATTTCTATGCCTTAAAGTAATACTATTATTTAAACTTCAATTTTCAGTTGCAGACAAATGTTCAAGATCTCAGAAGCAATGCTACTGCAAATCTTTATGACTGTGACCCTGATGCACTATGTCAGATCGCAATGCTCCTATTCATCTTGGTGGAACAGCTTCGACAACCCTGGGCAATCCAAATGTAACGAAATGAATTACTACATCAATGCATTAGACAGAAACAACGTCAACTGGAAGGACGACCCACTCTCTCTCTTAGAAGGTGTTCAATGTTGCCAACCAGCCGCTCCCTGGAATAGCCAGGACCAGCTGGTGTTTTACGCGGACTGGGCACTCCTTTTAGACCATGATAACCATTGGGCTTTTTGTCCTGTGGGCTACTTTATTCAAGGATTATACAGGACTCGAAATGGGCCACCTCATTACAAAGGCTATCTTAATCATATCGAGAGCGCAAGATGCACCAAGCCCTCTTATCACCCATTGGAGTACGGGAGTTGTACAGTTGTTGATACAACACATTGCATGAGTCGATAAGGTTTTTGCTCGTGTCCAGGGGGATATTTTCTGACTGGGATCTATCGATCAGACGGAGACGATCTTTACTTTATGAAAAGAATTCAATGTTGTACTCCAGCGGCCAAACCTCTAAACATGGACGAGAAAAGTAAAATCCAGACGCGCATCATGGACACGACACTAAGAAATATGGCTAATTTAGCTCATTACTTAGGCTACGGTTGGTGTTATGGCTGCAAAGGGTTGGCTATTGGTGAAGATTTTCAGAAAATCGGTACAACTTGGGCAGCGGATACACGTCCATTTTGGGGCGCAACTTGTGAAGGGGATAAAAATGGCGAAAGACTTAACTTGGATTTTGGTGATTGGGGATTCGTCGTCAAAAAAATTATTTATGGAAAACGTGTTATTGAAGATCTTCAACCAGAGACTGTAGACTCGGGGGAAGTTGTGAATACAGCAACTTCACCCGTGACAATGTCTATTAAAAAGTCCACGAAAATCCAAGAAACTATCACTCATACTAACACTAGTACCTTTACTAACATTGATGAGCTTGGGATTGAACTTGAATTTAACTATGCACCTATTAGTGGGAAAACACCATACAAGACAACATTTGCATACTCCAGCTCAACCTTAAATGTCACAAGTGAGGAGAAACCTCAATGTTTTAGTAAACAATCTCCAATTACCCTTGAACCGAATGAAACAGCTCGATACCAGGTAATCCTAACCAAGAGTCGAATTACCGTGCCCTACACTGCCATTGTTAGCGCAAAGTTTTCTACAGAGATGAAAGGATTCTTGAGATGGGAGAATGGTGATGGTAACTTCCATCAAGTTTATAGAACAAACAGTAGCAGGCCCACCTTTACTTTTCGTTTGGGGAACGCATCTGTTCCATTTTATGAAGCACTAAAAAAACAAAGTGATAATAATGAAGGTCCATGGTTGTGGGGAATGCTACTTAAGAAATTTCCAAATGCCCGTCACGTCATAGACAGACTGACAGATGAGTCACAGTACCAGTTTACTTTAACTGGCAAGCTGGAGAAAGTTGAAGGCACACATGTCGATGTTGAATGGGAGAAAATTCCATTCAGTCGTCGTGATGTCTCTGGTGATGAAGTACCTGCAAGCAATATTACAACTTACATTGCGACATCAGGTCCTGCTGATAAACCAGCTAGTGTGGAATACCCCAAGGTTGAGTTAAAGAACAAGGAGCCTTCTGAATCTTTTAACATTCCAGTCTCAGCAGTGAAAGTCTAGGACCTCGGTTAAAAAAGACTTTTTCGAAGTCTCTACTGAGACTCAGTTTCTGACAAAATTCATTGCTAAATTATCACACAACTTCTCATGACAAGAAACAAAAATGTCTTAGAGATTTCGTCTGAAAATAAAATCTTTTTTATAGTTTTTTTATGAGTCAGAGATAAGAATTTAACTCAACTAACTAGCTTAGAACCGAGATGCCTGGAGAAAGCTGGTTGGTGGCCTATGCCCCAGCGGGGATAATAGGCAGAGATGAATGAGATGAGATGAACTAGTTTAGCTTATTCATTCTTGTAACTGTCTATACAATGTTTATCATTGCATAAAAATGTACAATATAATTTATTGATTGTATTTATTGTAATGAAATTTATATTTTAGGAATGAATATATTTCTTTTGTGAACCAATACTACTTTTAATATTTTATTTATATAAATAGAAAATGGAGATGACATTCAAGGATCATACAGAATGTATTTTGTTTGAAAAGATCATCTAGAAACGCTGAATTTATTTCATTTATAGCAAAAAAGAAAGACTGAACGATTTGAGATATATACTCTTACTTATAGTTCGGAAGGCAATTTATCTATCTTATATAATACAGACGTTACTTCAAAAAAGAAAAAGAATATTATTACGTCCTACATGTTATGCATCTTGTCATGCACGTTAACCAAAGACTTAAATTCTACCAAGTCACTATTTTTCCAGGTTTGCTCAGGAAACCAATTCCATTCTCTGATAGCCCAGGGAAGAAGGAGCGTTTGTATAAATTATTTCTAGCATATGGAACAAGGAATGTGCCTTTAGCTTTGTGTCTTTCTGAGTATTTTATTAGGTTTTGTTTTTTTGTATCTTTTAAGATATAAAGTAAAAGATATAAAGTGTTCATTTTTATTGACTTTCAGTAAAGAATCAATTAATATGCGTAAACTATTTTTTTATAAACAATTTATTGCGACATCTTCAAAGTTTGGTTTTTACGGTACAAGATTCAACAGGTGCTTCTCTGGGAGACACATTTCTTCTGGCTTGGGTTATAGACTTGACCAACATTGCAAGTACTGTGGGAAAGAGAAAATAAAAGAAAAAAACTTTAAAAAAAAAACAATTTTCAATATAAATCTCATGTAAGGACATATTTAGAGTGTAGGATCGTTTCTCCAAATGACATGTCATACATAACTTGATTCACAATTTTGTTAGTGCCATCATGTCGCCATTTATACACTAAAGAAACAGAGTTAATTCTATGTTCCTTAGCTTTCATGCTTTTAAAATCAATTTAATAAACAATGAATCCAGCGATGAAATAACATAAAATACAAACCACTCGTAGAAATATAAAAATAATTTCAATACCACATAATATTTTTAATAAATTTACAAAGTACAGTAAAGATACTGGCGATCTATTCATGAACTATCCAACGTTCAGAAAAGTCGTCAAAGCCGCTTTAGTGATTTCTGTATATCCGGGTTCATGAATAATTTTACCCATGAATTTGCAAGCTTATAAGAGGAATTGAGGAAAAAAAAACAAGCATTCTTACCGATAGTATGCTTTATAATTGCGGCATTCATAATAATGTGTATTGTTACATCCTGCGCCACAAGGGGGGAAGACACCATCCTTGAATTGTTCACAATTGTCTTCTACCACACACGGGCCCTCTGTAAGACACAAGGAAAATATAACAGAATTAAAACTACTTTAAATAACACCACCACCCTCTTTATTTAACTTTCAACAAGACTAAAATGATAAATAACACTGGAGCATCTCAAGCAAGAACAACATGGAACTATATTTTTTGGATAATTTTTAAATCTCCTTTAGGCTTCTTACGAGTAATTATCACACACTTAATCACTAATTAAAGTTAAAAAAAAACAACAACAACAATGGAACATTTTTTTTAAAGCCTGACACTAGCCCTCCCACGAGAAAGAATCCTGGTTTAGTAAATACATAGATTTACTGACTTTACTAAATTCTAAAAATAGTCCTTTATATCTACATTTAGAAGATGATGCGGAAAATGTATTGGGATTGAGTATATTACACTTTTTAATGTATAATAACCATAGACATAAATAAATATAGATTGGCAAAAGGAAGTAACTTCATGTAACTTGAAAACATGTATATCTATTGTATTCGGATTTCCGAATTATGATAAATTTAAAAATTGCATGATCTTCAGTCTTAGAGATTAAACACAATTTATAGACATAAAATAAAGTACACACAATTGCAATTCACAAATTTTCATTTAATAAAACTCTCTTATTGGCCAGTCTATATTTATTTATGTCTATGATAATAACATTTATTCGGAAATAACCGCAGACGTAAAGTCTGTTAAAGATAAATATTTGCTCCAGCCACATTTCAATTTATTATTATTTTAATTTGAAAAATTAAAACGGTCAAACTAGAGTTTGACCCTGTGTTGCCAACGAGCTAGTTATATTTTTCTTTCAACGATATACATTATACAGCAACTGTGATTTATAGGAAAAAAGTTAGAGCCGTTTTCAAGATCCGTATCCTGGTTTTAGTGTCAACCCAGTTTCCATGAAGTTATGAGTTATCTTCTTATCTTATACAATACAGACGTTACTTCAAAAAAGAAAATGATTACGTCCTACGCGTCATGCATTTAGTCATGCGTATTAATCGATGACTTAAATTCTGCCAAGTCACTGGTTTTCCTGGCTAGCTCAGGCAATCCATTCCATGCTCCAATAGCGCCAGGGTAGAGTTGAAGAGAGTTATTGTACTAAATAATTAATATCTGAATTTTTCAAACTTGTTAGTCTTCTGTATGGCATATTTTAAAATGTAGAGTCGCGTAGATACCTGTGGTAGTTGTAGGTTCTGGTGTTGTGGTCGTGGTGGCGGGCAGTTCGGGAGCACGTATTTGACCTCTTGAACATGACGGGGCAGTGTATGCACAAGATTTCTGGATGGGGTCGTAAATAAGTTTCTCTACGTAGCGCTGATTATTAGCATCCAGAAACCAGCCGACATCACACTCTCTGTGGAGTGATTAAATAATTAGTCACGTACATTTAAGAAACATAGAAGTTATAAATAAGAAATATATCTTAAACTGACACTATTTCCTTTATTCAACTTAAAGAGCGATTATTTCTTGACTTAATAGCTAATGAATGCTAGACAAAGAAGAATGGATAACAATGGTCGACAGATCTTGTGTGTCGCCCTAACTGTGCATAAGGCAAACGGATAGGTGAAGTTCATTGGGTAATTTAATTATTTTTTTGCTTCTTTCTTCATTTTTTTCGTTGCTCAAAATTGATTCGTCGTCATAGTTTTCATAAACATCTAAGTCATCATATTCATCATATTCATCATAGACATCATAGTCCTCAAAATCATCATATTCATAATAGACATCATATTCATCACTGACATCATAGTTAGTATAGTTATCATATTTATCATAGACATCATAGACATCATAGTCATCACTGACATCATAGTCATCATATTCATCATTATTATCATAGACATCATAGCCATCATAGTCATATTTATTGGGGATCACCAGGAAGTTATATTTCTCTTGTTGAGTGACTCAAGCTTGGGACTCAGTGGTAGTCAGCCTTGATCTGAAATCAAAACGTGGACTGTGGTCTTTGGGAGGGCCAGACTTGTAGCTTCTGCGCAACTGATATCGAATATTCATTCATGTTATGTTAGGTTCAATTAATAATTGCTTAAAGTATCAACTTGATCGGAGAATGTGTGAGGGAGAAATAGAGTTAACACTTATTTAAGGGGACTAAACCCAACAAATTTAGCTATATCAATAGATATTGAAGAACTTATTTCCCTTCTTGGTATTAAACAAAATAATTAGTCACCAGTAATTATTTGATTGATTGTTTATAATTTGTCATTTATTCATGTTATCTCTACGCCAATGAATAGTTTTGCGAAGTTTTAATTTGATCCGAGAATGCGTGTAGTAGATATATAGTAGTATATAGTAGTAGTATATAGTATATGTACATTTTACCAGACGAACAGAGTTAGTTGATATAAGCTTGATATAAAATATGTTCTCACAGTTCCAACGTTTTATGATTGCTGCATTCATAATACTGAGCATTACAGCATCCAGCATCACATGGAGGATAGAAACCATCCTTATAACCTTCACAGCTTTTATCTCTCACACAGGATTCCTGTATAAAATCTATAAAAAAATAATGTCAAAGTTGTGACTCCTAATCGAATATATAAAATTGAAAGTTAGTAGTAGCCTATGTATATATGTATGTATGTATGTCCCGAATAAAAACAAAATCGTTTGACCAATCTTGATAAAACATGGCATAAATTGTTCCTTAGATCAGCGGTTCTCAACCTTTTAAGCTCGGTGACCTACTGTGCCGTGACCCTTCCCCCCCCTCCGTTCACACACGCAGCAATAGAAGAACAGACAAAAACAATCCATTTTTTCGATGGTCTTTGGCGAACCATGGCAAATCGTCAATCGACCCCCTGGGGGTCGCGATCCACAGGTTGAGAACCCCTGCCTTTGATACTAGTGTATGTTTGCTATCTCCTCCCAAAACTCAAATAGACAAAATATATCCATTTGTAGGCCCATATCTATTAAAGATCGAAACTTTCTAAAAAAAATCGGGTGAAACCGTTATCTCAGTATTTTATATTTGATATTAATATATCACTTGAAAAGGTAAACCCATTCTCACACTTTTATTTTCGTGGCAACATTTTAAAAAAATGTGAAAGATACATTTTCCTTGTGTCACATAGATCTAAATGGAATCCATTAGACCAATAATACCAAGCTAAGGAGCGGGTCATATCCGGCTAGTTGTTAATTTAATGTAGTTAATGAACTTCATTATTTAGAACGTATAGTAAAAGATATTTGAGATGCTGTGTGTCTGCTGTTAAGATGTTGATGGTTGAATTTATAATCTAATAAGTCTGCGAGATTTAATCAGTTTATGTATTACAAAACATTTTTTAATATGCACAGCTAAATCAACAGATAAATTGAATAAGGCCACTGTCACGGTGAGGTATGGCGTGAATGATTGTTAAGTTGCTATTTTGGTATGATAGGTTTATGTCCCCTTGTTGTGAATGTAAATAGTGTTGCACGTGTTAGGAGTGAACGATTCAGTCTTAGTTGAATGTGCGAGTGATTGTTTTAGTTAGTAAGGTTTTGCTCCCGGTCCAGGAAGGTTGGATATGTGCTTCCTGGACTGGTCTTTGTGTATTCATGGAGTTATTGTGTTTTAATATATTAATAAAGTATTTACATTCGTATTCATTGAAACTAGAGTTGGAGTATTTATATTAAGTGTACTGTGCAACAAGTATTGTTTAGCAAGTAGAAATTACAAAGAATAATCATCATACCCCTAGAGAGAGAGAGAGAGCCTAGACAACACAAGAACAAGAGTCAAGAGTTAACACATATATATATAATAGAGTTTCTGACATCTGAGGGCTTCGTCCGGGCAGGTCTTTTGTACCTGTAAATCGTCAAGTAGAGGAAAAGATAACGATATTTTGAGCACACTGAGAACACGGAGGATTTTTTCACCATTACGTCAAGTCTATCAAGCAATTTTCCCGACAAGTTTCACGGGTGACTAGTTCGACATTATAGCTTGAATCATGTATTGTTACCAGAGTTAAAGAGTTACTATTTTTAAATGGAATGCAAAATCAGTCAACACGACATTAAAGTATACACAAGTAAAGCCTGTCTAGAGCGCCGAAGTTTTGAATTTCTTCACGAGTTGACCCAAGTGCACCCTGACCTCAACACATCAGCACATAATAAACCGGAATAACATTTTTTTTTACTTTAGTATTATTTTCGTCAACATAGACAACGTATAGAAATGTGTAATATATATGTATAATGAGCTTATCACAAGAAACAAGTTGAAGAATTCGCCAAATGTAAGAGACTTCAAAGAAATATCGCCATTTTCGAGAGATATCGCCATTTTTAAGAGTTATCGCCATTTTCAAGAGTTATCGCCATTTTCGAGAGACTTCACCATTTTCGAGAGACATTGCCATTTTCGAGAGACTTCACCATTTTCGAGAGACTTCACCATTTTCGAGAGACTTCACCATTTTCGAGAGACTTCACCATTTTCGAGAGACTTCACCATTTTCGAGAGACTTCACCATTTTCGAGAGACATCGCCATTTTCGAGAGACTTCGCCATTTTCGAGAGACATCGCCATTTTCGAGAGACATTGCCATTTTCAAGAGTTATCGCCATTTTCAAGAGTTATCGCCATTTTTAAGAGTTATCGCCATTTTCAAGAGACTTCGTCACTTATGTATTTTGACACACCGTATATTGTGGATGATTATATTGTCAAGTATCGAACTATTTGGAGTATTTGAGTATCTTCTCATGACTTATGCATATAGACACACCGTATATTGTGGATTATTATATTGTCAAGTATCGAACTATTTGGAGTATGTGAGTACCTTCTCGTCATTTATTGTGGACTTCTTAAATGATTGGACTACCAGATCTATATATTTTCAAGTATCAAGCTAATTGTATTATGTGACATTGCAAGGACATATCGTATATTGTGGAGTACTGATCTGAGTTACTATTGTGTCAAGTATTAAACTAATTAGATTATTGGAGTACCTAGTATCATTTTGTATCATTGTAACAAGTATTTACGGCATAATCTACATCATTCTTATTATTGCTGTTACTTTGCAATTTAAACAAACTTTTCTTTGTATTTATTTTTTATGTATGCCGTGCGTGCTGAGGTGCTTACACAGAAGATGAACAGTGACCTGACACCCTAGAAGATTCTTCATTTTCAAAGAGACTGTTGTGTGGAAAGAGTTGTCATCTCTATCCTGGCATCAAATAGAGCACAGATAAGTTGAGTTTTCTTTTTTGTCGGTTGTATCGGGCAGCTCAGGTCGAATTGTGCATTACCTTGTCAGTAATTGAGATAAAGGGCGAGATTACTAATTTTTTTTGTCTGTTGATCTTTTTATAATCTCTTGTGAGATATAAGTAAACAGTGTTACCTTCAACCTCTGTAAGTTAATTAACATTTTAAAATTCAGTAATATTCTTTATTTGTTTACCATGGGGGACTTTAAACCGCGTTCCATAGATATACTAATAGAAGAGGCTAAGATGATAGGAATTAAGGGGAAGGAATTAATAGAATTTGTATTGAACCAGCAAAAATTAGATTTAGAGAGGCAAAAATTAGATGTAGAGAGGCAAACTATAGAACTAGAAATAAATGCAAGGAAAGCAGAGGAAAGGAAACAAATAAGGGAGGTGGAGGACAAAAAGTTAGAAAGAGAACTAGAAGTAAAACTGTCATTACAGGGAAGTGTGCCCTATAGGGTAGACATGGACTATTCTGACTTAAATTGTAATACTATGGAGGATAATGAAGTTATTGAAAATGTCTTAACTATTTATGACTTAAATGACCATATGGTTAATTGTAACAGTGAGATAGAAGGTAATGAAGAAACTGAAAATGCATTATTAATGTACAATAACATAGATGATTGTCAGTATATTGCTAATGACATACCAAATAAGAGAGAGGAAAATGATATCTTGTTAACTACTATGGAACTTGATGATTGTCAGTTCAGTGACAATACAGTTGCTCAAGTTCTGAGACCATTTCACGGAGAAGACAAACCATTTAAGAGACTAAACCTAACAAAATGTGTTTATTATGTTGTTGATGGGGAGAAATTAAAGCCAGACCCCAGAAGGCTACAAATATTTTTGTACATAAAACTTCCAAGAAAGAGAAAAAAGTTTTGATGTTATTTCCCCTCTCCAAGTTACTGAGATGGGAAGTGTCCACGAGGGTCACCTGAATCCCCGAGTGCGACTTAGCAATGAAGAAGATTCAGCTTTTTCTGTCCTTTTTTTATGTATTTTAATTTTTTCTTGTATGTAGCTTAATATCCTTGTATAATGTATTAATCTAAACAGAAATAGCTGAGTGTGGTAGACGCATCCGACATACTAGTAGCTCAGAACAAGGTGGTTCCCTGGAGAGGAGCATCACGTCATCTGTAGCGTCAGTGTCGAACGCCTAGACAGATACCTCTGATACTCGTGTGAATTCACAATCCAGTTTGACCAGACCATTGTCGAGGAGTTGATGTCCTGTCGAGACTAACCTATCAACGTAGCACAATTGTAGTTGTAACTGTTTGTAATTTTTTTTAGAAGCTTATTCGCCTTAATTAAACTGGGAGAGATTGTTTCTTCCTAATATGTCATTGTTAAAACATAAGAAGTTGTTTTTTTTTTCTCCTCCTTCCTTTATTTTTCTTTATCATGTTATAGTTTTTAAAAATTAATTGTAAATTTCCAAACTGGTAGGTCTATGTTAATCAGTCATTTTGCTGCTCTTGCCACAATTTTGTTTCCTTATTCGCTCTTTGATGTAAATATTGTCTTTTTTTTATTAAATGATTACTCTAGCTAGGCATATTTCTTTTGTTAGGGTAACATACATGTTGATACACTTTTGTATATAGGTTCAATGGGCACTACTAATTTCCTAGGGTGTCTTTTGACTATTTTAATACATTTATATATGTGTAGATATATATGTTTATATATATGTATATAAGTATGTGTATGCATGTATGTTTAATTATGTATATTTTGGAATGACTGTTATCTAATAACAGTCATTATCGTGAGAGGGGGGATGTCACGGTGAGGTATGGCGTGAATGATTGTTAAGTTGCTATTTTGGTATGATAGGTTTATGTCCCCTTGTTGTGAATGTAAATAGTGTTGCACGTGTTAGGAGTGAACGATTCAGTCTTAGTTGAATGTGCGAGTGATTGTTTTAGTTAGTAAGGTTTTGCTCCCGGTCCAGGAAGGTTGGATATGTGCTTCCTGGACTGGTCTTTGTGTATTCATGGAGTTATTGTGTTTTAATATATTAATAAAGTATTTACATTCGTATTCATTGAAACTAGAGTTGGAGTATTTATATTAAGTGTACTGTGCAACAAGTATTGTTTAGCAAGTAGAAATTACAAAGAATAATCATCATACCCCTAGAGAGAGAGAGAGCCTAGACAACACAAGAACAAGAGTCAAGAGTTAACACATATATATATAATAGAGTTTCTGACAGCCACTTTCAAAGAAAATAATTTATTCACAAAAGCAGGAGACAGTCAACTGTCGTTAGATAAAAAAAAAAACACGGGTTATCCTCCTAAGCATTACTGATATAGGTCTTTCGTCCGATAATCAGTGTAAGCTCATTCCGTTCAAACGTTTCATATGCCGACGCGTCACTAAAGAAAGCTCATTCCGTCCTAACGTTTCTTATGCCGT
>JADKLZ010071522.1:20988291-21016792 GCA_021533235.1 Biomphalaria straminea
ATATATATATATATATATATATATATATATATATATATATATATATAAAGGCTCAAGGCCCCGCATACGACACTCGCCCAGGAGCACCGCGCTCTGCTAAGGCCGCCTCTGCACGAAAGAGTGTCAGTTGTCATTACAGAGTATACGGTTGGGTCGTTTTCATGAAAGAGAGGATACGTCAGTTGTCATGACAAAAACTTAGATGTGTCATTCGTCATGACAAAAACTTAGATGTGTCATTCGTCATGACAAAAAACTTAGATGTGTCATTCGTCATGACAAAAAACTTAGATGTGTCGGCTTACAAAACTATGTCACTTACATCCCAGATATAATGATAGTCTTAATAACATGAAAATTTGAACTTTGGTACAGTGATAAACCAGAACTATTCTCTTATCTGTAGGTGTGGGTGGAACTGATTTTAAAAAGAATGTTGATTAGCTAATTAAGACTAAATCTGACATACCTGCAGGAGATGGGGGTGGCGCAACATAAGGTTTGGGATCCTTTCTAGGGCAGTAGGAGGATTTAAGCTGACATTTTTTAGTTGCAGGATCGTAGACCATCAAGGCAGTGTAGAGTTCGTTGTTACTGTTGACATACTTACCAAGCGCGCAAGGTCTGTTAATTTGAAGAAAAAAAACGTAATTGTTACAGACAAGACTTCCCTGGTTCTAGCGACTATCAGATTGAGACCAATCATTGTTTTGATGTCTTTAACTAACTATCTTGGGTATATGTAAGATTCCCAAGACCTTTTTTTAAACGAAATAACATGGATATATGTAAATAAAAAAAACACCATTGAGAGTTTATATATCGTAATATAGAGGACATAAAAGTAAGGTAAATAAAGTTTCCCTTTCAGATCTTGCTATATATGAGGCAGATGATGTTAAGGCCATATGTTTCTATGACCAACGGTTAACAAGTAGGTTGCTATGTGGCCAGCACAATGACTAAACGCTTTTCCTTTCCCATCTGAAGTCAGGTGGATATTCAAAATCCCAGTCTTTACCAGATTCGAACCCAGTACTCCAAGAGAAGCGCCTAACCACCCAGCCACAGCGCTACCTTAAGGACATATACTAGCAAAAATTAAGTATAAATGTGGCCAAAAACTTAAGAACTGTTACCACAAGATGGGCGGGTAGGGAAGGGGGTAATTTCTTTTTGAAACCCGAAAAAGTCGATCATGGATTGCATTAAAGTTGTATTTCCATATTAGAATATTGAGTATAAATAGATTGAACTAAATTATCTCAAATATTTTTGTTTCGAGAATAAACAAATACAAATGAGACATTTTATTTTTAAAGTTAAAATATTTGTCTTTTTTTTTTGCGAGAGACGTCTGCATCTTAATCTTAAAATATTTTTTTGCCATGCAGGTTTAAAATATACCAAAGCTGAAACTTTGGAACTAGTGAAATTAATCATTCAAGAGTGTCACCAGAGAATGCCAAATATTCAAAGCTGCATCTCTATCTGCGAGATCACTACGTAGTTCATCTTAGCGAGATCACTACGTAGTTCATCTTAGAAAATGGTCTAATCACAACCTTCAAAACGATAACGCTTACGAAAAAAAAAATAGAAACTCAAAAAGACTGGAAGCAGTTTTTTTTTGTATGTAAAATAAGCTATCAATTAAATTGTTTTTTATTTTCATTTTTTTTTTCACATTCGCTTTCGTATGCCGATGTTAGATAAAGAAATCCGACAAACCGCTTTCTGCTTAAACGTCGGCTCTCGAACCAAGACCATTAGTTTTAGAAGTCCTCAACACTGACCGAAACGTCACAACTCGTAGGCAGATGTTTAGACCAATAGCTCATTGCCAGGACGTTCACACCTAGGACCTGGCGACGAACTATTGATCGAAACAGCCCACAGGTTGTGACGTTGCAGGTCAGAGTTCAGGGCTTCTGTAACGACTGGTCTCCATCGAACGCAAACAATTTCCAGAAAACCACAATTCACTTACCGCTGGTAGGCGTAGCCATTTACGCAGCTGTAATAGTAGCCTTCCTGACATTCAGGGGCACAAGCTGGGTAGTCGCCGTCTTTTTTACCCAGACACCTGTAGAGACTTACACAACTGGACTCAGACTTTTGTTGTACAGCTAAATAGAAGCAAAAACCAAAAGTCATTGAATAAATGACAAGATTTGATTCGTAATTTTTTTTTTAAATTTGTATTCATTGTCTTAACATTACAAATTAAAATAGAAGGGACAAGACAGAAAGAGTAAAGAAGAAATAAAAAACGGAATGAGAAAGAAAAAAATGTCAGAGAAGTGAAAAGAAAGGGAAGGAGGAAGAGGAAGAATGAGTAGATTGACAGAGGGAGGCAGACAAAAAGAAGCAATCATACATAGAACACTGAAATACTTCTTACAAATTCAAAGAGACCACGGATATTGAATAAGATAAAAAAAATATTTCTTATTCGAAATGATAGGATAGAGTTATATAAGTGCTCCTTCTTCACGTCGTGCCTTTAAAAAAAAAAACAGGTTGTCTGAATGCGTCAGGAACAGGGGCGGACTTGGTGTCAAAATCGGCCCGGGCATTTCTATCTCATCATACGGCCCATAAATTGCATATACATGATGGACATCCAGTTATACGTCTCTGTGTCCTGCAAATCATTGTTAAGTCTGACAATGTATAGATAGATGTACACATGCATACAGTGCATACTTTGCTCAGAGGCATGGGCGCTCGCAAGGGCAACTTAGCCAGCTATGCTTCCACTGTACAGTTGCAAGGAGAAACTATTATTGTAATAAGCTAGAATGAGCTAGAATGAGCTAATCAGGAGTTGATGGCCTGTGGCATTTACTTCTCGAGAGACGAGTTTTGTCCCTTTACAACTTGAGATGGAATGACCTCTCCATTGCTGGGGGGGGGGGGAGCCTGGCTGGCAAATTTGAGAGTGTTGAGCTGCCCACACGTACACACTCGCCTTTCTTCCATTCCAGATCTAAAGGGATGGAGAGTCATCGCAATTGTGGGATCAGGTTGATGAACTTACCACTGTCCACCTGCCTACAAACCTACAAAACAGGATTCTCTGTTTGGGTTCCTGAAACACGATAAGCGTTCATCGCCAGCTTGTCCATCGCGACGAGAAGCAATTTTTCAATAGTTATTGACAGTTTCGTCAGCCACAGTCAACGTTTGCAGTTTGTTTTTTGAGCGTAGGGTAGGCGCTGACCGCATGGATAAACTTAACAAAGTGTACAGTAAATAATTTGTTCGTTTTTTTAAGTTTTTTTTTTTTAATGAAACAAGAGTTTACTGCTTTTAATATCACATAAGGCAAAAAAAAAGGGGGGGGGGAGGCACACAAGTTCTTTACTTTAATAATCTACGTAACTAGAAAGTAATAAGAAAGTTAAAGCTACGACTAAAGCCATATGTCGCAACTTACATTCCCCCTGCTAAAAATCATGCGGGCGCCTTTGCTCAGAGGGCCCTTTTGTAAGAGAATATTATAAAACGTTTAAAAATTTAATGCGTGCCTTAGTAACATCCACGCGGCCTTTAGGCCTATCTACTAAACACAGGCGTGATTTAAAAAAAAAGAAGATGATTATATACTGTGGTCCTACCGGCCCATTTGGGTACCGGCCCACCGGGCATTTGCCCGAATGCCCATATAGCCAGTCCGCCCCTGGTCAGGAAAATCAATGACTTAGCCCAATGAACTCTTTCTCTCCAAGTTAACGATATCAACGTAGATTTGATCCCATTAAATCAAATTTGTGTTGCGTGAAAAGAGCATTCATTCTCCTATAATTCTATACCAAGTGTAACGTTTTGTGATTACAAACAACAATGTTATTGAACTTTGATCATAACAGAGTAGACTGTTCATATGTGAAACAATGAACCATTCTGTCAGAATTTTGAAAAACAATTGCGGAGATGAAGACTTAACAGAGGCGTAGCTAGGGTGGGAGAGGAAGGGGGAGAATTAGAAAATCCCCCCGGGTCCCCACTTGAGGGGGGGGGGCGCCAAATGCGTGTCTTTTACATTAAAAAATATTACGCATAATGCTGAAGCTCCGAAATAGGTCAAGCTCCGGGCCCCCAAACAATGGAAAATCCCTAGCTACGCCCCTGAGATTTAAATATGCCTATTAACATACATTTCTAGATCATCTTATTTTTAATAAGTAAAAAAAAATGCTTTTTTAAGGAGAAAGAACACCACATTTAAAACTATATTACCAAGCATGTAGACGTTATTTCCAGTTTTCGATATGGAACGAAATACATAATACCCATCAATTTATTGTCAGTTTGTTTAATTTTTTTTCACTGGTTCATAATTTGTAAGGTACAATAAACCATCGTTTCAACTTCATCCAAGAATGGCTGCGCGAGAAATAACGTCTTCAATTATTTAAGGGGACAAAACCCGACACATTTAGCCAAATATGTGAATACTGAAGAATTCATTTCTCTTGTCGATATCAAACATATGAATTGATAAGTAGTAGATAGTGGATTATTTTTTTATTTATTCACGAATTGTCTTCGCCATTGAGTAATTCTATTATAAGGTTTCAACTTGATCAGAGGATGGGTGTGTGAGAAATAACGGGTTAAATTTTTTTTACCAGACCGACAAACAGACAGATAGAGTGAGCTAATTCCAGCATTGTGATAAAAAAAAATCCTCACCGGTGCAGACGGTCTTAGAGACATTATTAATAATACTTTGAAGGCCAGAGAAATCATCCACATGAAACACATAGGAAGGCAATGTGGCTATAGTGTTCAGCTCCTCCATACTGGTTCTCTGACTCACACCAATGGCTAATACAACAGCACCTGATTTCTTTAAATCTTTAGCCTCTCTGGACGTATCATTAGCTGAAAAACATGAAAGAAAGCTTAAACCATGCGTCACATAAACAAGCTATGATATGGAATCATATGGTTAAAACGACTCTATAGTTAAGGGCACAAAAGCCTGATGCCCTAATTTACCAAACGTAGCCTGGGACATTTGAATTTTGTGGTATTTTATTTTAGGCTTATGTCTGTTTTTTTTGGCCTCTATTTGTTTTGTTTTTTTTATTTCCAGCCAAATAACAATTTCTTCGGCGGCCACTTACCGCCGATTTTATTGTTTCCAATTAATATTGGTGAGTTTCAAGTCTGGAAATCTTTATGGGCCTATGACATTTTTTTTGGAGGGGGGGGGGCGTAATCTGTCTTTCTAGTCTTCATGCCTTCATGTGGTTTCTCGCCTCGTACAGTTTTTTTTTTCTAATGGTGGAAACCTACGGCCATTTTTTTGTGTGCAAATTAATGTAAACTAAAAAAAAATAATCTTACGGTAAGTTGATTTGCCGTCAGTCAAAACCACTGCGATATTCGGAACACCAGTCCTGGCACCGTTAGCAGACGTGAATGCAGAAGTACGGGCTAAACTCAGGGCCTGCGCAGTGTACGTCTCACCGCTTGGATACGGAGTTCTAAGTAGTGCCTTGAAGACAAAATTAATACTCTAGGTTTATAAATGTATTCTTGATAAATAGTCATTATTTAAAGCACAAATGAAAATAGTTGATAATGTTAAGAAAGCTTGTATTTTATTTTATCTTACATTGTAATACTTTTATAATTTAATCGACTATCACTTTACACTTATGTACCGTCAATGAATGTTGCTAATTATAATTAGGTCAAAGTAGTGTGTTTTACTAAAATAACACAAACCAGAGTAAATTTCTTTTGGGGGGGGGTGCTGGAATGGAAGGTGACACCATAAGCTGACCGCACTGGGAAACAGCCAACCATGTGACGTCATCGGTTCACACCCCCACAGCCTCTTTACTCCCTCATTAACGAGCCTTATCCACAATTTCTTTAGAATATTAATAATAATAATAATAATAATAATAATAATAATAATAATAATAATAAAGCGTTATCGTTGCCTGTCAAAGGGCGGTACTGCTGCAGACCTGCCACATCACCAGAAAATTCCTCAGTGGAAACTGATAAAGGGAATACGATGAATTTTGTCTCCCTTTAACGAAACTCGACCCTGGCTGCGCCATTGAATGAATACTCGTTCTTTTCTAACATAATAATAATAATAATCTTTATTGTTCATAAGGACCTTGCGACCTATAAGACAGATAACGTGAAGGTTAATAATTTGTTTCTGTGGCCTACGGTGAACTAGGGTGTCATGTGGCCAGCACAACGACCAGCTCCTTTTACTTTCCCCCCACCAAAGTCAGGTACCCATTAAAGTTGGGTAAACTCAGGGGGCTTTGCTATTCAACTGTGCACAGTTCACAGCAGCCCTTTCAAAACTTAAAATAATATGGAAAGACAAAGGCTTAGCCCTCGGCACCAAAATCAGACTGATGCGCTCCCTGGTCATGGCCACATTTCTATATGCTTGTGAGTCTCGGACGTTGAATGCAGTGCTAGAGAGGAGGATTATAGCAATGGAATTCAGATGCTACAAAAGGATACTAGGCCTCACATTCAAAGACCGCATCACAAACCAAGAGATCAGAGACAGAGTCACTGTAGCGATCGGACCCCATGATGACCTGCTAACTACCGTGAAAAAACGCAAGCTGAAAATCTATGGCCATATTACAAGATCTTCGGGGCTCGCAAAGACCTTCCTATAGGGAACAGTACCAAAAGAAGAAGAGGCTGACAGAGAAAGCGGTGGGAGGAGAACATAAAAGAATGGACTGAAAGAGGTTCTAAACAGGGCAAAGGATAGAGAGGAATGGAAAAAGACGGTCTACAGGTCTTGCTTGGTGCACCAACGGTCCATAGACTAAGGGGTAGGTAACAGGTAACAGGTAAACTTAGGGGCGCCCTAAAAATTTAAGTCTTCACCAAGATTTGATCCCTGGTCTCCAGGTTCGAAAGCCAAGCGCTGAACCACACAGCCGCCACGTCCCATTTCATCAGAATATATTAAGACAATACAAAGGCGCTGAAAAACTCATTGGCAACTTTCAAGTGAATCATGTCCCAGAATTTCCTTACCTGACTTAGCTCTTTGTTTGTGAGATACTTGTTAAAGTCAAACACAATGTTGATATTTGGCGGGCTGCTAAAGATGATTTCACTAAAGTGGGTCAAGTTCTTGCCAACTTGATAATGCGTTGAAAAATCAGCTAGAAAATTTCTGACTTTTTCAAAGTTTTCATCACCAATACTTCCTGACGCGTCGACTATAAATAGAATGTCAGCTTGCTGTACACAGTTGGCTGCCTCTGAGAAAAGAAAATAATATTAAGATATCTATCTATCTATCTATCTATCTATCTATCTATCTATCTATCTATCTATCTATCTATCTATCTATCTATCTATCCATCTATCTATCTATCTCTGTCTGTCTGTCCGTCTATCTATCTATCTATCTATCTATCTATCTATCTATCTATCTATCTATCTATCTATCTATCTATCTATCTATCTATCTATCTATCCATCTATCTATCTATCTATCTATCTATCTATCTATCTATCTATCCATCTTCCAATAAGTGTAAATAGTCCTCACTCAATTACCTATAACAAATTATCCTAATTGTCGTGGACGAAAACCTACTAAAAATGTATCCTATTGTTACTAATTAAGATCTAAATAGGAATCTTTGCTAAATTAGCTGTATATGGATAGGCCATTGCTATCAGTTAATAAGGGTGGAGATTGATCCATAAATATGACCACTTCTTCAGCTGGTGCAGTTCCTTTACAGATTGCCCTCTTTAACACTTATCTAACGCTTTGATCATCGCTTCGAACTCCGCTTCCAGACTGCTCTTACCATAGCAAGGGCCCATCAGCTCATTACTTTTAGGATTGCCTGGAAGTAGTGCAACCACTCCATACGCAGCACTCATAATCTCATTTATCTGGAGAGATTATACAGGTCACTCTGTGCAATTTCGCCATAATCTCGCCGGCGGCAATCGGCGTTGTCCTGAACCTTCCATAACCTTCTGAGTCAGAAACCCCATTGGTAATAAACATGCTGAGAGCTACTCCCTTAGAGCACGTGAGAGGAAGCGAGCAGTGAATCTTAAGGTTGCCTTATCCCCGTACAAGGACAACCCTAATGCCTTACGCGCACCAGTATTTTTTCCAACACTTTATCCAAATCGTCCTTCATGCAGGACCCTGCATTCGTGCAGAATGTGGTCTACGGTCTCATCGTCCTCCATGCAATGGCGGCACCTCCATAACCTTCCTGAACCTTCCATAAATCTTGGTAGCATTGGCTCCAAAACACCCCAATAGAAAGAAAACTATATGGAGAGCTCCACGATTTGGAAACCACTGCGGAGTTCATCTCTATTCTCATGTATTGGTCTAGTCATCTGAACGCTTCAACATAAAAATGAGAACGAAGAAGAAGTCTGAGGCACGATTCTGAAAAGCATCCAAGCACGTTTGAGGACAAGTAGGATGAAGTCCATTTGAGAGACCACTGCATCTATGCAGAGCGCTCCAAGCACACCTGCTCTCGCTCTCAACGTTCTAGCTTTTTTTTTTTTTACAATGTTAAGCTTCTATGAGGCTGAATCACGCACTTATTGAATATGATCGCACACGGTACATTTTTGATCAACAGTCGCTTTAAGTATATCTCGACCTAACGTAAACCAATAGTAAACCTGGTCAAACATTATGTCGTTGTCAATGCCTTCTGGAGGATGTCAGTTAGTTGTTGATTTCACAACACTTTTCATCAGCAAACAATAGACTTGGTCATTTCAGAAGTTCAGGTAAGTCATACAATTGTACAAAACTGTACAATTGAGTGTCAATCCATGCTACTCGACACTGACTTACAACAATCGGTCAGTAGCGTTAGTTCCATGATGAAATTTTGTATCCAAGTAAGCATGTGAAAACTGACACTTAGATTTATGGGCAACAAATCCGACCTCCGTACTTTACTGTACCCCGATAAACATCGCTAAGCTTTAACTGACCAGCTTGACCGTCTTGCCCCATTGGAAGCCATCCACCATCTTCTCAGCCTACTCCATGAATAGCAGTCTAGATTATTTATATGGATTACAAAATCAATTTATTCATTTAGCATCTATACTTTGCAATCGATTAACAATTTTAAATTACCTGCTTTGACATAGACAGCAAGAAGACAGCTCAGTGCCACACTCAGATAGAGCGGCGTCATTATAATGGTATCTTTTAACAGAAACATGACAAGTTAGTCCAAGAATTCACACATTTATTAAATATACTCCTTAGAGCAGGGAGGGGACTCCTTAGAGCAGGGAGGGGACTCCTTAGAGCAGGGAGGGGACTCCTTAGAGCAGGGTGTGTGTGTGCAACATTTGACATCCTGGCCCCATAAACTATTGGTAATGAATTAGTTTTGTTTTCTACATTTTATAATAATAATTATAACTTGTACATAGCGCTACTTTCGTGCTTATAGCATGCTCAGAGCGCTATGGTCCTTTCTCATTTGTGGATTAGTGAGGGGGGAGGGGAAGAGGTGTATCTGGAAGAAGGTTTTCCGTGCTCCTCTATTCGGGTGTCGAGGCTCGAGCCTCTTTCATAGGTAGCCATTTCTCCAGGAATTGTCGGACCGCACAGATAATATCGACCGTGTCTCTACAGCGACACACTGATTTTATGGATGGTGTTGTAGTTCCCTTTATACTTTTTGCCTCCTAAAAACTTTATCGACCTCCGAACTTTGCTATACCTCGATAAACATCGCATTTGTACAGCTTTGAAAATTTTTTTTTTACAAAGTTACCATGGTGGCCATCGCTCAGATACCCCCCCCCTACTATTGATGCAATTACACTTAAATAAGCTTTCTTTTAAAAATATATTTTTCGTGTTTTAAACACAATATTTTAAATTTAATGTAAAAATTTGATTACCAAACATACATTTTAATATTGGTTAGTCATATCATATATAAAATGCAAGTGGATTTGATGTTCAGAGCCAGAAAGATTATGAAAGTTGCAAATAGTGTCTGACAAGACGATGTGTCACTAATTTAAATACTAGAATAGAAGGTTTGATAAGTTATTAAACTGCAAAGGTTAGGTCCTCGAATATAGTTTAATAATAGTTCCTCCCCTAAAGAGGATAACGCATGCAGATTTCCTAAATAGTTTGATCTCCGGCCTTACAAATTGCCGGGCACAATTTGGTGGCACCAATTTAATGGATACTGGCATGGTTTCTCTTCTAAGTTTGTTTACAATAAGAAAAACTACTATTAATTAGATCATTATACCAACATTTGTTTTACAACATGCATAGGGAGTAACTCCAACGCAATAGGTGCCACTGGGTTAAAGTTACGTCGATCGTACAATTGGCGTACACTAATTATATTAACTCTTTACCTCCTGCGTCTTTTAAAGCATGTGACATGAGCCATGACTAATAACGAGCGATAAGCTTAATGTGAATTGCGGGGCCCCTGCCAGGCGTGGGGCTCAATCAGATCAATGGACCTAAGGTCGGCCCTGATATTACATCCGATTAAATGCTATTTCCAAATATATGTATAAAGTAGCAATTCTATCAAAACACTAAACCATAATCTTTTAATACAAAACCAATACCTACTGAAATACTCAGATAGACATAAATATAGAGGCACATCTTTGTTCTATGTGCCTGTACTACAATGTGTATATAAGCTGCTTCTTCCCATTTTGGACATCGCGATCATCGGGACGCACTTTGGTTTCGATTACTAACCTTTCACGCGAGTGTCATGTAGCCAGGCCAACAACTAACGGTTTTCACTTTCTCAACTTCTGTCAGGTACTATATCCTAAGACTTAAGGTCAATTTCGCCACCGGGTTGGAACGAAAAACCTTTCGTTTTGATAGTCAAGCACTTTACTACTCAGCCATTATAAGCCCTTTCGTGGATTTGTATTTAGCAAACATTCAAACTTATAGTTAAAAGTGAATTATACAGATCTGGTACAGACCTTTTTGTTTGTTAAAACCTAGTTGATCTTGATTCTGTTGATGATATAAGACCAAACATATCTCAGCAGCAGGCTCCTCCCTTTATACAATTTATAACAAGGAAGACACAGTGTAGGAATATGTGCAAGATTAATTAATAAAACACAATATCTCATTTCCATTGGGCGGCATCGCAGCTTTCTGCCTTGTGCATCCATAACAAAAAATTATGTATCGGGACCTAGATCCAGCTGATACACAACTGTGGTAGCGTGAAAAGTGCAGTGGAGAGGAAAAACAAACAAACAAACAAAAAACAATAAGCTACATCGAGGTAGCGATTAATTAAAGGTACATTTTAATCAACACATCCGCTATAACAAGTAGTGCCTTCATTGCATTACTTCCTCTTCTGCTGCGATTTTATAATTACGTTGAAGCATTTAGATGAGATGAACTGCGCAATAGTTTTCAGTATTGAGGCCAAGTCTAGTTCAGGTATCTCAGTATAAAATGTTGAAGGGTATGGTCTGAATTCTTCGGTGACACACCACAAGTGTAAATGTAATTAGTCCAAATTTTCAGCTTCCGAGTAAACAATATTTAAATAATACTTTGCAAGATGTAACTCTATAATAAAAGACTCAGACCAACAAATGCTTTGTTTTACAGTACGGTATCTAAATGCGCTTCGAGTCATGGACCTTATAGTCCCGCCATATCAAAAGGCTTTGCTCCTTCCACCTACGCTGTTTAAGAAAAACTCATACGGTGCATTGATCTGACCACAAGCCAGATACTGAAATGCTACAGCTGCCATATGTAACCAGTATTCAAGCCACAATAAAAGGGGTATTAAATCGGATTATTAGGGAGCGCTTAGCTTTCAAACCTGAGGTCCTATATTTCTTTGTTGTTCAAAGTAGAAATCTTTAATTTTGGGATTTCTAAAATTAACATTTATGTTACGCTTATATAGTTTTGTACGTGCTTCTTTTTAAACAGCATAACTTCTTTCATTGATTGTGAATAGATCATTATACTGTTTTTTTGGCATATTTACCGTAAAATGTTGTACAAGCTCTGTAGTTTTGCCTCTATTCAGAACTAACTAGAGGTCACATTATGTCAAATATTCAAGTCGGCAACTGCTGCTGGATATAAAAGCTGAAAGGAAGTGGGGGACGAGTTGTCGTTTTACTCACTTGTCAATACGAGCTCATCTCTAGTTACGGATTGATATAGTTTTGTTATATATAATTACTTTCGCGGCTTCACGTTTCTACCAGTGGTACAAGCGTCCCTAGCTTATTGTCTGCACACATTGATTACATTAGCGCTTCTAAAACTGGAGTTCTCTATATCACAGGAAGGTGGGGGCTGGGGTGGCTCTTCGGTTATGTGTTTCTCTACCAGAACAAAGAAATATGTTCTAAATTATATTGTCTACGAACACATGTACCGGAAGCTCAAAATTGGAACCAGTAAAATCTGCCCATGTGGAGTTTCACCAGAGAATGCCGACCACGTCCTCCAATACTGCTCTCTTTACCAAGGGGCCCGTATAAGACACAGGTCCCTAAACATCCCAATAGAAAGAAAACTATATGGAGAGCTGCCTGATTTGGAAACAACTGCGCAGTTCATCTCATGTATTGGTCTAGTCATCTGAACGCTCCAACATAAAAATGAGAACGATGAACAGTGAGATTTGTTGTGTACGGTTTAAATGTGAATTCAGGTGTATTTGTACCTATAATTTATAAATAGTTGTGAACAATGGTTTTATTGTTATTTTTTTAAAAGATAGTTTGAGAAACACTGACCTTTAAAATAAGATGTATATTTGTTTGTTACTACTGGATAAGCGAGGTTAAGTGAAATTCATCATGCATGTAATTCTCCAAAACGTTTCCAAAACGGAAAATAATATAGTTCGTCCATCGTGGTTCGATGATGATCACTTTGTCATCCACGGGGCTGAAGGCTTTGCACTGGGGTCTTATGCTTCCTGAAGTGGCTGCTGAGACTAATGTGAGCCCGGAATGTTCCATAATTTTAGGTGGAGCTGGTGTCATTCGCATTCCTTTTCTTCTCTGGCGTTTTTTATTCTACCAGCGTTGTTCTCTTTTCCTCAACGACCACAAATAACCAGGTAGTCAATTAGCTATTGGAAGTAATATTTTTTTTGGTATGTCGAACAAAATAAAGACATCGTACTTGATAGAAGTGGTGGTATTAGTTGAAGTGGTCCCCTTTATAAGTCTCCGCTTTATAGTAAGTTTGAAACAAACAATAGATAAACTATACAATCTACTAGCATAGTGGTTAGTATGTGGGCATAAGGAGGGTTGAGCACGAGTTATTTCTAGTATATCTAATAACACATATTTTTGTTGGTATTGTTATAACTCTGCTTCCGCACCACAATAATGGTGCGCATCTGAGCACCACAAGACACTGGTAGTAAATGACTTGTTTAGGCAGGAAGAGGAGAAGGATAGATCCGGCTAAAGGTAGTGTACCCATTAAACCTAGCGATCTATGGGGCAGATGATGTTAAGGTCATCTGTTTCTTTGGCCAACAGTTAACGAGCAGGGTGTTATGTGGCCAGCACAACGACCAACTGCCTTTACTTTCCCCAAATAAAGTCAGGTACCCATTAGAGCTGGGTGGACTCAGGGGCACCCTAAAAATTTCGAAATTCAAAATCCCAGTCTTCACCGGGATTCGAACCCAGGACCTCATTTTCGGAAGCCAAGCGCTTAACCATTCGACCACCGCACCGCCCCTGGCTAAAGGTATGGGAGTCTAAACACTCTGTGGCTAAGTTCTGTGATACTGTGGAACTGTTTTGAGAGACCTGGAATGACACTGGGAAGTGTGTCAGTGGTCTGTTCTGTGTTCTGGTAGGAAGTAGGAATCTAATAAATACATCCTTTATTATTGCCTCCAGTCTGTTCGTTGAGTGCCTACCTTAGAATTAAAAGTATAAATCAACGGTAAACTTTTGTTTTCCTACCAGAGAGCCCTCCCTCACCATCTCTAAGAATTTTTTGAGAAGGCAAATTTGACTAACATATCTTTTTTGTTTTAAATTTTTTGCTATCAATAACATAGTTAATTTTATAGCCACTATACAAAACCTATGTCAAATAATTTGCAGTGATTACGTACACAAATTAATCCCACTGTCATGACTTTCTTTCGAATCAAATCCTTTAAAACAAGGTTTTTTATTTTATTTACATTTTTGTATAATTAGATTCACACAGGAATGAAATTGTGGGCTAAAAGTATAACAAGATGTTGCCTGTGTATCACAACTCACTAAGTGAATAGTGAATAAAGCAGGATTTTCTTAATTCTATGTTACTTTTGTTGCGTCGAACCATTAATGGTGTCCCATATTTTGCAATGAGCTACATAACTACACAATTTTGAAATAATAGGCCTATTTCATCGCTAACTACTATTATGAATGACATCTGCAACCCAGTATTTTCATTTAATGCTCGCTCTTCATGTGGATCTTTCATGTGTAACTTTTTCCCAGCTGTTAGTGCCGATTTTGAAGAGCTTTGTGTCGCGATTGCATACATTAGTATAGTTTAGCAGTGTACGACCAGCGGAAACTTGCCTTCTGTTAAGTCAACATTCAGAATGTCTTGTAAAAGTCGATCTTGTGGCATTCATAATAATTATAGCTATATGCAAATGAGAAAAAAAAATCGTAGCGACAAACATGCTTTAGACACCCTTTATAGTGCAAAGAATTCCAAGCCTATAGTAAATCTTACATGGTCGGACATAAACTACAGATTGGCAGATTGGCCTATTCTAGTAACAATAATAGCGTATCTTTACAACTGTACTTCAGTGGAAGCACTACTTGTTAAGTTACTACACTTTACAATATTCCAATGATAGTCCTTTAGATTTACACTTAGAAGATGATGCGCAAAATTTTTCTGAACATTAATTTATTTAAATCTTAAATGAATAATGCATGGGGCCCCGGTAGGGGGATACATGGAGGTGCACTTGCACCACCATGGATTCTGACTAAATCTACATCTACGTAATAAAAAAAACACATCTGGATGATGTATTTCATTATAAAATACTTTTAAAAAATTGGCTACAATGTGGCTAATCACAATTTAGAGGCACGCACATACATTGTTCGCCATCCATTATATACGCCTGGGCTAATCTACTACTACATTAATCAGTGGAAGCACTACATCTTCAGCTGCTACTTAGAAATTAATTGATTTGGTGGTGCAAAAACATGACTAAAATTTGGCTACTCAGAATCCAGGGAGGGGGGTGCTAGTGCACCCCTTTGCACCCCCCCCCCTGCGGGCGCCCATGCCTAGAACGCACTAAATGGAGAAAGACGGTGACCAAAAGGAGGAGGACAGTGAAAAAAAAACACGAGCCTTGGCTCTAGAATGTAAGCGGACATTAGGAAAAATGGACGGCTCCTCTACCATCAAAACGAAAGCGACATTGACCTGCAATATATGTAGACTGGAGTGTCTTTCCAAAATATGGTAGAGATGAACTATTATTTTGTACTTCTAGAATGAAGGCAACAACATTTCCAAGCTACAAATATATACATTTTGTGCATTTATTTATGGTTTGGCTTAGGACGAATAAATAAGCAAAAAAGCCTTAACTTATATAAAGAGATAAACGGAATACAAGTAAAACATATTCTATAAATACTTTATTGCATGAAACACTAGTGTATGATACAGTACTTAAACACATTTGCTTTGGCGACTGCTTTAGTCTTCACCTTTATTTCAAGTGCTGAGCAAAAAATAAATGGTAGAAAACAATTTTGGACAATGGTAAATTTAGTTTTAAACATCCTATAACGATTTGTTTCTATTCGTTGAAGAGCTTGCCATATATAGGGTATTGGACGTCCAGTTGGGTTTGATCCAAAAGTGTCACCAGGATTTTGGCCGCACTCGCCTCATGTTTTCAAGTTTGCCGTTTCTGTAGCAATTGAGGTTTTACAGGGTGGAGTCGCCAGCATCCACGCCAAGCCCTCCTCCTTTCTCCCCCAGGCGTGGGACCGGTAGATTGCGGAGTTAGTTGTAAACATGCAAAATAAAAAAAATAAAAAAAAAAGTATCAAAAGGGAAATAACTCCGCCTTTAAAACAATATGCATATCTGTTGGTAATGTGCAAGTTATCAGTGGCGTCACTAGGCAGGTGCGGGGGTGCGGGGCGCACCGGGTGACATCCACACGGGGGTGACACCCAAGTGGGAAAAATGCACTTTTTTAAATGCAACTTAAAAAATATTACTGCCTCGAATTTCACCCACAATTTAGTATCAACATGTCCTAACCCTTCGTAATTTAATTCTTTTTGACTTTATTATGTGTTTTTGACGCCAGGAGAAAGGGTTTCTAAAGCTCAGAAATGTAAAAAAAAAAATGGCGCCCGGGGCTTCGCCCAGGACAACTTTGAATGAATTTATGTCACTCCCACAAATATCTTATATGGCCAGTTGAGAGGTGAACGTAACATTTGTTGTTGCAATGTGTTGTAAAACACACATATGCGTAAGCCTCTCAGACGCCATGCGACGCATAAGATTGCAAGCATTCTAAGGCGACCTTCACAGTCACTTCTGTTTGAGGCTTTCATATTAAGGCTGACTTTAGTAAACGTGTTTCGTCTCGTCTCATGATATGTCTCACAATTGTCATTTGACGTTCAGTCGCCCTTTCCCTTGGCGAATGCCTGCCTGTTTACGAAAAGATTTCTCTATTGGTAAAATTATCTCGGGAGGATTTGTAGGATCCTTCTCAGCCATCACTACTTAGCCTCTTTTCAACCTTCCAGGTCTCGAAGCGTAGATGACCATTGGGACAATGATTGTATTGAATAGGTGGATTTTAATCTCCAGGTTAATTGATGTGTTTGTTCAGATAGGCCGTACTTATTGAAAGACAGCTCTTGCTTTCCAATCTGACAAGCAACACCATGATATGCATCTCCATCACTTGAGATATCTTTGCCTAAATAGGTTAACTTTACTATTTGTTCATGATCTGTATGACCAATGTTGATCGAGAACTGGATAACCTGCACCCTATATGTAGAACTTTGACGGCGTCTTTATCCGTCATCTCGTGTATACATTTAATTGTATTTCAAAGTAATACTATGTTGCCTGCAAAATCCAAATCGGTTTGATTTAGCCATGGGAACCCGAATGCAGCCTGTTTAATAATAACATCGTCGGTGGCTACAAGAAAGAGAAATTAGGATAAGATACACCCTAATCTCATATCCGTATCGATGATGAAGAATTCCAACGTCTGTCAGACAACAGCTTGATTTGCTTTAGGCATGTCGCTGTATCTGGACAAATTGTTGCAAGATGTCCTGTTTTCTTTCTATTTTCCAGAGTGATTTCGATGGATGCTATTAAACTTTTTTTTTATCTACTAAACTGATTTTTTTTTTGCTTTGTTGGTATTCTAGGCTTTTTTTTAAACGAAGGAGCTCTTAAATAATCTCTAGTTAAAATAAAATATGTTCAACTCAAGGTTTCTCAATTCCACGATACTACATTTCTAATTTATACAGTAACGTACGTTTGATAAAATGTGAAAAACAGCGACATTTTAAAATAGAATCTAAAAACATTTTCGAGTAGCATATAAACAATTTTTAATAAGCATACAGTTTTATCGTTCAAAAGAAAGAAAGTTTTTTTTTGTTTTCGAGGGGAAGATTATTTTTCCTGGGGGGGGGGAGGGTGTTGACACCCCGATCTTACCGCACCGGGTGACACCGACCCTAGTGACGCCTCTGCAAGTTATTACCTAATTCGATATCAGACAGAACTATAAGTTACGTTATGGTTAATTAACTAATTGTGTATATTTTAATAAAAAGATTTTTTTTAGTTCAATAAATTATCATTTACTTTTAAAGTATCAACTTGACAGGGGGAATGCGTGAGGGTTAAATGAAGTTCAAAATTATTTAAGGGGACTAAACTCTGTCAAATTGAAACATATTTATTTTTATTGTGAGTTAGTTTCCCTTGTTGCTATCAACCTGAGCAATTAATTACCAGCAATCTTTTGTGTAATTGGTTACTTTAAAAAACTTTTCCGAAATATTTTATTACCAAAATTATTTACGAAAGCAGATTAAAAAAAAATTACACCACTGTTCAGAATATAAACATTCAAGGAAGATAACTTTTTTAAAAAGGTCATGGACTTCTAAATGAATATATGGAGATGCTGTGGCTGAGGGGGTAAAGCACTTGCAACCGCAAGTCCCGTGTTCGAATCCTGATGAAGACTCTAGGTAGATCACTTCGGGGGCCGATTTTGAGTTTGTGTTTCCACACAAACTGTCTTTATCTCTTTGTTATTAATTATATTTAAAAACAAAATTACATTACTGGACTTCTGCTAATATGTAGTATATACTGCTATGGACTATTGAAGAGATCATAACACACATAGGGCTTGTTTGTAGATACAAAATTTATTCATATGTACTATTATAAAATTTAAATCTGCAAAGTCATAATTACAATAAGAAAGTGTGTTACTAATGTAATGTTGTGTATCACGTGTTAAACATTGGCATCCCTAGGGTCGGTGCTATCAGCTGCGGTCAGCATCCCTCGACCCCTAGTGTGTAAATAATCTCACTCAGGAATACATCTTTGTTTAGGCGGCGTTGTTTGCAGTCATCTAATGTATTGTATGCTTTTAGATTGTTAGATTATTTCTTTTGTCACAGCATTTTTTTAGCAAGATCATCCAAATATAAGAGTGCGTCAAAAATGTATAGACACATCGAACTGTCATAGACAATTTATTTCTTGTTCTACAATGCTAAGTTTCTGGACATGGAAAGTTTAATGTCCAGTTGGAAAAATAAATGTGATTAATGTTCAAACTGGTGGCCTTTAGTATTAGTAATTGCAACATGGCGGACCTGTGTTTGAGTTTTGAACAGCGGAATAAGATAAATAAGTGGTACTGGAATTTTGAGAATGTTGCTGCGGTTCGAAGACAATGGAGACGTGTGTATGGTACAGAATCACCTTCAAGGTTTACAATTACTTGTCTACGAGACAAATTCAAAATTTATGAAACAGTGTGTGATGTGCATAAAGGTCGATCCGGGCGATCTCGTACAGTTACAAGTGATAAGTACACAACTGCGGTCTTGGAACTGTTTCAGCGTTCACCTCAAAAAATCGTCAAAGTAAGTGGCACGTGAGAGTGATGTAAGTGCTAGTAGTGTGCTACGCCTTCTGAGGAATGAGATTCAGGCGGTGTGCGCAGAAATCTCAGTGGACACTTTGGTACGATGTACGAAATCTGTGTTGACTTGTATGATGCTGAAGGCCACCAGTTTGGACATTTCTCAAATCAATCACATTTATTTTTCCAAATGAAGCATTAAGCTTACCATGTCCAGAAATTTAGCATTATAGAACGGGAAATAAATTCTTTACGACAGTTCAAATTGTGTATACATTTTTTTGACGCACCCTGTTTTTTAACGGTTTTCATGACACGTTGCTTTACCAACAAATTATTGAATATGTTTCTGTTTAATGTCGCACAGAGACATTTAGCCTAGATGTCCATTTGTAAGCTGTACAAGGAAAAAAAATGATTCCTTTGTGATTTTCCTTGCAACATTAACTGAAAACGCATGTCTTAGAACGTTTAAATTACATCATTTTTTCATAGAGGCATATCTTTGGATTTTGGCGCAGCAGTTTTGACGCAATAGCTATTTGGGCGTTATTTTGTCGCTGAATGTTTTAGTCATATATTAAAAAAAAAGGTTCTTGTGCGAGATTCTTTGCAGGTATTGTCATTAGTATCGGAAATAGCAATGCCCTATAATCATTGACTCGGGTCCCTACCAGACAGGCCTGTGGCCCGCAGGTTTGTTTTTTTTTTTTACTGTTTGATCTTTTGTTCTCGGATGGAAGTCAGACAGGTTTTTTTTCAAACTTAGAGCTCGAAGAGCCTTCGGCTCAGCTCTTAGACTATCCACACGGTATTATCTTTTAAACATCTCCGTGAGATCGGGTGTTTTATTTGAAAGTATTGTGTGTGTGTGTATGAGGAGATTATGGAGCAGAAAGATGAAATTCTACAAAAAAATCAGAAGTATTTGTGGATACTCTATTATAATGCATTGCGAGCTGATTTGTTTGTAGGATGAAAGAGACACAAAGAGAAATAGAGTTTTAGGGCTAGAAAATTGTGTTAGTGGTTGGGGAGCGATGTGAAGTGGGCTGTTTTATGTATGGCTTTTAAAAGTGTTCCTGGCAAAATACGCAAATATACGCTTCCAAATATATATAGTCCGTCCATCACGGTGTGATGATGACCCCTTTTGTCAATTAGGGGTTGAGAGCTTGGCGCTGGGTATGTTGTGCCTTTTTATGTGGCTGGTGAGACATTTGTGAGCTTGGAATGTTCGGCTGCACACTGGGCAGGTAATTTTAGTTGGAGCTAGTGACATTGGCCTTTTCTTCCTGGCCCTTTTTCTTCTGCCAGCTCTGTTGTCTTGTCATCCGCAGGCTGTGCGTCAGTTTTCACAGCGCGACGCCATGATGCTCTGTCATGTGCCTCTGTCTCTCAGGTGGCTGGGTCAACGCTGAACGCTTTTAGAGAATTTTTTGAGGGTGTCCGCAAACCGTTCTCTTTGTCTGCCTTGTGAACGCCTTCTCTCCATTAATTGGCCGTACAGGAGGTATTTTTCTTGACACTTGACATTTGACATTAAGTATTGTTCTTAGACATGTCATGTGGAAGTGGTTCAGGTTTTTTTTGCATGTTTTCTGTTAACTGTTCACTTTTCTGATGCACACAGCAATGTACGGAGGTTGACAGCTCGAGAGCTCCTTGCTTTGTCTCATGGTGATACATATACCAATTATTTCAACAGCAGCGTTTCATCAGAATCAGCAAGCATAGCCTACATGTAAAATGACATGTCAATATGCATATCCAGATGTATGAACCTTTTTATTTTTATTTTTTCAGAGTTATAATTTTTAAGTATACACGCACAAACTATATATATATGGAGAAACGTTATATCATATATATAGTGCGGTCCCTCATTTGCAAAAAAATAGTAAATTCAACGCGGCCCTCCATTGAAAAAGGTTGTCCATCCCTAAACTAAGGGATGAGTTGAAGGGTGACTTTTTTATGTTGCATGTATTATATTTGAAAAATGAATGTTTTCTTGTTCAACAACAATTTAATAAGATTGTATAGATGACTATTGCTAAGTGTCTTTAATGTACAGAAAAGAAGCAACACATGAAAACAAAAACTCAGAATTATTATTTTATTATCAGCATTATTGCGATTTTTTACAAAATGTTCTAAGTTTCTAAAACAATGGATCTAGACTTTTAAGTTGCTGACTGGAATCTGAAAAGGCTCAAAAGGCTCCTTGTTCTTTAACTCAACCTTGGGGTATTTCACACTAGCTGGTTTATCAGCAGGACCTGATGTCGCAATGTAAGTTGTAATATTGCTTACAGGTGCTTCATCACCAGAGGCATCACGACGACTGAATGGAACTTTCTCCCATTCAACATCGACATGTGTGCCTTCAACTTTCTCCAGCTTGCCAGTCAAAGTAAACTGGTACTGAGACTCATCAGTGAGTCTGTTAATGACGTGTCGTGCTTTTGGAAATTTCTTAAGTAGCATTCCCCACATCCAGGGACCTTCATTATTATCACTTTGTTTTTTTAGTGCTTCGTAAAATGGTACGGAGGCGTCTCCGAAACGATAATTGAAGGTGGGTCTATCTCTGTTAGTTCTATAAACTTGATGGAAGTTACCATTGCCCTCTTCCCATCTCAAGAATCCTTTCATCTCTGTTGAAAACATTGTCGTAACAATTGCAGTGTACGGCACGGTAGTTCTACTCTTGCTTAAGATTACCTTGTATTTGGCTGCTTCCATTGGTCCTAGAGTTTTTGAAGAGGATTTAGTGAATCCCTCAGTTTGAGAAATACTCTTTACATTTGTATTTGTCGTTGAAGTATCATAGCGAAAATTATAAGTCACACCTGAACTGAGTTTTCCAAAAAAATTAAAGTTAAGTGATATACCCAGGCTGTTGCTTTTGCTAAAGCTACTGGTTGTTGTATGAGTGATAGTATCTACAATTGTTTTGGATCTTCCAATAGACTCAGTTACAGGTGAAGAAGCTCTATTTTTCAGTACTCCAGAGTCAATAATTTCTGGTTGAAGATTTTCAATGACACTTTCTCCGTAGACTATTTCTTTGACAGCGAATCCCCAATCATCAAAATCCAAATTGAGTCTTTCTTCACTTTTATCACCCTCACACTTGCTGTCATAAAAAGGAGTTGTAGCAGCTTTCCATGTGTTCCCATTTCTAATGAAATCTTCCCCAACATCTACCCCACGGCAGCCATAGCACCAGCCATAACCTAGATAATGTGCTAAGTTAGCCATGTTCCACAAAGTCGAGTCCATGATACGTGTCTCGATTTTACTTTTATCGTCCATGTCGAGAGGTTTGGCTGCTGGGGTACAACAGCGAATTTTTTTCAAAAAGTAAAGATCATCTCCGTCAGCTCGATACAGTCCGGTCAGAAAATATCCTCCTGGACATGAGCATTGACCCTTCTGAGCCATGCAACTTGTTAAATCAATGTCAGTACAGTCTCCATAATTCAGGGGGTGATTGCCTGGTTTGGTGCATCTTGCGCTCTCGAGATTAAAAAGGTAACCTTTGTATCTCGGCCAGCCGGTGTCTGATCTGTATAAACCTTGGAGGAAGTAGCCTACTGGACAAAAAGCCCACTCGTTATCACGATCTAAAGTGGTTGACCAGTCCTCATAGACCACTTGCTGTTCCACGTTATACCAAGGAGAGTTTGGCCGGCAGCATTGAACACCTGCTAACTTAGAGATTGGGTCATCTTTCCTTTTTACATTATTTCTATCCAGTGCATTGATGTAATAATTGATCTGATCACATTTGGACTGGCCAGGTTTATCAAAACTTTGCAACCAATTTGAATAGGAGCATTGACATCGTACATAGGGTATCAGGGAGACAACCACAAAGATTTGATAAAACATCTTGAACTGAAAATTAAAGAAAATAGAAAAAAGGACACTTTTAATTTTAAGTATGAGTTACCAAGAAAGTTTCTTACATTATATTGTTTGTCCATAGTCACATTTAGATCTCAATTTCTATAAAAATTATCAAAATATAATTTAATAATATTTGTAAAATAAGGTGTAAAGAATCTTTATTGTTTTCTGAAAGAAAACCATTATGTTGCATATTTACATATTAAAACATGTTTGTTTTAACGCAATAATACATTATTAATTTATTATTTAAAAGTTATATTGTTTTTACAAAGCAACTTTTGACTTATTCATTCTACCTGTTAAATGGCAGAATTGAATTCATTGGTTAACATGTATGACTAGATCAAATCGCGTAGGATTTAATTTTCTCCTTTTTTTAAGTAACGTCTGTATCTTGTAAAATAATCAGAAGAATGTTCTTCGTATAATTCTTTGGTATGGTATTATCTTGTAGAAAAAAAATGTATAAATTTACTCTTTTACTTGATGTAAAAAATTACGCTCAAACTTAATAGATTGATACAGACCTTTTTTTTATTTATTGTTTTGACAATAAATAGTGGCTATTGTTTCTCTATTTAAACAGAGTTAGGAAGAGACCAAATCTATCTAGCAAGATAAACGCTTTATATATTGTAGTCCGAGTGAACCACCCACAGGTAATAGGTGAATAATTAAATTGACAACCTCATGTCACGTTTCCTTTTTTTTTTATTGCATCACATCAATTTCTGCGTTAGTTTCACCACGAACGAACATCTCAAAGTGGCGCGAACAAATATGCAGCTGTCGCAGTGAGTGTCTATGTCTTTTGACCAGTGGCGTCACTAGGATGGGTGTCACCCAGTGCGGTAAGGCCAGGGTGTCACCCCCAGAGTTCCACTTGTTCTTCCCCCCCCCCCCCCAAAAAAAAAAAAAATTATTGTCGATTTGTTCTTTTTTACGCAATAATACAGTTCATTGATTGCTTTTACACAAAGTTAAAATTAATGTCGATTCTGGTTTAATTTTTTTTAGTTTTTTTTTTGTCGATGACATTTTATCGTTAATTATAACATAGATTAACGTCTAAGATTTTTAAATTAGAAACAAAATAAACATCAGCTGAACAAGCGTTCCTTAGAAGACTTAAAGAGCTCCTAACGGAAACTTCTGAACATTATAGTGCTAGTTTCACAAGGTTGACTACTGAAAAAAAACAAACAAAAAACAACGACTTTATGAAGAAAAGTATATTGATCGGTACAAAAACTGAAAAAGAATTTTTTTAAATTTTAATATTTAAAAGTGTACAACTTTAGAAAATAAAAACTTCCTCATCAGGATTTCAAATTTGAAAACTTATAAATAACTTAAGACTTAATATCCTTGCGACTTTGTTTTCAATTGACAGAATCTCTTTTTTTGAAATTTGTTTTTCAAAAGTTATTTATAGTTGTAAATTAACATTCATTTTGAAAATCTTCTTTAACATGACGCCACGTAGGCATACCACGTAGAGATCCATTTGGCAAGAAACAGTTCAAGACTTAAATCTAATGCTGGTAGATATTCATTGACGTCCTCAAAACTTGTCTGCCTGTAAATGTCTTCTAGTTCGCATATCTTTTCTGGCTCAGTATAAAAGAGATTGATGCACTTCATGTAATTCTGATCGATAGTTTTTACAAAATTCTGAGTTTTAATTTGTACACAAAAAACAATATGGCCGCCGTTACCATGGCAACCATCATTTTAAAAAACTTTTTTTCAGCATTATTTTTTTTAGAATATCATTATATGTTACCATACCAATTTTCAAAGGCCTAGCTTTAGAAATAACAAAAATAAGATTTTTAGGGATACCTCCCCTTAACCTCTTGTTCTCTATTTGAATAGTGAATCTTAATCTTAATATATTAATATCACTTTCCTATTTTCATATCGTTAAAACTTATATTTCTGTTGCATTAACATGCTATTTTTTTTTTACTAAAGTTATCTTAATAACATTTTGAGCTAACTTGTCACAAATTTCGTTAAGTAAATAAAGTGCTGTAGCTTAGCTACCACTTTGCCAATAATTAACACTTTAATTTTAAGGTGCTCTTGTGTTCGGTTGAATTTTCACTCAGTAAATCTGCCAACAAGAAATTCAAACAATGAAAGGTATGCATACATTCACAGACATCTGTCTTTGCGCTGCTCTTCTAGTTTTGGTATTTTCAGAGCGAAGTTTTGTCGTCACTCTTTCATAAAACATTCTTTCATGGGTCTAACAGCAACACGATAAGAACACCAGCGAGTTGTTCCTATGACACTCTATCATTAATTAAAATATCCAAGCGGGAAAGAAAAAAAGACTTTTTTTTCTAGAAAACCGAGAAAAATGTACACAATAAGCATTTTCTGATTAAGAATTTTGACCAAATGCTGAACAAAAAGGTGTACACATCCATTCAAGTTTCTTTTCTGTTCTTCATTAATCCTGCCAGCACTTTTTTGTGAATTCTTTACAGAATCAGATGACCTTTACATCATCTGCCCTATAGACCACTAGGTCTGAAAGGGAACTTTACTTTTTACTTTACATTTTCATTACAATGTCCCTGAGCTCATCAATCTCTTTCCAGGCGTTTTAAACTATTAGAACTGCTACCATCAGGTTTGGTTCACTGAAAGAGGAATACCCCACAATATTTCATTAGTCGTAGTGTAATACAAGATCCAAGAGTACCTTGTAAAATTTATGTCCTAGAAAAGTATATCCCTTAAGTAGTTTGCTAAAACATTTATAAACTCTCTGAGATTTGGTACAAGCTTGGAAAGTAACGTTTTTTTGCATCGCTCCCTTGCGATATTATTTCAGCACTAGGTCATATATAGATAACATTCGCATAATCCTAAGAAAAGAATTATTCATAATTTATGAAAAGTCTTCTTCTATTCACCACCATATACCAACTTATCATGCAATTTATAAGTGCAATATGTTCCCCAGTTTTCTCATCTATACGGCAATAATAGTCATAACTTCCCCGCCAATTGTTTTGTAGCGTAAATTTTGCTGCCAAAATGTTCCAAATGTGAAAACATGATAAATGTTCTTCATTCTTCTCGCAAGTTTTATTATTGTGGATATGTCCACTATTTATCAAAAAAGAAAATCTTACTATTGAGTTGTTCCCCATGAAGAAAATGTTTATTCAACCATTCCTATGCTTTATTTTGTTCTGTAACATTTTTAAGTTGGCAATTTTAAAAAAAAAAAAAAAAAAAAAACAATTTTTCCACTCGGGTGTCACCTTCTAACGGGTGTCACCCGGTGTGGATCGAACCCCCCACCCCGACGCACCCCCTAATGACGACACTGATTTGGACTATCCGATTCTCTGCAAACAGGAAAGTTTACTGTTACAACTACTGTACATTAGTTCAATTGAAATAGTTAAATAAGGGTAAATAACTCATCATGTTATCTTATATAATACAGAGGTTACTTGAAAAAAGATGATTAAGTGATTACCGTTTTCGCGTTATGCATAAAGTCAAGCACTTTAACCAATGACTTAACAGCCTTCTAATTTAGGCCCACTCAGAAGACTTGTTTAGTTACAAATCGATATGTCTACAATAGTCTACATCTTTACCATGGGTGGACTGGGTGACGAAATAAGCCCAGGCATTTCCATACGATGCGGCCCAAAACTTACTTCCCATAAGATTATCAGCCTTCATACTAATAAAAGTGATTATGCAATCAAAACTGAAATCTTGCATTGATATTGTAAATCATAAATGTATATAACATATTGCAAGTCAACATGTAAATAGCTCTAGAAGCTACATAAACTCTCACTTTCTACACTGAAACGCTACAGGACAATCGCAATATTGATTTACTTATTACATTATTAGTGTATAACTCCTGATAACTGTTCGTATGATATGAACTCAAGTGTGTCTTCTTAATGATCTTGGATTTTTTTTTTTACCTCTGGACTCTCTTAAATAATCAAAAACTTGCCCACAGACCCATAAGCGAAAAAACTACACAAATGGATTGTATGTAAGTTACAAATGTAAAAAAAAACAAAATAGCATACATATATATAAGATTTTATGTACGTGCGGCTAAATGATTGTTAATAAGTAGCATTCGCAAGCGAACACAAATTTCTAGTCTTTTTCTTTTATTTGTGATGAGGTTTATTACGACAATGAATTCACGTTATACCAAGCGGGAGCACGTTACCCTGCCTCAACGTGGCGCTCCCGTGGAAACGGCTCACTAGAGGAAGTGGCTAGGCGAAAGGGTAACAAATATGATTCCCGTGGGAGTGCCCATGGGTGGACGAGAGTCTGCCCCTTCACGGTGCGGATTTGTAAGAAAGCTCCCACAAACCAGTCACAAATCCATGCGCTGTTCCTCAAGGGTCCGTCCCATCAATGGCGGATTCCGCACAGTTAGCTTGGTACAACGAAGGTAGATGGTGGAGGCCCCCGGTGCCACCGAGTGGTATTGGAAACAGCAATGCTCTATAAGCATTGACTCGGGTCGCTCCCAGACAGGCCTGTGGTCCGCAGGTTTGTTTTTTTTTTACTGTTTGTGTTTGTTCTCGGACGGATGCAGACAGGTTTTTTTTCAAACTTAGAGCTCGAAGAGCCTTCGGCTCAGCTCTTAGACTATTCACACTTTATACCAAGAAAGATAACGGTAGAACAGTCAACAACTTCCATAATCCAGACAATAAAATTGGTATATGTATGTGTACTAGAATTTGTGGTCTCCTTGTTCAAACTTTAACTTAAGTTCCTAATTTGTGGATATTCCAATAAGCTGCTCATGTATTAATATTGGTGATGGCTGGATGCGTTGAAGTTGTTGGATTCAAGACGACACCCCCCCCAAGCAAATATGACCTGAAAGAGAAGTTCCAGTCATTTCTTTTGCGAGAATTTCATGGGTGCCAGAAGCTGTATATCCACACTTTTAAGAAACTTAAACTTTCACATTTTATGAAACAACATTCATCTTTGAACAAGCGTTTCTTTTAATTTGAAAATTATCAAGTGTTAAAACAGGTCGCTGCATATTGAAGGTAGTTCGACAGTAGTAACAAGAAAAACAAAAAACCAGTAAGCTTTTCTCATGTTTCCGGAACATTATGCACGAGAGTTAACAGTTATATACTTCATATTTAGTACTACTATACATTCGTGGTGAAATGTTGGATGTAAATGTACACATACAATATATAAAAAAATCGTTTGTAAAATTAATTCCTCATATTTCTCTCTCTCTCTCTCTCTCTCTCTCTCTCTCT
>JADKLZ010071522.1:21017192-21031222 GCA_021533235.1 Biomphalaria straminea
GAGGCAGCGATTGCATGAAGGCATCTACATCCGGTTTCGTTCTGACGACAATGTGTTTATTCTCCGACGTCTACTATCCCACACAAAAACAAAGGAGATTGTCATAACGGAGTTTCTCTATGCCGATGATTGCGCCATGCTAGCTCACAATGAAAATGACCTCCAGAACGCGGTAAACGAATTTGCCTACGGTCTATCTATAAACCTCAGGAAAACAGAAGTCATGTTCCAGAAGTCACCCAATGAAACATACTCAGCACCAAGGATCACAGTAAACGGACAGCCCCTTAACGTGGTAGACCACTTCACATATCTAGGTAGTGTCAAATGACGCCTCACTTTCATTGGAAGTTGATAACCGTATGGCTAGGGCCAGTAGCGCTTTTGGACGCCTTCAGGCGAGAGTTTGGAAGAACAAATCGCTCCGCCTACTTACAGAAATTAATGTCTACCAGGCGGCGGTTCTCTCAACCCTTCTATATGGGTCTGAGACATGGACACTATATAAAAAACAGCTAAGACTTCTTGAGCGCTTTCACCAAAGATGCTTGCGCACCATCATGGACATACGATGGCAGGACCGCACTACAAACAGCGATGTCCTTGCGAACGCCGGTATGGACAGTATAGAGAGACTTCTTATGATCCGACAGCTACGCTAGGCAGGGCACGTATCCCGTATGGGATACGAACGTATGCCAAAGGTAGTCTTTTTTTGGTGAGCTAAAAGGTGGTTGACGTAACAGAGGGGCCCAAGGAAACGCTTCAAAGACCAGCTGATGCGTCAACTTTCCTTGGCTGACATAGAAGAGAGCACCTGGTTGCATGCGACGTCGGAACGAGACAGCTGAAGGTCACTAACGAAGGCCGCGGGATACACATTTGAGACCAAAAACATATCTGCTGCCGAGGACAAACGCAGACGACGAAAAGAAAAACTTAAATTGACCACCTGCAGACAATGGTTTTGCTTGCCCTGGATGTGGCAAAATATGTAGGTCACAGCTGGGGCTGCACAGCCACGGGAAATACTGTATTCCTCACTAATCTTCGGACTCGACGCTTAGTCCCTAAATGGTATTAATGCGGCCCTAAATTTAAAAAGCTGTTCACCATTGTCCTAGCCCATTTAAATTGTATCATAGACGCAAATTTTGTGGTTTTGGCGCAGCAGTTTTGGGACAATGGTTTTTTGGTCGATTTAGAAGATTTCGGCGCTGAAAGTCATACATAATATATAAAGTAGAAAGTAAGACCTATGTATGTATGTATGTTTATATGAGCCAAATGTAAATCATAACCGTTTGACCAATCTTGATAACACTTATCGGAAATTTTCCTAGGGTACTATGACTGTAGTGTATGAATTGTAGTCCTAAAACAAACTTAAGGGCCTAAAAAAAGTAAAGTTGACCAACTGCACCAGGATTGAGTGGATGTTCTTCAAAATGCTTCAGTATCCGGTATTTTTCTTAGTCAAATCATGTGGAAATGGAATAGTTTTTTTTTTGCATGCTTCTGTATACAGTCCACGTTCCTTGGACATAGAGCAAGTAGGGGGATGACAGCTTAATAGCCTGTTCACCCTCGGACTAAAGGATAGGTTAAGTTGAAGGGTAAATATTTTTTTATATTTTTGTATGCTTTAAAATGCAAGTAGAATTTTTTTTTATTACAAAACAAAAATATAATTGTTTCATGTTCAACTACAATTTAATAAATTTTGATTTTATAGATTACTATTGCTAAGTGTCTTTATAAGTTTATTGTACCGAAAAGAAGAAACAAATGAAAACTAAATCTCAGAATAGTCTTTTTTTTATTTTAAGCATTATAGCGACTTATTACAAAAGCTCTAAGTCTCTAAAACACTGCATCTAGACTTTTAAGTTACTGACTGGAATCTGAAAAGGCTCAAAAGGCTCCTTGTTCTTGAACTCAACCTTGGGGTATTTCAAACTAGCTGGTTTATCAGCAGGACCTGATGTCGCAATGTAGGTTGTAATATTGCTTGCAGGTGCTTCATCACCAGAGACATCACGACGACTTAATGGAATTTTCTCCCATTCAACATCGACATATGTGCCTTCAACTATCTCCAGCTTTCCAGTCAAAGTAAACTGATACTGAGACTCATCAGTTAGTCTGTTAATGATGTGACGAGCTTTTGGAAATTTTTTGATTAGCATTCCCCACATCCAGGGACCTTCATTATTATCACTTTGTTTTTTTAGTACTTCATAAAATGCAACGGCGCTGTCTCCGAAACGATAACTGAAGGTGGGTTCATTTCTGTTAGTTCTATAAACTTGATGGAAGTTACCATCGCCGTTTTCCCATCTCAAGAATCCTTTCATCTCCGTAGAAAATTTGGTTGTTACTATAGCAGTGTAAGGTATGGTTGTTCTAATCTTGCTCAACCTAACCCGGTATTTAGCACCTTCCATTGGCTCAAGTTTAATCTTAGATGATTTGGTGAACCCCGCAGTTTGAGAAATACTCTTTTCATTTGTAGTTGTCTTTGAAGTTTCATATTTAAATGTATAAGAAGCACCCCCGCTGACTATTCCGTATTCAAAGTTAAGTGATATTCCCAGTTCGTGACTGTTGGTAAAAGTACTGGTTGTAGTATGAGTGATAGTATCTTGGATTGTTTTGGATCTTTCAATAGACTCAGTCACAGGGGAAGAAGCTCTGTTGTAAATTACTCCAGAGTCAACAGTTTCTGGTTGAAGATTATCTATTACATTTTCTCCATAAACAATTTCTTTGACAGCGAATCCCCAATTTTCAAAATTCAATGACAGTCTTTTCCAATACTTATCACCGTGACATCGAGAGCCCCAAAAAGTTGTTGTAGCAGCTACCCACAAGTTCTCATATCTTTCGAAATCTTCCCCAACATCCAACCCTCTGCAGCCATAACACCAGCCATAGCCCAAGAAATGAGCTAAATTAGCCATGTTCCACAAAGTCGTGTCCATGATACGTGTCTGGATTTTACTTTTCTCGTCCATGTCTAGAGGTTTGGCTGCTGGTGTACAACAGCGAATTTTGTTCAAAGCAGAAAGTCTATTTCCGTCATTTCGATAGACTCCGGTCAGAAAATATCCCCCAGGACATGAGCATAGACCCTTCTTACGCATACAGTTTGATATATCAATGTCACGACAGTCTCCGTAATTCAGAGGATGGTTGGCTGGTTTGGTGCATCTAGCGCTTTGGATAGCACTAATGACATCAGCGGTTGATATGTATAAACCTTGGAGGAAGTAGCCTACGCGACAAAAAGCCCACTCGTTACTTTTGTCTAAATCTTTTGTCCAGTCCTCAAAAACCACTTCCTGTTCTACATTATGCCAAGGAGAGGCCGGTTGGCAGCATTGAACACCTTCTAATAGAGAGATTGGGTCATGGTTCCTGTTAACATAATCTCTATACAGACCATTGATGTAATAATTGATCTGATCACATTTGGACTGGCCAAGTTTATCAAAACTGAGCAACCAATCTGAATACGAGCATTGAGATCGTACATAGGGTGTAAGGAAGACAACCACAACGAGTTCATAAAGCATCTTGAACTGAAAATTAAAATAATAAAATAATGCTTTTTATTATAAGTATAAGTTAGGAAGACAGTTTTTTTCATTGTGCTGTCTGTTCGTCGGTCACGTTTAGATTTCAAACTCTACAGAATTACAATATACTTTAATAATTAATATTTGTTCAAAACATAAGATAACATAAAACATAAGATTATCTTCTGAAAGAAATACATTTTGTTGTATATTTACCGCTGTTATAAGCAAAGTATACATTCATTTTTTAAAAGAGTAAAATCAGTGGTGGTGTTCCCCCCGTACCCCCTCTTGGGGGGGGGGAGGGGCCGAATAGGTGTCCCAAATTTGTCTGTTAAAACGTAAATTAATATATTTGATTGACAAACGGGTGTTGTTTTTTTTTCAACATTTATGGATAAAATGTATAACAAGGCCTATCAGTACGTTGACCTTGTTGACATTTTAAAAATATTTTTTCCCACAGAGATAATTTTTTTATTTAAATTTTGTTTTACGTTTTAAAGTACAAATCTTTATAAGATATGTTGCCGATTTATTTTCCTTTCAAAAGAGATCAAACATGTGCTTGCAGCAAGATCTAAGAATATTACTATCTTGGTTGCCACAATTAAAACTGAATTAAAACTGAATGATGTACAGCGAATTCTAGGTATCTTGTTACCCATACAAATAATATATTTAAATGGCGAGTACTTTAAGGTTACGCTAATTACCATTGAAGTACAATTTACAGAATCGGGCATAAAAGATCCAATAGTTATTCTAAGTAATGCTAGAATTGTCCATTTATCAAACACTAAGCTAGGTGTCTACCGAGCCGTCATCCTACCTACATTGCTCTATGCCTCAGAAACATGGACAGTATACAGAAGACATGCCAAGAAACTAAATCACTTTCACATGACATGTCTAAGGAAAATACTAAATGTCAAATGGCAAGACAGAATGCTAGATACTGAAGTCCTTCAAAGAGCGGGTTTGAAAAGCATCCACACAATCCTGATGCAGTCCCAGCTGCGATGGGCAGGACACGTGTGCAGGATGGAGGACCACCGCATCCCAAAACGTCTCATGTATGGCAAATTAAGAGAAGGTAAGCGCCCACAAGGTGGTAAAAAAAAGCGCTACAAAGACACCTTCAAAACTTCTCTAAAGGAGTTCAACATTGACCAAGGCACCTGGGAGACAGAGGCACATGACAGAGTATCATGGCGCCGCGCTGTGAGATCCGGCGCACAGGTTGCTGAGGAAAAAAGAACAACGCTTGCGAAAGAAAAACGCCAGAGAAGGAAAGCAAGGCAAACGACACTAGTTCCAGCTGGAATTACCTGCCCAGAGTGCGGCCGAACATTCCGGGCTCGCATAGGTCTCACCAGCCACATGAGGAGGCACAAAACCCCAGTGCAAAGCCCTCAGCCCACTGGATGACAAAGTGGTCATCATCGAACCACGATGGACGAACTATATAGAATTGTCCATTATTCGGGTTTGGATTCTATTATTTCCTCAACCCAAATAGAAACATGCTTTTCTAATTAAAAAACAAACAAACAAACCGTTCTTATAAAGTGATCAAAAAGTCTATTGCAAAGGTGGGAAAATGAATCAAAAATCTAAATGTATGTCTTTCGTCAGAGGAAATTTAGCAATCATGGCCTATTTTTTATTTGTGAAATTAAAAAATGTTATTCTTTCTATGGGAACTTCCCCCATGCTGAGTTGACCAGGGGTGGGGGGGGTGACTACAAAACAGCGCGACGCAAAGGCTAAACTTATGATATCACAGCCAAAATGAGTGGTCGTCTGTCTGGCCTGCAAATACGTCTGTTATGCATAAATTAAAAATCAACTTTTCTAAACTGTGATAAACTGTGATAATGAACAGTACATGAATTGTTCAACATTTTTTTTTTCCAATTTAACCCTAGAGATGGGCCAAACTGAAACAAGATGAAGCCGGGATTTAAAAGCGTAGCGTTGCTACGTCAGCAGTTTTTTGACAAAATTATCATACGGTTGGAAACCCTTTTTGAATCAACAACTGAGAGAATTAATACTAGAAGCAGTGCACAGGATCTGATATACTATATATTATAGATACAAACTAACACTAACAGCATACTGTAGACATTCTTATTTCTCCTTATTTTTTGTTAGCGTTGACTCGCAAAGCTTTCTCATGTTAGGGTATAAGCAAGAACGCAGAATTTTTATTTCAGTTTTTCCTTCTGCTAGGTGGATAGCAAGCCATGGCTAATGAGCACTTCCTGCTCGAAGCTTACTAGTTACGTTACTCGCCTTCACTCCTTCTCTCTTAGTGAAAGCAGTTTTGCGGACACGAGAAAGATCAAGAAATACACGAGTGACTGCTCTTTGTGAAAGCTTTTACAATAATACTTAATGCAAATTAATTTATTAATATTTAATGTTTGAATATCTTCCTCATAGAATATATGAAACATAACAAGGAACAGATGATAAATCTGGGAAAACAAAATATTTCCTGTGCGTTTGATGATTTTAGCAATGTATATTCGTTGTTCTTTTGAGTGGTTTTTTTTTTATTTAAAAATAAAAAAATAGTTATAGTTTAATACTTAATATGTAGCTTTAAATGAACTTTAAATGACATTTTCATTATTCTATTCACTAAAGTTAGAAATTAGTTTTAAAAAATTTGCCAAAATGAATTACAAAGTTATGAATGAGGTCTACCTAAAAGAAGAAAACATGGCAAGTGTCGCAGTTTTTAAATTAACTTCATAGTCAAGTTTATCACATTTAAATAATGCCGCGTTCAACACTTTTGATGACGTCATTGCCTCTTATTTATAGTAGGTGACTTCCCTTTGTGTGCTTGTCATCTTTTCTGGTGACGTAGTGCTCAAGCGCTACGATTGACGTCTGCTTGTCTCTCTCTTCTCCATCTTGCGATCTAGAGACAAGACGTGATTCTAGGAGCTCTTGAATTATTCTTTGAACATAATACTGGATAGCCTTATTCAGTTATTGTTGTTCCTTGATTGATTCTTGAATTGGATTATCTTGACCCCTGTTTAGGGTGAGTTTTAATTTCTAATTGAATAGTTATTTCTATTCGATTTGATAGTATTTCATAATTGTAATATTTTATTTGTAGATCAGAAGTTTTAGAAGACTTTGTTCTTTTATTTTTCTACAGGGTCTTAGTCTTTGGTGTTGGATCTTACGTCTTACGTCTTCGGTTCTTGTTTTAGATCCTGGCTTATAGATTTCGTCTAAGCATAAGGTTCTTTGCATAGTGTCCGGTTGCAAGTCTGAGGCTACAGATTCCAGACTGTGGGGTTCTTTGTCAGACCTATTGAAGTTCTAAGAAGAGTGATGTTATGAACTGATGAGCTGTTTGTTGTTATGAACTCTGATGCTGACTGTTGGTGACATCGTAATTGAAGGACAGATCTATATGTGTGTTGAGGAGTATTAGATCTATAAACTATTTAAGGTGATTACATTATATCACTTTATATTTTTATTATTGTATATGTGTATAGCATATTATTTCCACTTATTTGATTATCATTATCATTGATTCAAACACCATTTCATTGTACATATTTCACTAGAATAAATTCTTTAATTTTATTTAAATCATCATACACATTGTTTATTATTTTATATATATAATTGAATGTGTATGGTGTGACTGTCGGGCTGAACTTGGGCCTAAAGTTATTACAAGTTACCTAGACACGTTTGCACATACATAAACACAGTAATACTTGATAGTAATTCATTAAAGACCTGACATCAAGGGGTTTATGAATCAAAAAAGTTTGGGAACCACTGTGCAGTTTGGATAATGTTTTTATCACATTAGACAATTATTATTTTTTTAATTTATATTTTTAAATGTAATTTAAATAAGCGATTTAAGGAAAGAGTAAATCCATTGTTGGGCGATGTAACTTAAGTCTGCGAGTGAGTCAGTCTAAATAAATGACTATATTGAGTCCATAAGACTACACGCTTACATCTTTACCAACTTTTGTTTATATCTACACCCATTTTGAGCTGCCCAGTAAGGGTAAAAGCCGCTATTAGGTTTGTGCAAAATGTCCGTCAGTCCGTCGGTCCATCTGTCACACTCAGATAAGTCAAATTTATTTATAAAATGTACAAGAAATGTTTACAACAAATAAAAATATTAGTTATAGGTGGTTTTTTTTTCATGTAAATTAGTCGTTGAAATTAAAATTAAACATTTCCGTTTGTTTATAAAGGCTAAGAATGTACTTTGTATGTTGGTTTACAACATTTTATAGTGAACGGCCCAGAAATGTTGTTATTTATTAGTCAAGTGGTTAAAAACTAAGATATACATTCACAAAATAATTATATAATAAAATACCACAAACACTATATATGTTAACAATTCTTACAAAACTCTTTGACACCGAAATTATTTTCCACCTTTGGACGGAATTTATAGCTTTATATCTGGATAGAATCAACGATTGGAGCTAAGAGTTAAGTTGGTAAAATCAGAATTTGTTATAATAAAATCTGGCTATGCCTATATATAGTAATGTTAACAAAATTATGACTAAAAATATTTTGAACATCATCATCTTTGTGTGTCTGACTACTAATTTTTTTTTATTTAAATAATAGCAACTTTCTATTTCAGTCAAGTTTAAGATACACATCTGCAAAAGGTCTATGATAATAAGTTAATGTCGATGTCCACTGTTCTGTTCAGAGAAGAGGGGACACCAGGTAGGAGAAGGCTTCAGACATTGCCAATGACATATCTTTATGGAGACAGCTTACCGCCAAATGCGCCGAAAGTTGTCACATTGTTCAGACATTTACAAGTTTAATCATCCATATTTCTAAAAAAAAACCACTTTATGTTAGTATTGTTTTCCATTGTTTGAAAATCAATATATATATTGTCTTAAAGATTAAATAAAACTACACTTCCTCCTTATTTACGCAGCATGGTGTGAAAAAAAATGGTGTATCCAAATCCGCACTATTTTCATTCACAAAATGGCATAGATAGCATAAATAAATATACACTAAAAAAGAAGTAAAGGATTCAGTCCTTAACTTTGAATTAGTGAAACTAAGGATTTTTTCAGCAGAATGTCCAAATAAGCTAAAATTTAAAAAAAACAGTTTCAGAACAAATAATAAACATTATGATTAATTGACATTACAGTCACGCTAAGAGATAAAAAAAGACACAATAGTGAAAATATTGCAATACTTATATAGGTTATGGCTGAAATAGATATGAATACTTAACTTTTATACTGCTCATGCTGTATAGTATAGTACACTAATTTGCAAATCACAAATGTTCCCTTCATAAAAATATCTTATTGGTCAGTCTATACTTATTTATGTCTATGGATATACTTTATTAGCAATTACATAGTTGTGTTTATTGACGGTGTTCACCGTGCGCTAAAGGAGACAGCACAAAAACTGTGTGCAGTATAGGAGCATGGAGTACTATATTGTATTTTAAAATAATATCTTCACTATGAGAGGTAATTCAAAGAAACACTGCTATTTTTATAGTCCTTTAGTTGCAGAATAAGAATCTGCTTTCAGATTATTTTTTTTGTAAGTTAAACCTTGATGAAATAAAAAAATAAAATAAAAATTTGACCTAGTTCCCAAAGTCGGTGTGCCATATATAAGACTCTACTATATATCCACAGTAGATCGGATGCAAGGCTTCTTAAACTAGCTTGAGCAAAACGAGGAGACAACATATCCTGGCGACGATGAGGCTCTCACTACCTTTCGCAATAATGATTTAAATGCAAGCCAGTACTTCGACAGCTGCAGGTCAATAGTTCAGTCTTACAATAACTCTCACCAATTTAGAAAATGGACATAAAAAGTCCCCATCATCATCATCATCTCCATTTAAGTGGGAGAGATTCAAATCCTCTCTTGCAAAAGCCCTGGACAGAAACCCTGCTGTCTTGCGTAGTGCATACATGTCACCATACAGGTCTCGAGAATGTTTGGTTTCCCAGACCTGTTGAGACAAATTTCAGCAAGTCTGGGGAAGTCAAACAGAATATGAGGACGGTTTCCGCTTCTTCCTTACGTAATGCGTACAAGTCGAGAATGTTTGGTTTCCCAGGCCTGTTGAGACAAATTTCAGCAAGTCTGGGGAAGTCAAACAGAATATGAGGACGGTTTCCGCTTCTTCATTACGTAATGCATACATGTCGAGAATGTTTGGTTTCCCAGGCCTGTTGAGACAAATTTCAGCAAGTCTAAGGAAGTCAAACAGAATATGAGGACGGTTTCCGCTTCTTCATTACGTAATGCGTACAAGTCGAGAATGTTTGGTTTCCCAGGCCTGTTGAGACTAATTTCAGCAAGTCTGGGGAAGTCAAACAGAATATGAGGACGGTTTCCGCTTCTTCATTACGTAATGCATACATGTCGAGAATGTTTGGTTTCCCAGACCTGTTGAGACAAATTTTAGCAAGTCTGGGGAAGTCATACAGAATATGAGGACGGTTTCCGCTTCTTCCCCGCAGCGGGGGCAGCGTAAATCAAAATTTGGCCATATCAGTGAGAAACATGAGCCAATAGGACAGTGGTCTGTCCTTCACTGTGCTCTAAATGCTTGCCATAAAAAGTCACAGAATATACAGAAAAGTGTGATTTATCCTTTTTCTATTTTATCATCGACATCATATATAGGCCTAAAATAGTTTTCTTACATTTTTAAACTCGGAGAAAACTTTACATCTAGACTTATTACTTTAACTTTACGCATTATGGCCTATAGCACTATTTTTAAACTTATAAAGGAAAGGTAATTTTAGCCGGTTACAGTAAGAGCATTAAGAAATTAAGCAAATAATTTACAATATCAGGTGGCCGAGCCTTGCTCGGTTAAATAAATGCCCTGCCCAGCCTGACTGTCGGACAAAAAGAAGTTCATACCGGCTTTTGCCATCCATCCATCCCAGTGGTGCTACAGCCCGTGGTCTGCTTTTAGTTTTACACATCCCTTCATTCATATCTCTAAACGCGTTCTTGTTTGCAAAGAATTACACTATAGTAAGCCTAGTGACGTAAGCAGCGTTTTTCCTGTTTACGTCATGGAAAACTTTCATTCATAACTTTCATTCATAAATATATTGAAGCCAATATTAATTTTACAACGAGACATTTTATGAATCGAAATAACGGTCGAACTCGAGTTTTCCCGATGAGGCCAATGAGCTGAAAATTTTTTTCTCACTAACATTTAGATACGTTGAAATTTTTAAGAAAATCGTTAGAGCCGTTTTCGAAATACAAGATATATATATATATATATATATATATCTCTCTATATACAAGAATTGCTCGCTTAAGAGTATAGGATAATTTACAGATCTATGTTACAAATAGAGTTATGCACACTTACCTATGTAACGTCTTCTATTACGATTAAGTTTCCATCCATGATTTCCTGTGAAAGTGCTTATAAAAAATCTACCGTAAGTCCATTTACCCTGAGGGCTGCAGTCAAGGACGCTTCACTTATTTAAATGAAAAATATAGGATTAGTACCATAGACATAAATAAATCTAGACTGGAAAAAGGAAGTAACTTCATGTAACTTGAACACATTTATATCTATTGAATTCGTATTTCCGAATATGAAAAATTTATAAATTGCATGATCTTCAGTCTTAGAGATTAAACAAAATTTATAGACATAAAATAAAGTACACACAATTGCTATTCACAAATTTTCATTTCATAAAACTCTCTTATTGGCCAGTCTATATTTATTTATGTCTATGATTAGTACGCAAAGTTGGCGGTCCATGTAATGTATAGTATATGACTAAATCTTAATAGATTGATACAGACCTTTTTATTAATTGTTTTGACAATAAATAATAGCTATTGTTTCTTGAGAGAGAAAGAAAGCAAATCTCTCTAGCAAGATAGACGCTTAATATATCGAAGCCCGAAGAAACCACCCACAGATTATACGTCAACGATTATAGGCCTATAGACAACACCATATCAAGTTTCTTTTTTTTATTGCATCGCATCCGGAGGTGGATCCAGAGAGGGGGCGGACGGATTTTAGTAAATAAATCACACAAATTGTATACGAATTTATTACTTGTGTTAATAATATATAATAATTATTTATATTTCAACCTATTTTTAGATTTTCAACCTCCTCTAGTATGTTGGCCGAGTTGGTTGGATGGGTAGGTGGCTTGACATCAATCCCGTCCCCTCCCCACTATAAACTTTTGAGTAGTGGGGGCGGTCCAATTTATTTGTAGAAATCGCAGCTTGTTAAAACAGAATCCATTAAATATATATATAATTAAAACTTGTTATTTATATTTCAACCGATCTCTATTTTGTGTCATTCATCTGTTAGCCGATTGGGTGGGATGGGGGGGGGGGCGAATACATCTACTGCCCTTCCTACTAGAACCCTTTGAGTGGGAGGGGTCCTACTTTTATTGAGAAATATAGAGTTTTTGAAAAAAAAATTAGCTTAATTACTGTATTGTAATAACTTCAAGTGAAGGCAACTCAACGAGGACAACAATGTTTATTTACATGACATTACAGTTACATAAATCAACAACTTCATTTACTGTCTCTTCATCTTGACTCTCAACGTGGACGGAAGTCGTTATTCTCTTATGTCAATATCCTGTTCTAGTCCGTTCACTAGACGTGCGCACCTGTGCACTAGCCTGAATGATGGTGCGCAAGTCAGAGTCATTACAATATAATCTTTATATTATCTCGCTACACTTCTGGTATCTTAACAAATTTGGTAAGTTAGGGGGGGGGCGATTGATTATACTGCCCTCCCCACTCTAGCCAGCAGAGTGGGTACTGCCCTCCCCACTCTAGCCCGCAGAGTGGGCGGTCTGTCCTATTTTTACGAAGAATTCGTTTGTGAACAAAATTAGTTGAATATCTGTACAATATAAAGTGCATGTTGATGTTTTAACCTATTTGTATATTATGTCGCACGCAGACTGATCTCAAATGTTATCGCTAGTAAATATAAAATAAAAAAGGGTTGTACCAGGTGGTACATGCGATCGACTTCCGCACATCGGACAAACTAGTACTTTTTTCTCTTTGTATTTTTGTTGATAAATTACAGAATAAAAAAAATAAATTAATTATATGATTTATATATGCTATTACCTAAATCTTATATCGAGTCTTTATTCTTTAATGCCGAATGCAATCATTTGCAGAAATTATAAAGAAGAGCAAGGATTAACGTTTTCATTCTACCGCCCTCTCCCCTTTCCAGACGAAAACATGACGTTTTAAAACAGAATAATCAAATATGGAGACAGAGTTTATGTTATTGCATAACAAAATATCTTTAGTTTTTTTTAAGAAAGACTTTGTTTTGGAAAGATTAGAATTCAAACGAGCTTTTTCATTATAACAATAAGAGTAACAATTGAGATGAGTTCCGAACACAATTATAACTTTCCTAGTCCTTTTTTTTCCAACCTTCACTCATACTGATATTTTTCTATTTCTATTTCGTAGAATGCCAGTAGGTCGACTCCCACAGGATATTCTGTATGGCGATCTAATAGAAGGCAGAAGAGCCGCTGCTCGCCCACTCTTACGTTATACAGATGTATGCAAACGGGACAAGAAGGTCTTTAAGATCGACACCAGCAACTGGGAAGAGGTGGCACAAAATAGATCCACTTGGAGAGAGAGCATAAAGAAGGGGTCTTTGATTGCAGATACCATACACAACAGAAGCAGAAAGAAGGGTGAAAGTGCAACGGCGCCTGGTGACTACATATGCCCAACCTGCGATCGCAGCTGTGTATCAAGGATCGGCCTCTTTAGTCACACAAGAGCTTGCAAGGGGAAAAGATCGTCTCTAGAGACGTAAAATGCAACAGATATTTTTCTATTGTATAAAATAGTAGAATCTAATTGGCCATCTAAATTTCTCCTCCCACTTCCGAAATGTTTCGTTTAGAGCTTTCAATTAGGGTTCTGTAACAAAAACGAAGTTACAAACATGCCTATTGAACAAAATGTATCAATTACAAATGAGCTTTTCTTAAAATATTTTTTTTTCAGCGACGATCCTCAAAGTTTTAATCTAAATATGAGGGATATCTTATCTTTTCAAGGAACAAATCGGTTGTATTTGCAATGTAGTAAGGGCCTTTAAATTCATGTTAGAATATTTTTTCAAGTAAAACTTGTTCAAAAAGATCCTTTTTGAATAGGATTAATAATTAGCTGTAGATGTCAGTAGAATGTGTTTCCTCTGTGAATAATGCGAAAAAAAGCTTCTGGCGTCGGGGAGGTTTCAGCGCTCCCCCAGACCCCCTGACTGTCCAGAAATAGGACTCATATACACACACGCACACACACACACACACATATATATATATATAT
>JADKLZ010071522.1:21034155-21052618 GCA_021533235.1 Biomphalaria straminea
TTTGTATGTATGTATGTATGTATGTATGTATGTTTGTATGTATGTATGTAAGTATGTATGTATGTATGTATGTATGTAAACATTTATGTATGCAATACATGTATGTATGTTAGTATGTATGTATGTATTCATATATGTATGTATATATGTTCCAATAGAACTCAAAACCGTTTGACCAATCTTGATAAAACTTGGAATAAATGTTTCTTGGCTATTAACTGGAACCGTATCGTATGTAAAGTAGCCCTAAAACTATCTTACGACCCTCGAAAAAATTGACCAACTCTACTAAAGTATTTCCATGTCATGGTTCTTGGTCAGTGGTGTGCAAACCTTTTCTATCGAGGGCCGCATTAAAAAATATTTCTGCATTCCTCATTAATCTTCGGACTCGAAGACAAGCCTTATTATTATGTGTGTATAATATGTATTTGTAACTAAGAAAAATACGCTAGTTTACTGTGTTTACTGCCTTTGAATTCACATATATACTGCATTATACATTTTTATATAACGTTTCTACACTCCCATTTGAAGAATGACAACATGAGCTAGTGATTTCTAAAACTAATTTTTACGAATATTTTTTTTTTTAAATTTGTTATTGTCATTAAAAATTAACTCTTTCTCTCCGTAATTATTTTTCTTGTTTCGATAGTATTTTTAATTTGGCTCATTTGTATTTCACTATCCCGTTATCCTTAAACTTCAATGACTATTTGTTTGTTATCAGAAAATGTTATATTTGGTATTAAACTGTAGATCAGTGTTCTTCAACGGGGGCGATATCGCCCCCTTGGGGGCGATTTCGAGATTTTGGGGGGCGCTGGGAGCCAAAGGGGCGGTACGGGGGCGATTGGCACAAAAGTGGGCGGTAAGGGGGCGCTGGACAAATAAAGGGCAATCGGTGGCGCAGAGAAGAAACAAATGAAGAAAAAAATGAAAAACGTTTTCAACGTAGCACATTTTCTTCAAAGCGGCACTGGCGAAGTATATATAGACAAAAAATCATTTTATTTTTAGAGTTCGGGAATTCCTTGTTTCTATGATTTATAAAACCAATAGCTATTTTTGTTTTTACTGCAGCAGGAAGTGTGTATTTTTGCTCACAGTTTTAAGCGAGTAAAACAGTTTGTAGATTGATAAATAAACAAGGTAATAAGCTTTTTAAATTATAGTTTATTATATCTACAGTAACATAGTTATACAATAAATAATATTAAACAATGTTTATGCTATTTGGTTTAAATAATAAAGGTAGCGTTAAAATAAATGAGTGTAATGTTCATTTTACAGTGAAAGCATTGACAATCTCGACCAAGAAAAAAACTCGCCAGTACTCAGCAAATTATCTCTACATGGGTTTCATAGAATCGCCTGAAGATAAACGCATTCCATTGTGTCTACTTTGCATGAAAAAATTTTCTAATGACGCGATGAAACCAAGTCGGCTTCAGGAACATATGAATGCCTTGCATCCTGCCAAAAAGGACAAGTCCATTGTCCACTATTCATGAGCAATTTAAAAAACGCTCGACTATTCAAACACTAATTTAAAAAACAACAGCAAAGCAGAAGACCGTTTGATGGCCTCTTACAAAATTGCAGAGTTAATAGCAAATAATCAAAAGTCACATAACATTGGTGAAAAATAGATAATCCCAGCTTTAAGAGAAGTCATTTCCACAGTGATGTATCAAGATCCCAATGAGGTTTTGAAAGTATTACCGATAAGTGACACTTCGATTCAAAGACGGATTGATGAAATGGCCAGTGATGTGAAGCAACAACTTTTAAGGAAACTTCAAACTAGAAAATATTCATTGCAAATAGATGAGTCAACATTGATTGATACTTCTTCATTATTACTTGGTTATGTGCGATATTTTGATGATGATTTCAGTGTTAATGAGGAGCTTATCTTTTTTTCTGAAAAACTTATCCGTGACACAAAGGGGGAGTCTGTTTTTACCTTAGTAAAGACATTTTTTGCAAATAATGAAATACCTTTGCAAAATTTAGTAGCTTGTGCAAGTGATGGAGCACCATCAATGGTTGGACGCCACAAGCAATAAGTTTTATGAAAAAAGAAACTCCAGAAATGTTTGTTATTTACTGTGTGATTCACAGGCAACATCTTGTTGCTAAACAACTTAGCCCACAACTTCATTCATCTTTAAATCTGATTATAAAAACTGTAAATAAATTAAAAACCCATGCCAAAAATGAGCGTATCTTTCAACAGCTGTGTGAAACAAATAATGAACATGTTAAACTCATTATACACTGAGGTTCGCTGGCTTTCCAAAGAGAATTGTCTTGCTCGTTTTGCTGAACTTTTTCAATACAATTTTGGAATTTTTCAAGCAACAGGAAGATTTATCTGTTTGCAATGACTTGAAGAAGGTTGAAAAAGATTTATTTTACATGGCAGGGATCTATCGTAAAATGAATGAAATGAACTTGCAGCTGCAAGGAAAGAAGTTAACCCTTATCGATACAAAGCAGATCATTGTCTCTTTTATTGAGAAATTGAATCTCTTTTACCACAATATTTCCAGAAAGGAATTTTACAATCTCCCAGAACTCGCTTTGTTGACTAATGAATTACTGCCTGAGGACATTGACGTCTATGCTACTCACCTGAAAATGCTCAAGGAAGAAATGGCAACTCGCTTCCAGGATGTCATAAATTTAAAAATTGAAACATGGATGATTAATTGATTTGCAGGAAGAAATGGTAGAGTTACAAAATGATATCACCAGTCAAATGAATTTCAAAAGAGAAGGTACAGAAGAGATGTGACTGCAGCGATTTGTTCCTGTCAAATACCCAAAACAATGGTCAAAAATGGAATTGCTATTTTTAGCTTTTCCTTCACTTTATATGGCTGAAACTGGATTTAGTGCCGTTACAAACATAATGAGTAAACAAAGAAATAGACTTGATGTAGCCACTAGAGGAGACCTACGCCTTGCTTTGCCTAATTTAAAGCCTGACATTTCTAACATTGTTAAACTGCATGAGGCACAAGGTTCCCATTAGTTCAAGCTTAGTTTTGTATTATAAATTGTTTTTTTTATTAAATATAAGACTAAATGTAAAATTTTAATGTAAAAAAAAATAGTAGTGTTCTATAATTTAACATCCACCCATCCATACTAGTTGCGCTACAGCCCATGGAGGGCTTTGACCTGCTTAAACACATCTCTCCATTCAGATCTCTCATGAGCCTTTCGTCTCCACGCCCTTACCCCAAGCTGTTGCAGATCATCCTCCACATCATCAATCCATCGCTTTCGGGGTCTGGCTTTGGGTCGCCTGCCTTTTGGTTTTCGCTGTATTAAATTTTCTTTCCTCTGTTATCTGGTGTTCTTTCAAGAACTGACCTGCCCAACGTAGTCTGTTCTTTTTTTTTTCTGTCACTATTGGTGGGTATTCATACAATTGAAATATCACATGGTTAGTGCGTGTCCTCCACCTTGTTTCATCTTGTATAGCAGTATAGATTTTCATAAGAATTGTTCGTTACCAAGTATTTAGTAGGTTTTTGGCTGTCTTTATTATCGTCGGGTTTCACTTCCATACTTGCTGCTGGTCTTCTTATGCTTTTGTATATTATTTTCTTGATATTTTTAATGTTCAAAAAAAAGTTAAAGACAATCAGTTTAACCTTTAGTATTTAGATCTTGTAAGCTATTTTTATATATTTTTTTTACTAATAATTTATGATTAATTAACAATATGTAAGTTACAATGCCAATATAAACCAATACATGTTATTTTAGTACAATTTACCTTCTAATTAAAAAAAAAAATTTTTACTATTATATGTCCGTTAGGGGGGCGCTGGAAATTTTTTAAAGAGAAAATATACGAAAAGGGGGCGGTGGGTTAAAAAAGGTTGAAGACCACTGCTGTAGATGAATGCATGCTCTTTGTACAAAGAACAAATTAAATTTTATAAATCCAAAAAAATCAATTTAATGGTGGATCTAATCAAAGTTTGCATAGTCAATTCCAAGAAAAATAGTTAAAACATTTCACTACAAAATTTACAGTTGTACTTAATGTTAGTATTGTACTGTTTACACTTGTGCATAATGTTTCTGAACTAAAGAACTAACTTATTAGTTGATACCCTAGTGACTACTTCCTAATTAGTGTCAGCGATTTATTCAGCATCTACTTGTTACTGTAGAGATGGGAATCGAACCAAATTTTTAGAGTTCGGGTTCGGTTCGGTTCGGTCCGGTTCGGTCAGATTTAAGTTCGGGTTCGGTTCGATAACTAGTATAGTTCGGGTTCGGTTCGGTTCGGTCAGATCCAAAGTTCTTGTTCGGCTGGGTTCGATGATATGAAATTATGTAATAACGAAATTATTTTTTAGGCTTAATTAAATGTATTAGCTAAAACATTTTCATTTAAATTTTTCATAAAACAAATACTTTGCAGCCCTGGCCAATTGTATTATGCGACGGACGTTCTAGGTACTGTTATGACATGATTAGAGCGTAGATTTATTTCGGGGAATACATAGTTATATAGTATATATGAAAAGTATGCATGATTGTATGAATAGAAAGGGCATTAATAAGATGACGATGTTCTAAGAAAGCTAAGTTCTATAATGTCTCGTATTGTATATGATCATGATCATACATCAGTTAAGAGTTAGGTCGAGTTGGGAGAAGTAAGTGGAGAAATGAAATCAATACACTTGTTAATGCCCGAGAAACGTTAGGTACGTAGTGGGAGAAGGAATGGTAACAAATATCAAATTTGTCATACTAGGAAAATGTCTGTCCTGACGTGTGAGGAAACACGGTATAACCTCTGGAACATGAGTGGACGATATGAGCAACTTGACACACCTATGGTGTCAGTTTGAACTATGTATACCGTTTATGGTCACCTACTGGACACCACATTGGACAGTATCACACCTTAGTGAAGCATGGGTGAAAAAGCACTTGATTTTGGACACTTGCTAACCCGAAGTCAAGACTCAAGTTGTTGTTTTATGTTTCCACATACTTTTGGCCCTTGCTCATTGTAAGACTAAGACTGTAGAAAAAAAATTGACTGACAATTTTTTTTTTTTGCGGGAGGGGGAGGAGTTGTTATGACATGATTAGAGCGTAGATTTATTTCGGGGAATAATTAAGGGGTAAGTTTAAATTAGTGACGGAAATGACGAATAGTTAGATTAAAAAATAGAACGCTTTTAGTCGACATAAAGGACAAGACGTTTATTTTGATTGAGCCTACAGAAAGACAAAAGACGGATCCCTTCTTGATTATTAAACGAGATTTATAGTTGAATCGTTTGTCGACTTACTCTATTATTGTTCGGCCTTCGTTGGTGTTTGAGTTGTGACAATTATCTCCTGTACAACACCGCGAATAGGCACGCAACAGTACATATTGCACACGTACTTCCTTAACCCTTACAACGCGTGTGGTAGTTTATTTCTATTTTGTATACACTCACTGTAAAACAGCTCAGCACTTTAAGTGTTAATAGGCGTCATCTTTTTAAAAATATTCTTCGTGTTAAGACCTCTCTGTCGCGAACTTTTTTTTTCATACATAAGTCGTCACTATAATAAATTGAAATAGACGGAAGACATTCGACTATTATGAGACAAAAAAAAAATCCAGAAGAATCACACTAGCGGAGATGTTTTACATGGGTTCTTCAAAAGTTTTGACCCATATTGTTGCATACGCGCCTCGCAAAGCAGTCTGCATTTAACAAGTTCTTATTAGAAGATAAAATGACTTCTCCTACTTAATATACTTTAATTTTTATTTCGACGCCCCCTCTCTTTGTTGGCTAATTTGTCGGTTTGAAACAGCTAGTACAATCGAACCACTAAGGATGTTTTATATATTTCTAATAATTTTTATAGTTTCTTATGTCAACAACTCAATATAGCCTAACTGTTATTACAATATTCACATATTTAATTTGAGATAGAGATGTAATATTAGTGATATATACTGATATTTAAACCGATATTTAAACGAAATCTAGCTGTCCACAAAACAACGTCTTTACTCTTTCATTTCTCAAAATTGTCTGCCGTTTCACATTTGCATTACGCTAATTTCATCCTCCTCATCATACGTGCATACACAAAGCAATCACTTAACCTCTTCATATCGCCGCCAGAAAACACACATACACTCTATAACACACATAGACTCTATAACACACACACACTCTATAACACACATACACTCTATAACACACATACACTCTATAACACCCTTTTTTGTCAAGAAGTTGCGCCCCCCTCCCCGATTCGAGGTACTCGCCATCCCCACCCCAATGGGAGGACCTTAAGTTTGAGAAACTCTGCATTAAAAATACCGATGATCAATAGTGCAAAACAGAATAATAGTAATAATATTCCTAATCGAAATACTTCATAAATTGTAAACATACAACACTAACAAGAAATGTAAAGACCGTTATATAGAAATTAAATGTAAAGTCTTTTCAAGTAGTTCTAATATTAAATATACTGATGGGAACTAAACTAACTTTTAAAAGTTAAACTAAATTAAACGGTTTGCTTTTAGAAAACTAAAAGTAGCCGTTGCACCTAAACTTTTCAAGCCGCATTTAATGGTGAAAAAATATTTTCGTATCTCTTCTAGTTTTGGCGCTCTGAGTGTGACAGACGGACAGACGGACATTTTGCACAAACCTAATAGCGGCTTTTTCCCCTTACGGGGACCGCTAAAAATTGTTTAGTGCCCCCATTAGAATGAAAGAAGCATATTTTTGTGCGTTTTGTCTGTTGGTTGGTCTGTCCGTCACGGTTAGAAAAAAAAACACTAAAGGCTTTTGAAAATATGATTTAACCTTTACTGTTCTTTCAGAAATATTGCGATAGTTTAAGGATAGGAGCATACAGGAATTGAGCCAGGGACCAACGATATATCCGAGCTAAAGTCTAGTGCGCAAACATCAAGATAAGGCAGGTTTATACCCTGCTCGCCATCCTCCGTCGTCCAGCGAGAAGTTAATTATTTTCAACTTAGAAGGAACATCCGAAACATCTTGCAAATATGCGGATCTGACAGGGATCCGACTCCGACGGGGGCCGCCTCTGACTTTGTGTATCACACAAACTCTCTTTGTAATCTTGTTTTTGTTTGTTTACATAAAAAGCTTGTTCACAGATGTACGTAGACCCAAACAATATTAAAGTTTAGCAGCAAAGCTTCTTTTCAAGTGTAGAATTTACAGCTTCTAGAACCCATAATTATGTATCTATGTGGGCCAATGTGTCTGCAATAGTGTTTCCAGTCACACCTATGTGACTTGGTACCCACTGCATTATCACAGGAATGCCATAGCGCTGCTGCATGCTGTGTGAGGCCATGATGATTGTGTCGAAATCGGTGGGCATGGTCTAGGGCTTTGCAAAGCCTGTAGTACAGATTTTGACTCAGTGACCACAACAATCTGTGTTACCCTCAAATGTCCCTCGCCGAGTTGAGAGTCAATGACCTTTAACTCTTTCTCTCCGCAATTATTTACCACATTCTGATGAAATCAACGTTGGTATCGTCAGTTAGGAGAGAAAGAGTTAAGGATTTACTGACTGCCATGGTCTCCGCATCAAAACTGCAAACACTACCACATGGTCCAAATATTTTAACCGTGTAAGAGCCAAGAAAGTCGATGTAGGCTCCATAGCCTGCTCTTCCAGAATCTATCAATGCCGACCCATCAGTATATACAAAAATAGCACTGGGCTTGAAAGCATTAATGGTCTCCATTGCTAGTATTTGAAGGTCGTTAGATGAACGACTCATCTAAGTGGCATTAGGGTCTGTTAGTTTCAAATGTACGTCTGGGGTCGTTGGGCGACAAGAGGGAAGGGGATGAAAACGTTGAATGTTTTGTCGGTTGGTGGAGAAGCCAGCTTTATCAGATAGTCTAGTGGCATAATGCATAAAAGACTGCATCTGGATACGTCTTCTGCATCCCCAACCATCTACTAGTTTGATAAGACTCTTCTAAATCTTCTGGAATAAGAAGAATAACGTTAACTGATCACCAATGAACTTTTCATTTTGTTTTTTTAATTTCGGGATCTTTGGGCACCTCTAACGGGTACGTGACATCAGTTGGGGAAAAGCGGTTGGTCTTTGTGCTGATCATTTAACACCCTCGTCAACAGTAGGGCGCTTGGCTTCCGTACTGGAGGTCCCGGGTTCGAATCCTGGTGAAGACTGGGATTTTTATTTTGGCTACCTGACATTAGGTGGGGAAAAGTAAAGATGGGTGGGTGTTGTGCTGACCACATGACACCCACGTTAATCGTAGGCCACAGAATCAGATGACCTTTACATCATTTGCCCTATTGACCACAAGGTCTGAAAGGGGGAACTTTACTTTTTTAACGGGTACCTGACATCAGTTAGGGAAAGGCGGTTGGTCTTTGTGCTGACCACATCACACCCCTGTCAACAGTAGGCCACAGAAACAGATGACCTTAACATCATCTGTCCTATAGAGAAAATGATCTGAAAGGGTAACTTAACTTACTTTACTACTGGCTAATTGTGTACTATGCATTTCGCATCTGATTCAATTCTTAATGTGATTGACTGTTTACATAATAAATAAATCTGCACCACCTAAGCTGTAAGAAGATAAGCTATATCTTAATAATTTATAGATGTGATTTTTTTTTCAAGTTGTTTAATACATTTAAATCTTAATCTCGATTTACGTCTGGCCTCTATTTAGTCTAATTTAGATAGTTGTCATTCACCAACTTTATGATGACAGCATTTACAAATGAACAGGCTTAACGCAATAAGAAACACTAATGCCAAGACAACAAAATTAGTGACTAATACTGAAATATAAAGAGGTTTTGCTAAAATAGGAGATTATCTTGTCAGCATTTGTTTTGCTGAGCGTAAGGATATTAAAACAAGTGGGCATGTTCTGTTGTGTGCATATGTGTGTGTGTGTGTGTATATATATATATATGTATATATATAGCCAGCTTTTAAATGCAATCAAACTAGGTTTCCAAGTTATTGAGAAAGCAGTATATGTTCTCTCTCAGACCTTGCGATCTATAAAATAAAAAATGATGGTCCATTGCATCATTGGATTAAAGATTTTCTGATAGGAAGAGAACAAACTGTAATAATAGATGGTTCTAAATCAACACCAATAACAGTAAACTCAGGTGTACCACAAGGAACAGTCTTAGGTCCACTACTATTTCTAATTTACATAAACGATTTACCAAATTGCATTAGTTCAGGAACAAAAGTTAGATTATTTGCAGATGATTGCATAATATATAGGACAATAAAAACAACACAAGACACAGAAATTTTACAAAAAGAATTAGATAAATTACAGAAATGGGAATCAAATTGGAGCATGTCTTTCCACCCAGAAAAATGTCAGTTATTAAGAGTAACAAAAAAACTAAAACAAATTAATTCCACTTATCTTATTCATGGTAAACCAGTAACACAGACTAAAAACGCAAAATACCTAGGTGTTATAATAAATGAAAAACTGTCATGGAATCCCCATATTGATGAAACTATAAAAAAATCAAACAAAGCATTAGGGTTTATTAAAAGAAATTTCTATAAATCAAAAAAGGACATAAAACTAAAATGCTATTTAACCTTGGTTAGGCCAATAATAGAATATGCATCCTCTGTTTGGGACCCCTCAACTCAAGAAAACATTAAGAAACTAGAACAGACACAAAATAGAGCAGTACGATTTATAACAAACGAATATTCACATTTCACTAGAGTAACACCTTTAGTAAAATCACTAAATTTAGAAAGCCTTCAGGATAGAAGACTTAAGAGTAAAGTAGCAATTATACACAAAACACTGAACCATAATCTCCAAATACAAAAACAAAACTTAATAAAATACTCAGAAAGACACAAAGATAAAGGCACATTCCTCATCCCATATGCTAGGACAAATCTGTACAAGTGCTCTTTCTTCCCTAGTGCCATTAGAGCATGGAATGGTTTGCCTGAGCTAGCCAGGAAAACCAGTGACTTGGCAGAATTTAAGTCACTGGTAAATATGCATGACTGAATGCATGACGCGTAGGACGTAATCATCTTCTTTTTTGAAGTAACGTCTGTATTATATAAGATAAGATAAGATAAGGCTGATGCTAATTAATGTTATTACAGTCATCTGTTTCTTCGCAAATGGTTAACGAATAGGGTGTCATCTGGCCAGCACAACGACCAACTGCCATAACTTAAGTCAGGAACATGAGGGAAGCGTGGTCGAGAGGCTAAATGCGCTTGAACTTGGCTTGGCTTGGCTACCTAAAAGGGGGCCCGAGGTTCGACACCCGACTCGGGCAGAGTTGTGTTTACTGAGCACCTAAAGGCAGCACAGAAAACCAACTCCTGGATACCCCCTCATCCCCCACGGGTCCACAAATGAGATTGGACCAAAGCGCTCTGAGCATGCTATAAGCATGAAAATGGCGCTATATAAAAGCTATAATAATAATAACATGAGAGATAAAAGTTCTGAAAAATCAAAATCCTAGATTCGAACCCAGGACCCCCAGGTTCGGAAGCGGTTAACCACTCAACCACCGCGCATCCATGACCAAGTGAGATGGGCAGTTAAAACATGGCATCGTAGTCACATTAAAGAGGGTTGTTGTTAAGGTCCAAAAATGCATATTTTTTTCATAAAAAGAGAGAAATTTTAGATTATTTACATCTAACACTCGTCACAAAAGTTCATTTTATTCATTAGAGTTGGGTGGACTTAGGGGCGCCCAAAAAAACAACAACCCGAAATTGTAAATTCCAGTCTTAACAGAGATTCGAACTCAAGACCTCCAGGTTCGGAAGCAAGGCGTTAAGCGACTGAGCCACCGCAACCCCCAACTATAGTGTTATTTTAACCTAGGTGTCTCGAACCTATTCTTAATAGGTTTAAGTAGTTGATTAAACTGTTTTTGAAAATCAAATTTTGCTCATTTTCCCTTTTATTTTGACTATATGTCCCGGGCCCCATTAAAATACATGAAAAACAAATATATATGATTGAAATTTACGTGATTACAAAATGACCTCTTCCCCACTGAAACAGAAATTGAATTTCATCATAAGTTATTCAGAGAAAGAAACAAAAAGGGGTTAAACATTTTCTTTTTCTTCTTTAACTACCAGAAAATTAAATATGAACTGTGCCTTTCTGTGTGCGTGTGGGGGGGGGGAGTCAAGGAAAGTTTTTTTTAAAATACTTCATGTAAGTCTTGGTAGATTCCCTTTCATTAAGAAATGTTACAACCAGTGTTGTTTTGTTGTTTGATATATTATACTATTGCCTTGTTTATGATCCTGAAATAACATAAGTCGTTTTTGCAACAGTAGTGCAACCGTGGTACAATTGGATTTATTTGTACTTGTCGTGAAGGATTCATATTTAAATGATTAAGAAGTATCAAGGATAAAGAGCTAAAAACCAAAGACAAGCGATATACCCAGTTCGTGACTTGAAATAGATGTATGAGTGATAGTATCTTGGATTGTTTTCAATTTTTTAATAAATTTAGTCACAGGGGAAGAAAAGTGTAAAGTAAGTAAAGTGTCCCCTTCAGACCTTGCGATCTATGGGGCAGATGATGTTAAGGTCATCTGTTTCTTTGGCCAACGGTTAACGAGCAGAGTGTTATGTGGCGAGCACAACTACCAACCGCCTTTACTTTCCCTAACTAAAGTCAGGTACCCATTAGAGTTGGGTGGACTCAGGGGCGCCCTAAAAATCCTCAGATTCGGAAGCCGAGCGCTTAACCATTCGACCACCGCGCCCCCACAGGGGAAGAAACTTTGTTGTAAATGACTCCGGAGTCAACAGTTTCTGGTTGAAGCACCTCAACGTAAATAATTTCCTGGACAGCGAATCCCCAATTATCAGAAACTAAATTGAGTCTTTGTATCACCCCCACAGCTTCTGCCCTACATTGGGCGTGTATTGGCTGCCCAAGCTTTTCCAATTCTGTTGAAATGTTCCCCAACATCTACACCACCGAAGCCATAACACTAGCCATAGCTTAAGGAGGTTTCGCCCTTGGCGTACAGTATTGATATATTTTTGTTAAGAAAGTTAAGATCCTCTCCGTCAGCTCGATAGATTGCAGTCAGGAAATGCTCACCTGGGCATTGTCCCCTTCGACTCATACATAGAGCTTCTGTACATATTCCATAATTCAGCGGGTGATTGGTAGGTTTAGCGCCTCTTGTAGCCTCGATATAAAAACATATATGCTTTGGTCTTTAGTATCGGCCATCCATTAGTTGACATGTACAAACCTTGAAGGAAGTAGCCAACAGACAATAAGGCCACCTGTGATCGCGGTCTAAAGACGTAGTCTTGTGCCCCCATAACTAATAGGCGCATTGAGATAAGACATAATGCACTAAGAAGACCACCACAAAAGATTAGTTCATTCATTTCCTAATAACTTGAGATTATATATGTTAATGAAAATGAAAATATACAATTGCATGGTTTTTAAATTGATAAGAAACCAAATTTAATCAACTTCATATTGACCTAGCCTTTTAGTCTGTTGAACCGTTGGGGCTCCATACATGATTGGTCTATCGTCTTTTTTTTAAAATTTTTGTCTTTAGCCTTATATGGAATCTGTTTCAATGACATGTCCGTCAAATCTTTTAACTACAAATCTCATTCTGTCTGTCTGGTACAAACTGTGTGCACTTTATCTCTCCACTTCCCATTCTTGGATCAAGAATAAATTATAAATTAATAATTATTCATTGTTCTTAGCAGAACATGATTCAGTCAAAATAGAAACAAATAACAGATAATTAATAAATTAGTTAATGGTAATTAATTAATTTTGCTTGAAATTAAAAAGGGACATAAATCTTACATTATTGAGAAATAATTTGTAAATGTACAGTTATACATTTTTAAAAGTATTCTTTGTATATTTTTTGATGTGCTGTCTTCCTATCCCTTTCTCTGCATCTTGTTTTTTTTTTCTGGTTGTTTCCCGAAGAAAGGTCCTAGTGAGTCCTGGGGTCCTTGTGAGGACATATCACATAATCAGAATGGGGTGTATTTTTTTTCATTAGTTCGTGAAAAATGTGACGTTAATACTTATGTTAAATCAGTAGTCACATAGAGAAATAAAGTGTGCAGCTCTGTATGGTGGAACACTTTTTGTTCCGATATTCTGCCACTGATTCCTCTGGGTCAGCCTACACATCTCCTTCAGAGCCTCGAGTAGACTAGTATGTGAAGAGGACTTCAACGTTTCTTTGGGTCACCTTTCATGCTCGGCAGTAAAGTGTTGACCTTGACCAACTCTAAGACCAAGTCAGTAGATTTGTACTTAAGAATGTGTATGCGATGGAAGATTTTATTCACTTAGTTGGCATTAATGAATGTTTTCCATATTTTGCCTGAATAAGCCTACCTACTGCATGCATAGGTTTCTCACCTTGCTTCTAATACACACATACAAACAATTATTATTATTATAGCTTTTATATAGCGCTATTTTCATGCTTTTAGCATGCTCAGAGCGCTTTGGTCCAATCTCATTTGTGGACCAGTGGGGGGAGGGGGTATCTAGGAGTTGGTTTCCCGTGCTGCCTTTAGGCGCTCAGTAAACACAACTCTGTCCGAGTCGGGTGTCGAACTTCGAGCCCCCTTCTAGGAAGCCAAGCCAAGCTCAAGCCGTACTTAGCCTCTCGACCACGCTTCGCACTTCCCATATATATTATATATACATATAGATAGATATATAGATAGATAGATATCGATAGATGGATTCTTCTTCTTCTTAAACTGTCAGGTAGAATTGGAACTATAAGCCAGCAAAAGTAAGCAAGAGCTCCATCTCAATGGCCTGAATGAAAACAGTGTACACAGTTTTGTCTGGCGGGTGGGTCAGACTTTCAGCAAGAGGCCACGTATGCTAAGAGCCTATGACCCCCGCCAGCTTTCTTTTTTTTTATACCAGGCTAACTTTGCGGGACACCCCATTTATGTAACGGCCCCTTGAGGAACAGCGCCTGGATTGTGACAAGGTTGTGGGAGCTTTTTTACAACTCCGCGCAGTGCAATGTGGATGCTCTCGCACCCCCTTAGGCACTCCCACGGTAGTCTTGTTTTGTTTTCAGCCTAATCGTTTTCTCCAACGATCGGGCAGGGTAGCATGCCCGGGAGATAGATAGATAGATAGAGATAGATATATATATAGATAGATACACAGAGAGACAGACAGATAGATAGATATATAGATAGATAGATAGATAGATAGATAGACAGAGAGAAATACAGATAGATAGATAGATAGATAGATAGATAGATAGATAGATAGATAGATAGATAGATAGATAGATAGATAGATAGATAGATAGATAAATAATAGATAGATAGATAGACAGATAGATATATATATAGAGAGAGAGATAGATAGATAGACAGACAGACAAACAGATAGATAGATACATAGATAGAAAGATAGATAGATAGACAGATAGAAAAATAGATAGATAGATAGATAGATGGATAGATAGATAAATAGATAGATAGATAGATAGATGGATAGATAGATAGATAGATAGATAGATAGATAGATAGGTACATGGACGTCACTACGGAAATCCCCGATTAAACCCCAACTTTTACTACGCGTCTTGCTATAGTGTTATGACAGTATGGATTCAACGGCGATTGGGCTCTTAATGTGTACATGATATATATATATAAATCTGTGGCATTTTACGTCTCGAGAGACGATCTTTTTCCCTTACAAGCTCTTGTGTGTCTACTAACGAAAAAAAAAACCGCCGTCCCTAAAATAAATACTTCCTACGCCCGTGTTTAGTCTTGTAACGAACTTCAGTAATCAGGCCTTCTGCAAACACTGCTTAAATTAACACAACACAACACATCTAACTCAAGAACGTAACAAAAAGAGCTTCAATAACACATAGTGGCGGTTTAATTACAAACACTACAATCACAGCCAATAAACATAATTGGTTCCACTAACTACAAATGCTTAACAGGAATGGAGCTGTCTAACTAACACAAGTCTCTCTAAAACGCGTACATGCTACATATTCGAAAACTTATTTTAACACAGTTCTAACTGCTTGCTATCTGGACTGAAACTGTCTCTCTCTGTTTCTAACACACCGCTCTAGTTTAAGATTTCGGGTCGCTTGCGCACAGCACAGGTCACACTAGGGACAGCCGTTGACCTGTGACCCGCCTTCGTCTGTGCGTGTCAGTGGGTTTCACGCATACACACATTCAGTCCTCCACTGGAGTTGTAACAGTATTGTTTAAAATTAGATTTTGAAGTTATTTATACCATGTAAGGGTTCCTGGTCGTACGGTTAGCGCGCTTGACTGTCGTTCAGATTTGTCGATGATCCCGGGTTCAAACACTGCCCGCTTCCATCCCGCGTCGTCAGGGCCGGTCCTACAGGTTGCGTGGCCCTATGCGAAACGGATTACGCGGGCCTAATTTGGGTTGTGATAAGGATAATAAGTGAAAATTAATATTTTGTATCAGAAAATAAAGTTATCTTTGCATTTTATTTATAGTTTACTAAGTACAAAATCACTGTCAAATTAACATTACGAGCCATCTACAGTAGATAGTAGTTTTCTAACAAAAAGCCGATAAACATTCAGATCTGCCATTTAGAGTTACCATCGACTAGCAAAATATCGCTTTTGTCGTTTTTTTTTTAAAGGAGGTTGAGATCGATTTAGATCTATATTTGTATGCCAGTGACTATTAAAGTAAATTAAGAATAAGAACTTCTTGTTTTGTTAAAATTCAGCTTTTACTACATTTCTATTAAATAAAAGCTGACAATGAGGTTTCTTTTTTTTTTTAATCGCGAGTAGGATTGTCTTTTTCCATATTGAATGACACACCGAAATGACAATTTAGTCTCTTTTAAGGAGATTCGCATCAGTTTTAAGAAGATTTTAATAATTTCAGAAGATTTTCATGTCTTTTTCTTATATTTTATAATTTCAGGAGGATTCCAGGAACTCTTTAATAATAAGTTAAAATGGTTTAAAATAATAATTTACCCCTAGATATCGCATCGCGCTGGGCCTATGAAAGCGCGGGGCCCACAGCGGCCGCATAGGCTGCAGTGGACTTAGATCGTCCCTGCCCGTCGTCCTGCAAGAGGTTAGGAATAGGAAGTAAATTATCTTCAACTCTGAAGGAACATCCGAGACATGTCAAACATTTTACATACAAATAAACAAGAGTAGATCTAAACTTACATTCTATTATATTCATTTAGTTAAAAAATGTTTTAAAAAATAATTGCAATTGCTAAATTAAGTATTTTCAGTCATACTAACGACTTCTATTAAATTATAAAAATGGGAATCAAATTGGAGCATGTCTTTCCATCCAGAAAAATGTCAGTTATTAAGAGTAACAAAAAAAACTAAAACAAATTAATTCCACTTATTTTATTCATGGTAAACCAGTAACACAGACTAAAAACGCAAAATACCTAGGTGTTATAATAAATGAAAAACTATCATGGAATCCCCATATTGATGAAACAATAAAAACAAGATTACAAAGAGAGTTTGTGTGATACACAAACTCAGAGGCGGCCCCCGTCGGAGTCGGATCCCTGTCAGATCCGCTTTGATCTCTCAACGGACGGACAGACAGACAGACAGACAGACGGACAGACAGGCCACACAAAACTAATATACATCTTCTGTGCTTTGATCTCTCAACGTTAGCCTTGTAAAGCCGATGTTAAGGCAACTGCCACACTTGTTTTATGAGTTGATTAATTTACGAGTAAATACTGGTATGTTACTCGTATGTTGGAACAAAAAAAAATGTGAAGACTGATGCAGTTTATTAGATTATTAATTGTCTTAAAGTAGGTTTCATTTATATTGCATACTAATTAGGTTTTTTCTCTTTAAATACTGTTTGCATAAAATATTTTTAAAAATTAGATTTTGAGCTTTTAGAAAAAAAAAAAGTAGCCGTTGCATCAGAACTTTGAATGCTCTATATTATCGTGATGTCAGATTTTCATTTTCTCTTCTACTTTCTGAGCACTAAACGGGACGGACGGACAGACAGACAGACAGACAGACAGACAGACGGACAGACAGGCCACACAAAACTAATAGCGTCTTTTCCCCTTTCGGGGGCCGCTAAAAATCAAAGCATTAGGGTTTATTAAAAAAAATTTCTATAAATCAAATAAGAACATAAAACTTAAATGTTATTTAACTTTGATTAGGCCTATAATAGAATATGCATCCTCCGTTTGGGACCCCTCAACTCAAGAAAACATTAAGAAACTTGAACAGACACAAAATAGAGCAGTGAGATTCATAACAAATCAATATTCACATTTGACTAGAGCAGGGGTGGGCAAATTACGGACCGCGGGCCACATGCGGCCCGCCGAAGTTTTTTATGCGGCCCGCGAAAACCTAAATAAATCATTGTAAATATCTATAGATATAGTTGAAACTTTTGATTCTTATCATTTGTAATATAAAGATTAGAGAAACATTGTCTCTAAACGTCTTTCTAAAGAGTCTAAAAAACGAAAATTATATATTAAATTGCAATACTATATAATACTATACTATACAATACTTTATAAATTCATTAAAAGACATAAGCCCTGGCCAGTATTTATTCAATGGTATGGAGAACTGTGTTGAAAGAGTTGGGTTGGCTTGTACAAGATGGCAAGGGTAACAACTGATGGAGCTTTGACTGAGAAAAACAACCTTTTTATAAAATAAAGAAAATATCCCAACCATAAACTAGTAACTGGAAAGTTTAAGCAAAGCTACATTAAATTAACATAATATATATTAGACATAGTTAAAGTATACTGCTTCTAAGGTCCATAATTTTTAAAGGTCTCGAAAGGGGCCATAGTTCAATATTACAAAAAAGAAATAGCGAAACTTGTACCGGTACTCATTGTTATTGTTTGAAATACATTAAGTACTTAATCAATTGCTTAATTTTAGTTTTTTTTTTCCTTTATTTTGTATATTCCTCTATTATTCGGGGGCACCAAATTCACTTCGCCTATAGCCTCCAATCATCCAAGGCCGGTCCCGACTGGCAGTTCCAAAAAGTATGTGAAGATTCGGAATTAAAACATTCTGATGTATGGTAACACAGTTGTATTCACTGACCAATCATTAGATCAATATGGAATCTCAAGGAAGAAATTGTTAGGTCCCACGATGGACATTGTCTGTGACCTTTTCCTAATATTTCTAATGAAGAGTTGAAGACAGACTTCATGTTTATCATCGGATGCATTATAATTTGTTGTTGTTTGTACATCTTAAATTTTTTCAAACAAAGTATATGTATATAT
>JADKLZ010071522.1:21057879-21069993 GCA_021533235.1 Biomphalaria straminea
ATAGATAGATAGATAGATAGATAGATAGATAGATAGATAGATAGATAGATAGATAGATAAATAAATAAATAAATATATAAATAAATATATAAATAGATAGATAGATATATAGATCGATAGATCGATAGATAGATAGATAGATAGATAGATAGACCAACAATAAACTAAAAGTTTGCACTATTCAGGTATTTCGCAGATGTAAGTGGTTGTCTCAGCATAATAATTACACGGGATGTCCACCAACACTCTCCTGGCGTCGTATCCGACACAATTCTCCTCCCTTCCATGAGACGGTTCGTTGCTCCCCCAGTTGAGATACTTGACTGGAGTCTTGCTGTGAGTGTGCATCCAAGCTTTCTCCTGAGCCTCGTCCGTGCCACTTATGTAGACAAACCTTGACGGCATGGAAACCAAAAAGTGGGACTTCAAGAAATCAAATTCTTCCGCCGAGTCTACCTCTGCCAGGTAACCTCCGAAGAATTCACAGTTGGACTCAGCAGTTCTAGAGTCAAAAAAAAATTTCGCTTGAGATAAGTAGTACCTTCGTCCGTTGTACATTGGAGACGGGGTGAACAGCATGCTTTTCAGGACAGACAAACTCATTGAAGTAAACTGATTAAGTCTATTCCCTTGCTGCTGCACTGCCGCTTTCAGACTTTGAATTTCTTTTTCTAAATGGTCAACCGAATGACTATTTTCAGAGTTTGTTCGATTTAGCGTCGAATCCCCTGTGCTGTTGGAGTGTGACAGGGTCAAGGACATCACAAAGGGCAATGCAGTGACGTTGTGATTGGAAAGCAAGCATTCTACAACAAGTGACTTTGTCCCCCCGGTGACAATCTCTGACGGTGATGATGTGCACGTAACAGCTGGAACAAAAATCAGAGTCAAAACATTTTTTTTTCAAATGATGGAACTCTTTACATAAAGTTATTACAAAGTACAATGTATTTAAATTTTCAATAATGTATTATAGACATACATATCAAAGCCAGTATCTTCGATCACAAAGATTGAGTGCAGTGTTTCATATGGCTACACAAACCAATTTGTGAACTGCATATTTTTTATTCAGACAACGCGTTGTCCGTAGGGGGTCGGGGGTCAATTCATGGTTCCTTTACATTTTCTGCTCCTATACAACAGTTTCCTCTGAACCTTTACAGTTTGTCCTGAGGCCTTCGTGAGAGCTCTCCAACTGCTTCTTTCAGTAGCCATCTGATACGAACTACTTTTCTCTATGCCAGTGAAGGCAAAATGGCGCCTGAGTTGGTCTTTGTAGCGCTTATGAAGGACACCTACTTTATGCTCGTAGATTATCTTACAATTAAAGGTATAATATTATACCAGTGGCGTAGCTAGCCATGTGAGGGTGGTGCAGGCCGCACGGGGGCATCAAGTGGTTGGGGCATCATCTGAGGACAAACTTTCTCAGTAAACTACACACTATAACAGGGGTGGGCAACCTTTTTCAACCGAGGGCCGCATTAATAAAATTTGGGGACTTTTCGGGCCGCATATATATCATAGGAGTGGCAAAGTGAATTTGGTAGCCCTGAATAAAATAGCAAAATACAAAATAAAGGGAAAAAGTTAAAATTATACAATGTATTGAAGACCTAGTGTACTTCGAACAATAACATTGAATTCAAGTTTCGCCATTCGTTCTCTATAATATCGCAGTTCATTTCCTGTGCGAGGGCCCTAAATCTTGGAGCTCAAATTAGCAGCTGCATACATTGATTATGCCTAGGGACAGCCCTGTTAAACTTTTTGGAACATGCGTAATTTATTCCACATCATTATATTGAATTGAATGTAGCTTTGTGTAAAGTTTGCAGTTAATTATGAAATTAGTGTATTCATTATGGCTTTAGTACGAAAATCAAGCGATTTAAATTCTCTACGTTATAGGGTAAAACAGGCATTTTTAAAAATAGACAAAATTGTAATGCAAAGACGAATTTATTTTCTAACACAAAATCTTAATTTTTACTTATTATCCGTATCCCTACCCTGACTGCCGCGTGCAATCCACTTCACATAGGGCTCCTCCAATGTTAGGGTCGACCCTGGATATCATGTTCAGTGTGTGCAAATAAGGCGTTGAGTATAACAAAGTAAAAGTTACTCACGGGTTTATAAAATTTAAGTGTAAACAATGGACCTCATTCACGAATCGCCCCTTAATAATATTTATAAAACAATGAAAAAAAAAGTATCGTGTGATAGCCTTTATGGTTTACATACTAGCCAAAAAAAAAAAGAGTGACTTGGCAGAATTTAAGTCATTGGTTAATATGAATGACTGAATGCATGACACGTAGGACGTAATCATCTTCTTTTTTGAAGTAACGTCTGTATTGTATAAGATAAGAAGAAGATGTACAATTAAGGTCAACTGGTCATTTTATACACAGGTACACAAACTGCACTACTAGCCACTCAAAACACATACACTTATTTTCACAAAATCGGCTGATCTTGTTATTACATAAAGTATAAGCCCATTAGATCTGATTAGGCAGTTGGCTATACCTATAGCTACTTTAACCCATTAGCTCCTACCGCAGTTGGAAACGTTTTCCCGTTTTTGTCCTAAACCGTTGTAAAACGTTTCAAAAATCTCCTATTCAATATATTTGATTTAAACTTTTTAAAAACAAGATTTCTATTAGTCTCGTCGCAAGCGTGATTACAAATCATTTTGGAGATTACCGATTCTATTTTAAAAATAAAATCGGGAAGGTTTTTATTTTTTAAATAATTTTTCAAACAAACCGGCCCATAGCCCCAGTGTATAAGCCCCCACGTGGGAAAATGAGAATTTTTGAAGTTTTTTTTATATTCTAGTCAATCTAGTGTATTAAACGTATATATTTTTTAAAATTAGACATATAGTTCTATTTTTTAAAGTTGTTTGTTTTTTTATATGTATTAGATCTTAAGTTTGATTATTTTTTCAAAATAAATATTTTTTAGAATTTTTAAAATACGGAGTTATTCCTCTTTGCTTAGGACTACAGAGGGGTTTTTCGAAACCGGAAATAGGAGATATTGGGTTAAAAAAAATAAAAATAATTATGCCTTCCTTCAGTCGCGAAGTGACTATGGATCATCCCACATAGCAATTCCCCCCCTCTCCACACAACTGATGGTAGTGCTGGTACAGTTTGTTGACAGCGGCGTCGCAGGTTCTGCCAGGGCGAACGTCGACTCGTGATGCAGTCACTGCCAAAAAGACATTGAAACTGTAAGCCACATACTATATGAGTGCGCAAAACTCCATCCTAAAAATGGCCATTTGAGTGAAATAGAAACTAGTTTGTGTGGCGAGTTGGCCCTGTACGGAAACTGGGAAACTCTGCAGAGAACTGCCGCTTTCCTTATCCGTGTTAGTAGAGAAAGATTTCTCAACACGGTGCCCCAGCGCAGTGAGAATCTCACGGTTCTGCCAAGGAGTGGTACTGGGTGCTGCAAACTGCCCTAGGGTCGCCAGCTCCTGATTTTTCCTCTGGATTGACTGCCGAAGCCTTTCCTATGATTTTGATAATATAAATGAAAACCTAATGAAATACTTATAAAAGAGACAACTATACAGGCACATTATTCGTTCCATATGCTAGGCGGAATATATACAAACGCTCTTTCTTCCGAAGAAGACTTTGTGATCTACGGGAGCATACAGATTAATTTATTTCTGTTTTGATGGGTAACTTTTAACGAAACTGTCGTGTGGCCAGGTCAACGACTTACCATTTTTACTGCCTCAACTTATGTCATAAGATTTAAAGTCAATGTCGTGAATGGGTTGGAACGGAAATTCCTTCGTTTTGGAAGTCAAGCGCTTTACCACACAGCCACATCGTTGTGTTTGGTGCATTAGTATTGAGCAAAACATTCAAACTTATAGTTAAAAATTAATTATACAGATCTGGTACAGACCTTTTTGTTTGTTAAAACCTAGTTGATCTTGATTCTGTTGACGATATAAAACCAAATATATCTCGACAACAGGATCCTCCCTTTATACGATTTGTAACAAGGAAGACACAGTGTAGGAATATGCGCTAGATCAGTGATGCCCAAACTACGGCCCGCGGGCCACATCCGGCCCGCGACGTGGTTTCACCCGGCCCGCCTAACATCGGAACAAAGTGTACAAAATAAAAAGGGTGAAAAATGTATTTTTCCCTATTTTAGAGATTAATTAATTTTATTCGAATCTTATATAGTCTTATATTATTTTTCTAAAGAACACAACGTTTATTTTCTGACAACAAATGAGATTTTGTTAAGGGCAAAATACTGATCTGCTCTGCATCAGAGTTCAGAAATTAAGTGTCAAAAAAGTGCTTGCTAGCAGTGAGGAAAGAAATAATGCTAAAAAAAATAATTAAAGCCGTCAGTCTTTTTCGCATGATGATTGCAAAACAAGCTAAAGATATGGTAGCCTACAAATCCGACAGAGAAGCAGATTTTTTTTTTACTGACTCTGAGGAGTGCAACTGAAACTGATTGACCTATGGTTCATCTCGCACACTTCCTCTTGTGGCTGTGGAGCCAGACACTCCTGCTTAAGAAATTTTGAGTGATGCAGAGAGTTGTTTTCTACGTTGCTTTGCCTACTAAAGCCACGGGTTTGTAATAAGCTATTTAAAATAGTTTATTTAAATTTCATTTTCATCGATGTGGCCCGCGACATGAGTGTCGGAAATTAAAATGGCCTGCAGACCGTACAAGGTTGGGCATCACTGCGCTAGATTAATTAATGAAACACAATATCTCATTTTCATTGGGCGGCATCGCAGCTTACTATCTTGTGCAAACATAAGAGAAAATTTTGTATAGGTACAAAGGGGCAAGCTGATACACACCTGTGGTTGCGTGAAAGGTGCAATAGGCAGGAAAAACATACAACGCAAACAAACAATACACTACCTCGAGGTAAATGTTCTTTTAATGACCACATCCGCTATAAAAAGTAGTGCCTTCATTACATTAGTTCCTCTTCTGCTACGATTATATTATTACGTTGAAGGATTCAGATGAGATGTACTGTGTAATAGTTTTATTGTTAAGGTCAAGTCCACTTCAGGCGTCTCAGTATAGAATGCAGCTTTGTATTAATACAAATGTTATGGGACCCCCTGCTACAGCACCACCCTCCATCCTCATAGATAATAACAAGCTGGATGCCGTAAATGAATTCTGCTATCTGGGATCCACAATTCAAGACGACCTTTCTCTAGATGAGGAGATAAAAAAAACGTATAGGGAAGGCTGCATCGACCTTCGCTAGACTTAGGTCAAGAGTTTGGGAAAACCAGAAGCTAACTACAGCGACCAAAATGGAAGTCTACAAGGCATGCGTTATGAGCACGCTGCTGTATGGCAGTGAATCATAGACCACTTACGCAAAGCAAGAGCGAAGACTGAAATCATTTCATTTGCGATGTCTTCGTAGGATCTTGAAAATCACATGGAGAGAAAAAGTGTGCAATACAGAGATCCTCGCACAAACAGGTATTCCCAGCATCTTTACAGCCCTTAGACAACGCCGCCTGCGCTGACTTGGACATGTTCGCCGGATGGAGGACAATCGTATACCAAAAGTCATCCTCTACGGACAACTTGCGACAGGCTCAAGAAAAACTGGTCGCACCCACCTCCGTTACATAGATGTAATAAAACTTGACCTCAAATCAGTGATCATCAATACTGACCAGTGGGAAGACATAGCTCTAGACCGCACCAGATGGAGAGAGACAGTGACCAAGAAAGCTTTGGACAGCGAAAGAGCATGGGCCTCAGCTCTGGAAGAAAAGCGGACAACGCGGAAAATGGCCAGCTCCTCTACCGCTGTAGCGAAGACCACCTTTAACTGCGATACTTGTGGACGGGAGTGTCTCTCCAAAATACGAGGAAGTGTGCGAGATGAACCATAGTCGTTTTACGAATGAAGGAGGCCAATGATGATGATGATTATGATATGTAATACCTGGTGACACTCCACAATGGTAAATGTCAATAGTTCCAATTTTAGTTTCGGGAAAGGTAAACAATATTTGAATAATACTTTGAAGAGCTGGCTCTGTAACAGAAGAAACTGTCACACAGACAAACAAATGCTTTACAACATAACGTCGTTTATCTGAAACATCATATATCCGACTACTTTTTGTTTTACGATACAGTATATGAGAAGCGTGGTCGAGAGGCTAAGTGGCTTGAGCTTGGCTTGCTTGGCTACCTAGAAGGGGGCTCGAGGTTCGACACCCGACTCGGGCAGAGTTGTGTTTACTGACCGCCCAAAAGGCAGCACGGGAAACCAACTCCTAGTTACTCCCTCCCCCCCACTGGTCCACAAATGAGATTGGACCAAAGCGCTCTGAGCATGCTATAATGCTATAAGCATGAAAGTAGCGCTATATAAAAGCTATGATAATAATATTAGAGTCCTTGAACATATTCCCCAACATCAAAATGCTTAACTCCTTCCACCTACGACGTGTAAGAAAAATTCACAAAGTGCATTGGTCTGACGGTATACCAGATACTGAAATGCTAGAGTCCTCAAATATCAGCAGTATCCATTCCACAATAAGAAGGTCGCGATTTCGTTCGTTAGCTCTCATGCCAGACAATCGCCTTCCCATACGATTTCTGTATTGTGAGTTGTGTGCTCTCCCAGGGAGGTCGATACATTCGTCATAAGCGTTATGAAGACATCCTTAAGAGCTCTCCCTCAAGGAGTGTGATACTGATATTCACCGCTGGGTAGCACTAGCTCTGGATCGCGCCTTATAGCGTGAAGCTGTGAGTCTCGGAGTCACGAGATATGAAGCGAGAAAGAGCACCGAACCAACAAAAAGCTGAGAGAAGAAGTAGGCCTATCTGTAACTGACGAAACCTACCCATGCGGCTTATGCGGTTGGCTTTTCAAAGGATTGGACTTTACAGTCATCTTCGTGTTCATAGGATTAAAAAAATTTTTTTTTTTGTAATTTCTTCTTTTATCACTCTTCCCCCCCCCCCTTTATGTGCAGCGCCCCCTTGTGAACTTTGTTGCCAGCGTCCCTATACCCTTTTTGCTCCAAGCACCCTAAGGGGCTCTAGCGCCCACGCTGAAGACCCAGGGCCGCCGCTACCTACTGTGCAATGTGTGCATTGCAAGCAGACGCCCGAATGTAGGAGGGGGGCGGCCAAATCATTTATTCCAACCTTTTTTTTTTAAATCAAAATATTAGTTTAATAATACAAGATTACTTAAATCATTTTCAAATGTATTTGAAACGGCGTTAGTTGAGAGTAGAATACATTAGGCTGATTATAGAGTCTAGATGGAAATCTACATTTAGTTAATTTGTGTTCTAGTTTAAGATACATTTTTAATTACCCTCTTTTCTCAGTTAAATCAGTTTATAATGGAATCTGTAAATATTTAATATTATAACTACTTAATATTTAATTATATATAACGGTATTTAAATTTCATTTTAGTGTTTAATTTTAAAAAAAATGTAAGTATTTCGTATGAGACTATTATTACTATTATTATGTTTTGCATTATTATTTTTAATGCGATGTATACAGAAAAGTAAAACGGCAAACAATCTTGAGACATTAAAGAAAAAGACGTTGTTTTTGTGGTGAGCTACGTTCTGTTTAAATATTATTACATCTATGTAGCGGAGGTTGGGGCGACCAGGTTTTTTGAGCCAGTCGCAAGTTGTCCGTAGAGGATGACTTTCGGGATATGTTTGTCCTCCATCCAGCGAACATGTCCAAGCCAGCGCCACAGGGCTGTAAAGATGGTGGGAATACCTGTTTGTGCAAGAATCTCAGTATAGCACACTTTTTATTTTCAAATGATTTTCAAGATCCTACGGAGACATCACTAATGGAATAAGTTTAGTTTTGTCTCTTGCTTAGCGCAGGTGAGATGAAAGCCTGGGCATTTTTTATGGTCGGAACAATGTCTCCAACACAGCAGTTCCCCCTCTCCGCGCAGCTGATGTGACCAAAGGAACGGCATATCCAATACAGTTTGGGGTCAGTAACTCCGCAGGCTTTACCAGGCTGTGGCACAGTGTGCCACAATCTGCCTAAGGGTAACCAGCACCTGATTTTTCCTCAGGGTCGTCTCCCGAAGCCATTCCCCGTTTGTGTATAGCCGCAAGGCAGCCAACATCAGTATTCAGAAGCGCCTCGACCCCTTCTATCTCCCAGGTGACTGGGTTTATGCTGGACTGTTTCAGGGAAGCTTTGAGGGTGTCCCTAAAGTGTATTCATTGTCTACCTTGTGAGTGCTTTCCTTCCTTTAATTGGTCGTGTAGAAGTCATTTAGAGATGTGGCGGTCTTCCATTCTGCAAAAGTGCCCTGTCCATCGCAGCTCGGACTGCATCAGGATTGTGTGGATGCTCTTCAAAATGTTTCAATATCTGATATTTATTCTTGACATTTGACATTTGGTATTTTTCTTAGACAGATCATGTAGAAATGGTTCCCTTAATTTAGCATGTTTCTTTATACAGTCCACGTTTCTGAGGCAAAGAACAAGTAGGGAGGATGAAAGCTTCATATGTTATTAACCCCTGGACTAAAGGATGGCTCAAGTTGAAAGGTGAATGTTTTTTTTTGTGTGTGTGCTTTAAAATAAAGGTATTATCTTTTTATTAAAAAATATAGAAATGTTTCTTGTTCAACGACAATTTAATAAGTTTTGATTTTATAGATTACTATTGCAAGGTGTATTTAATGTACCGAAAATAAGCAACAAATGAAAACAAAATTTCAGAATTAATATTTTATTTTAAGCATTATTGCCATTTATTACAAAATGCTCTAAGTTTGTAAAACACTGGATCTAGACTTTAACGTTACTGACCGGAATCTGAATAGGCTCAAAAGGCTCCTTGTTCTTTAATTCAACCTTGGGGTATTGCACACTAGCTGGTTTATCAGCAGGACCTGACGTCGCAATGTAAGTTGTACTATTGCTTGCAGGTGCTTCATCACGAGAGACATCACGACGACTTAATGGAACTTTCTCCCAATCAACATTGATGTATGTGCCTTCAACTTTTTCCAGCTTGCCAGTTAAAGTAAACTGATACTGAGATTCATCTGTCAGTCTGTTAATGACGTGACGAGCATTTGGAAATTTCTGGAATAGCATTCCCCACATCCAGGGACCTTGATTTGTATAACTTTGTTTTTTTAATGCTTCATAAAATGGAACGGAGGCGTCTCCGAAACGATAATTGAAGGTGGGTCTATCTCTGTTAGTTCTATAAACTTGATGGAAGTTACCATCACCCTCTTCCCATCTCAAGAATCCTTTCATTTCTGTAGAAAATTTGGTTGTTACTATAGCAGTGTATGGTATGGTTGTTCTGCTCTTGCTCAAGATTACCCGGTATTTAGCTCCTTCCATTGGTCCAAGTTCAATCTTAGATGTTTTGGTGAATCCCGCAGTTTTAGAAATACTCTTTTCATTTGTAGTTGTTGTTGAAGATTCATATTTAAATGTATAAGTAGTACCCCCACTGACTATTCCAATATCAAAGTCAAGGGATATTTCCAGTTCATGACTGTTGGTAAATGTACTGGTTGTAGTATGAGTAATAGTTTCTTGGATTGTTTTGGACCTTTCAATAGACTCAGTCACAGGCGAAGAAGCTCTGTTGTAAAGTACTCCAGAGTCAACAGTTTCTGGTTGAAGATCTTCAATTACACTTTTTCCATAAACAATTTTTTTGACGCCAAATCCCCAGTTATCAAAAACCAAATTGAGTCTTTCCCAATTTTTATCACCGTCACAACGTGAGTCCCAAAAAGTGTTTGTAGCAGCGGCCCACGTGTTTCCATTTCTAATGAAATCTTCCCCAACAGCTAACCCTCTGCAGCCATAGCACCAGCCATAACCCATGTAATGAGCTAAATTAGCCATGTTCCACAACGTCATGTCCATGATACGTGTCTGGATTTTACTCTTCTCGTCCATGTCAAGAGGTTTAGCTGCTGGTGTACAACATTTAAATTTTTTCAAGAAGAAAAGATCATCTCCGTCAGCTCGGTAGATGCCAGTTAGCCAATGTCCCCCTGGACAATAGCAAAACCCTTTGCGACTCATACAAGCTGTTGTGTCAACATCTATACAGCTTCCGTAATTCAGTGGGTGATTAGCTGGTTTTGTGCATCTTGCAGCCTCGATATTATTAAGGTAGCCTTTGTTCTTCGACCTGTATAAACCTTGAATGAAGTAACCTACTGGACAAAAAGCCCAACTGTAATCATTGTCTAAGTCATATGTCCAGTCCTCGTAGACCACCTGCTGCTCCAGGTTCCTCCAAGGATGTCCAAATTGGCAACACTGAGCACCATCTAAAAGGGAGAGATCGTCATCGTCCGAATATTTGTCATGTCTGTACAATGCATGGATGTAGTCATGTATTTCATTGCATTTCGATTGTCCGACGTCATTAAAACTGTACTGCCAAGATGTAAAGGAACATTGAGATTGGACATAGTGCATCACACAGACAGCAACTAAGATTTGCAAAAGCATTTTTTTCCTTATTTATTCAGGCTTTGTATCTGCAAATAAAAAAAAAAAAACGACTCAGTGCGTATTGTATTAACTCGGGACCACAGATAAAACTGCAGTCCAGCGCACAAACCGCACGACCAGGAAGGAGTCCTATAAGACATGACTCACTTAGAAGTCATTCTTATTGGTACAGTGAAGAAAGTTCAAAGAAAGTGTCGTATCAAAAAAGCTGGCTGAATACCATATAAGAACGGAGCGGCCTCTCTCTTGATATTCTGCTTAGAACCACAGTTAACTGACGAAAGTGAAGGGACAAGTAATCATTAAATGTAATCATGTTGATAAAACAAAATAATTTTTCTTTATTTTACTACATAGTTGCAGCAGACATTGACGTTGACTACTGGTATGCCATAGACCACACTACTGGAGAGAAGTTGTGACAGTAAAAGTCATGGACAGTTAAAAACAGCATCAGTTCTGAAAGACTAGCAAGCCAGACGAAAAATGACTGGTCTCTCTACCACCAAAGCCAGGCAGCCACCTTAAAAAAGTAAAGTTCCCCTTTCAGACCTTACAATCTATAGGCAGATGATGTAAAGGTCATCTGTTTCTACGGCCTACGGTCAACGAGGGTGTCATGTGGCCATCACAACGACCAACCGCCTCTACTTTTCCCAATATACTGTCAGTGTTTAGAGTTGGGTGGACTCAGAGGCGCCTAAAAATCCCGAAATTAAAATAAAAAATCTCACTCTTCTCCAGGATTCGAACCTGGGACCCCGAGGTTAGTAACCCAATCGCTTTGCCACTCAGCCCCCACGCCTCCGCAGCTTCCTTAACATGCATTATATGTGAACGAGAGTTCTATTGAGATTATGAACTCGGGTCTACACTCACAAGAAAAAGTTTTCTAGTTGATGAATCATAGTCCTTCTATGACTGAAGGAGACTTTTCCATTATAGAATACTTATGATGTTGAAAATATTTTTTTTTAAACTCAAATATAAACATTTAAAAAAAATAATTGATTTACAATATATCTTCTATATTATATTTCACAAAGAATTAGGTCAGACGGGCAACATGCAACAACAACAAGTAATCTATTTTTAGCTCCATTAATCATTTTTTTTAACGCATTGGCTTTACTTATTTTATAATGCGAAAAATTAGAACCATATTTAAAACTCGAATTATTTATGTATTTAATAGTCAAAGAGATAGTTTTCTAGAGCGCAAATGCTCTATAATTCTTTAGAAAAAAAAAGATCCATTGACTTGCAAAAGACCTTTAATACGAGTATTTGTGAACAATTGTGGTGGAAAAAAAAAAGCATTAGCAAGGTTAGAGAGACAAAATGACTATATTTTAAAATGGTAAAAATGTGTTTGATTTTCTTTTAAAGCAATAGCTTAACAGACAAATAATTATAGGGATGTTAAATCGACAGGATGGCGCAGGGAATCTGTTGTAAGTAATAAAATGGCTTAATTTAATAATTTTTTACACTTTAAATTAGAGCGGGTCCTATAAAATTGCGGGTCCTATGAAAT
>JADKLZ010071522.1:21070003-21080405 GCA_021533235.1 Biomphalaria straminea
TTAATAATTTTTACACTTTAAATTAGAGCGGGTCCTATAAAATTGCGGGTCCTATGAAATGCGGGCCCCACTGCGGTCGCCGGCCCTGGTAAATAGCGGCATATGCTATGCCGCCGGTCAACTAGTATATATATATTTCTCAAAAGACAAGTTCAAAAGTTCAAACACACAACAAGTAAGCAAAAACAAGTAATTGGGAAGATCCCATGGCGCAGCACGCTGTGTGAATGGAAATTGGTGCACCCCAATCCGCACTATTTTGTGAATGAAAGAGGTGTTTATATAATTCTCTTCTCAATTTTTGTCATAATATTAAAAGTATTTCCAGATTATTGTGTCGTAAGACTATTGAAACTAGAAAAACAATACACAGATAGAGAATACTCTCAGGTTTCACTTTAGAAGTACTTTAATTAATATCACAAATAACGCACATTCATTCTTTAGACATGATTACGAAAGGTAACTCATCTCTCTATTCCTAGATCTAGATCTAGATCTAAAACTCGAATTCAACTCTAAGATTATAGAACTTCTCTTCGCTGAGATAGTTTTATGCTTTAGCACATGAACATACTAATTATTGTCCATTTAATCAAATTAACATTCAAATTTGTTTTTCTAAAGCATTGTTACATGAGTGCAGCTCTATTCTTAATATCGCGTAAATTAAGGTCAATTAGACATTTTTTAGCTCCATTCATAGAATTTTTTATTCATGAAATCACGCATTCGCTTTACTTATAACAAGTAAATGGGAAGATCCGATGGCGAAGCATGGTGTGAATGGGAAATTAAATATCCAAATCCGCACTATTTTCATTCACAAAAAAGCATAGCATATTTTTTTTTTACTTTAAAAAGATTTTAATAATGTCCGGAAATTTCCAGGACTTTTTCGACCGGCGGCATAACATTTAATAACATTTCAGGAGACTTTCAGGGAGCTCCTGGTAAATCAAGAGGCCGCGAGAAATTTGTTTATATGTTATGAAATGGTTCAATTTAATAATTTATACACCTAAAAATTAGCACGGGTCCAAAGAAAGTAAGGGACCCACTGTGGTCGCATATGTTGTAGTGCCTAAGGCCTGCCCTGCAAAATAGCGGCGTATGCTATGCCGCCGGTCGACTAGTATATATTTAATAGCAATAAAAAAAAACACAGCCATACCAAATGAAGAATTTTATGAGAAAGCTATAGCAATGTTTTTCTAATCTATGAAGTAAAATAGAATATTTATTTTATATAAAAAGCATGCCAAATAATTTAGGACACTGTAATATAATTAGTACTACTCATACAATTGTTCTAGCTATGGAGTATGTTTCTCCTATTTAACGATACCATCATTGATTTGACCCCATTAAATTAAATTTATTTTTGGTTTTATAAACTTTAATTGGTGTTATATAAAAAGAGCATGCATCCTCCTATAATTATATTTCAAAAGTAATGTTTTCTGATCACAAAAATAAATATGGTAGATTTTACAATTGTGATAAATGAACACTTCTATCAGAACATGGAAAATAATTACGGTGATAAAGAGTGATCAATCAAGTTCCAAGCGAGGGTTATATAGTATAGTATTTGTGACCATTGTGCCAGGTTTTTATCACGATGAGAGCCGATAATAAAGCAGAATGTGAAAGACGGATTTTAACATTGTTTTCCCCGTTTACAGGTTGATTTACACGACACTTGAAATACAAAAAAATTTAGGCGCATAACTAAAAGTGATTCATACATACCATTTGTCTTGTGATGACTGCTGAAAACTAGTAGGTCTTTCGTTGAAAATAGAAGACCAGTACATCACAATTCAGTATCTAGGTTTTATATATATATTTTGAAAGCTAGACATCCGGTAGTATACATTACAATACATGTTACATACATCTATGAAACACCTTATTCAGTTTCAGATAGACCTCATCCAAACCGTATTCCGTGGGCGTTAATGTTCAAGAGAATAAAGTGGTCAAAAACATATAGCATACTATATCCCGGACTGTAATACAAATACTGAGTACAAAATTAATAAGAGGTAAATTGTGCACTTAGATACCTTCCATCCCTAAAATCGCTGTAGCTCTAGCTTCTATATCGATACTATAACAGAACAATGTTTTCTTACTTTTTTTTCTGGAGGGGGGGAGTATTAGTATCTGTTATGAATATCACGTCTCTGTTTACGTCTATTCTAGTTTCTTTCTATTTTTTTTTTAAATCTAAATATATAAATCTCAAAGTCGACAAGTTCAAAAGGTCAATCGAGCAACAACAAGTAAATAGGGAAGATCCCATGGCGCAGCATAGTGTGAATGGAAAATGGTGTGTCCCAATCCGCATTATTTTGTGAATGAAAGTGGTGTATATAATTCTCTTCTTCTCAATTTTTCATAATATTAAAAGTATTTCCAGATTATTTTGCCTTAAGACTATTGAAACTAGAACAACAATACACAGATAGAGTCTACTATCAGGTTTCACTTTAGAAGTACTTTAATTAATATCACAAATTCACTATACATGATTAAGAAAGGTAACTCATCTCTCTATTCCTAGATCTAGATCTAAAACTCGAATTCAACTCTAAGATTATAGAACTTCTCTTCGCAAAGATAGTTTTATGCTTTAGCACATGAAATACTAATTATAGTGCATTCATTTCATATTTTAATCAAATTAACATTTAAATTTGTTTTTCTAAAGCATTGTTACATATCCTATTCTTAATATCGCGTAAATTAAGGTCAATTAGCTAGCCCATTGAAATAGATATCCTTCAGAGAGTTGGAGATGGATATGTCACACCCTGCGCAAGCCGGCATCCAACATAACAAGGCAAGCCCTAACATGGAATCCCCAAGGAAAGAGGAATAGAGGACGGCCCAGGAACACATGGCGCCGTGAGTTGGAAACAGAAGCTAAGCAGATGGGCAAGACATGGGGACAGTTGGAGAGACTCGCCCAGAACCGAGATGCCTGGAGAAAACTGGTTGGTGGCCTATGCCCAAGTAGGGACCACAGGCTGAGATGATGATGATGAGATAGCTAGCTTTAGCTCCATTCATGGATCCCATGATGCAGCATGGTGTGAATGGAAAATGGTGTATCCAAATCCGCACTATTTTCTTTCACAAAATAGCATAGCATAAAGCTATTTGGAACAGGATTGCACTCACTTGGCCAGCTAATCACTGACGGAATCACACAAACCTTCCTTCAGAAAACAGTACTAGGAAAAAGCTGAAGATGCAGACATAGAAAGCGATGGAAAAATATAATGAACGATTGAACAAGCTTGTCACTGGAAGGGAATTTAGGCAAATATAGAAAGAAATGGTGTAAGGCAGTAGACAAATCAAGTATGGTTTTCCAATTGTTGAACAGACAAGGTAAATTATGTACTTTGTTGACCTGTCACACGTTATTGTTTTTTTTAAAGGGTCGTAACTCTATCCATATTAAACATGGCAAGAGGAAGGATGTATAAGGAGAGTATCTATTTCATGAATGGCTGGTTCTTCATTTCAACCCTATTGCAACTATCATTTGGGATTAATGATGAACTCGTTACGCGGTGATCACGTTTTGTTTTCTATAATAACTTTCGCGGTTTCTTATTTCTTCAAACTACTAGTACATATGTTGTAGTTTTTTTGGTCCGAGTCAAAAATTATATTTTTATCAACTCACTCTGTTTGTATGGTATAAATTTGTACATAATGTTTCTTCGACACGCAATATCGAACAAGCCGAAATTTCGCATAGTTATTTCTTTTACCTAACAACACATGAATCAATTTTAAAAATAGCAATTAGTTAATTAACTATTGGTTTTGAATTTAATTGTTTTATATCTCAAACAAGGTAAGAAATTGTACTTGACTGAAGTAGTAGTTTAAGTAGTTTTAGGTGAATTGGGCTACGATTTCGAATTCAAATTGTTCCGCTCATTTTTTTTTTTGGCAAATGGTTTAAAAACAAATTACGTTAAAATCCACCCAGATATCCCCTTCAACCCCCTCCCTTTCCCCAACTGGTCCAGACATTGATCTTAGCGTATTGAAAAAATTACATGAATGATCCAAATGAATTGATAGAATTCGTATAGGTTTTTTTAAAAAGTAATTTTTAGTTTGATTCTTGTTACAACCTGAGGTTTGGGCAATAGTGAAGCAGGGGCGTAGCTAGGAAGTCGGGGGGACTTGACATCAATGGGGGGCCCAGCATTTTGCTTACTATTTAAATTTTAATGTAAAAAAAAGGACTCATTGGGGTCCCCCTCAAGTGGGGGCCCGGGGGATTTTCAAATTCTCCTCCTTCCTCCCTAAACCTTAGCTACGCCACTGTAGTAAAGACTACACGAGTCGCTAAGTTGATTGCGAAATTTACTTTTAAACAGAGACAATATATTTCATGTTAACTCTTTCTCTCCTAATTGATGATTCTATTGCTAACGCTGGTATAGACCCGTTAAACTAAATGGAATTTGGGATTAATACACTTTAATTTGTGTTTTTTTTTAATGCATACATTCTCCCATAATTTAATACCAAATATAACATTTTTCTGATAACAAACAAAAAAGTTCATGAAAATTTTATCTGAACAAGATAGTACAAATGTGCAAAATGAATATTACTATGAGCAAGGAAAGTAATTACTTAGAGAAAGAGTTAATAAGTGCACGTATGCATGTGTGTGTTTGTATGTATGTGTGTGTGTGTGTGCCTTTCCATTTGATACATTGGGGGATACAATAGCGCTCTGACGTAAATCTACATTATAGGTTAAGGTTTAGAAACGCAAGCTGAATCAGTGATACCCTAAATTTTCAGACCGAGGACGTAATAAATTCCACACAATTTTGTCGCATTAAGCATCATCTCAAAAATGAAAATGAGTTTTATTTTTAATCCCGAAATGTGTTACATCAAAATATATTTTAACGGCAATGTGAATGCCCGTGTGCATCTCTCTTACTGCTATAACAACCGTCGAAGGGGGGAAACTCTTATTTCTTTATTCATTTCAAAGTTGTCTCCTTTACTTCCCTTTTCTTTTAAAATGTCTTTCTTCCAGCGCAGTTGAAATGAATACGGATTACAACGGTTCTAGACCAAGGGGGGATTCAGTAGCAGGAGAGAAAATTTGTCGTTCAGAATCATAACCTTTAAGCCTTTAACCACTATACAAAACCACTCTCTCTCTCTCTTTCTTTCTCTCTCTCTCATCTCAATATATAACCAATTCAACGTATTTAATTGCAGCTGTGGCAATATATACATTGGTTCACGTGACTGTGACCTGCCTATTTTTCTAATACTGATGTAGACAAAGCCGATGTTCGCTGGGTTTCTATTTCAGTTTGTTGGGTTTTTTTTTTTTTTTTGTCTTCTGTACCTGTCTTTAAAAGAGTTGGAAATGGGGGCAAGTCGCAAATGTATGTCCCTCGGTTTTTATAGAAGCTCTGTGTCTTTATCTTCTTCCAGCTACTTTCCTCTATACCAGTTAAGACTAAATGACGGCACTCTGTTTATCTTTCTGTCTGTCAGTCTGTCTGGAAAAATTCTGAACATTTTTTTTCCTTTTTCCCATTTTGGATCAAGTTAAACATATGCACTATTATTCATGATACTGCCAAGATATAAATCAATCAAAAGAAATAAACCAATTTGTGAATTGATTATTGGTTATTTATTATTTTGTTTGATACTAGCAAGGAAAATTAATCCTTCAGTAAAAATTCAGTTAAGTCTAAATATACAGGGTTCCGTTCCTTAAATAATTTTTTATTTGTATTTTATTTAATTTCTATCAAACCCAGTCTCGGATCAAGTTGAAACTTTAACATATATTTAATGAGCCTAACAAAACATGAGTCTATTTTTTCTTAAATTAACCAATTAGTCAATTAATTATTGATAATTAGCTATGTTGTTGTACTATGGAATAAGGGAAATACGTATATTGAGAGATATTGTTGTCTGTACGAAGTTATGTCTCTTAGAAAAGCTTTGTCTTTTTGTTTTAAGTTGTTTATATATATATATAAGATATTTACGTCGTTTCTTTATATTTTAAGTAATGAGGAAATCAGCACTATTTTTCTGTTCACTTGAACATTTCAAGCATTTTATTCTCATATCTCTTCAAGATGCGGACTATTAATTAACTGACAAAACTGAAGTCGGACGTGTCTCTTGACAGTTTTAGTGAAGTTACCTGTGTCTCAGAGCTACCTGTGTCCCGACCCTCCCACTTGTCCATCATAGGGCTGGCAGACGGAAGAGCCTGTTGTGTTTAGTTATAACTGGACTTCCACAATGGTTGAGCTTTTTAACACACCGAAAAAAAGCTATACATAGAAGCTTAATAAAAGGGGACATCACAATTCAAGCATAGTACACAAGAGAGGAATGGAGGTTTAACATTGAGTTTCTGAGTTTGTTTTCTTTATATTTTGTCGAGAATTAGAATACAAGACATTTTGCATGAAAGTGATTCTGTTGTTTTCATTTTTTTTTCTGATTATATTAAAGTTATCCTGTAAATGTGTTTATTTAATAAGTGCATTTTTTTGATGGAATTCTTATGGGAACCTTCAGTGGAAACTACAGTTACTACCTTCATAATATTTATTTTTTAATACAAGAAAAACTTTATGTTTTTCTCACTTCTGATATAGTACTATCGGTGGATAAATTTTCTAAATGCTCTACATTTAAGAGGCACAATAAGGCATGGAATTTGTATATGTTGCTCAACATTTCTCTATGTGTAATGGATTATGGAGTGGTCATATCTAAAGAGATATATCTAACAGTTCTTGAAATATTCAGCTATTATAAAATCAGAACGATGAGCTTCGTAACGAATATAAATCCACGATTACTGGTAATGTTTAGCTGCCTGTGCCTTGTGGCATTAGCAAACAACAGTCGTAGAGACTCGCGGCATTCTTTGTCCAACGAGTCTCAAAACTTTAACAGCGAAATCCCACACAATGCTACTCGAAGACATTCCTCTAACAACCCACACCGGACTATTAATCACAAGACCAAGAAGAGCGAGAATTATTTAAGTAGCAAGCATATTCAGAGGGAAGAAGTCTCAAGGAAGAAGCAGAGGCAACTGCCTGAAGCTCATGAGGAAGTTCTTAAGCCCAAATTAAAGTTTAACAGTCGAACCGACAAAGAGATTTATCTCCAAGACCCGAGATCGTTCACTATCGATAAAATTCATTCAAAAAGTAGGGTCTATTTGGATGAAGAAGAGTATCAGTCTGATCAGGAATCTGACCAGGAATCCAAAGTACTTGGTAAAGTAGCTGGTCAAGAAATCTCAGCAGGGGAAAGCGGTAAGCATATATACTTTTTATGCAAAATATTCATAACTAGTTATTGTATTTTGTGCCACCAAAGTGAATTCCACCTTGACCAGCGATATATGTGGACGTGGGTGTCTCTCTCAAATAGGGCTCCACGGTCACATGATAAAGTGTTCGAGATGTACCATAGTCGGTCTACCACTGAAGGAGGCCGACAAAAAAAGTAAAAATAAATGTACATCTTTCATACCATGCTAATCTATAAGGCAAATGTAAAGATAAAACGTGGGTTTTTACTGAGAAAATCGATATTTGTACAAGGATTCTATGATTATTTCTATGTTTAGTGACTTAAAATAATATCCAAATAAAACGCCAATTCTGAATTAATCCAAGTAATATTCGGCACTTATGACGCAAAGTAGTCCGCAGAAACCAATAACTATTCAGTTGTCTATGGTTCCACATATTATCCAATAGCCTGTTTTATGGGCTAAGGTGTTATACATTAAACAGTGACTCATGATTCAAGGTATTCAGTACTTTGTACCTGCAAGTAATATCGAGGCCATTCGTTATAGGGGGCCTAAACACTAAGGTATTCGGCACTTTGTACTTGCAAATATTATCGAGGCAATTCGTTATAGGGGCCTAAACACTAAGGTATTTGGCACTTTGTACTTGCAAATATTATCGAGGCCATTCGTTATAGGGGCCTAAACACTAAGGTATTCGGTACTTTGTACTTGCAAATATTATCGAGGCCATTCGTTATAGGGGGCCTGAACACTACTCGGCAACGTCACAACCTGTGGGGAAGACATGGTCTAAATATTGCCGATGTGTCAAAGCACCCAAATTATCTAAAATCATCACAACTTTTTTAGAGAAATAACTTTTTATTATGTTATATTAGGTATCTATCTAACTGTGTGGTATTATCCAGTATTTTATGTCCTCAACTAACATACTTTTATATAGTTTTAAGACTTAAGTTTTAAAAAAACTTAATTAAATCAAGCAGACCAAACATTCTCAAGTTTCATGACACTTAGTCTTCGATGTAGACCAAATATCAATATCTGATACAGGTCAGGACCCAGACTGTCCCAGATACTGTTTAATATAATAATTTGTATGTACTATTAAAAATCAATGGACTGCGAAATTCTCGGGAAATAAGCTAATAAACTCACGTGTTGAAATGTAATAACACGTCTACTTTGGAGTGACCAACTGATTGACCGTCAGTTATGTGGATTGACAGGCAGAATTAAAAAAATTAAACAAAATAAAATAACAACAAGGAAGTGAGGTCAGAAGGACACGTGATTAGCCGGACACTGACCTGGAAATCAAGTAGAAGCAATTTGTTGAAGATATACTAATGAAAAAAATCACTAATGTAAATATAGACATCAACCAAGTAAGATAGTGTTACATTCTACAGTAAAACTGTATATATTTGTGCATAGGTCTAAATATTAAATGTAAAGACACCACGACGTAATCATCTTCTTTGTCTAAGTAACGTCTGTAACATATAAGGTTACTTAATTTCATTAAGTACTGAACACACAAAAAAAACAGAACGCAAGCATGAAAATTAAACGATACTAATACAAACACTCGTAAAATATATCATGATGATACAAACATTCGTAAAATACATCATGATGATACAAACATTCGTGAAATACATCATGATGATAAAAATACTCGTAAAATACATCATGATGATACAAACATTCGTAAAATACATCATGATGATACAAACATTCGTGAAATACATCATGATGATACAAACATTCGTGAAATACATCATGATGATACAAACATTCGTAAAATACATCATGATGATACAAATATTCGTGAAATACATCGCAATGATACAAACACCTGATAATATGTCTTATTGATATACAAATCCTTTACATACAGTATCTTATCTTATATAATACAGACGTTACTTTAAAAAAAAGATGATTACGTCCTACGCATTCATGCATATTTACCAGGGACTTAAATTCTACCAAGTCACTGGTTTTCCTGGCTAGCTCAGGCAACCCATTCCATGCTCTAATAGCACTAGGGAAGAAAGAGCATTTGTACAGATACAGAAACATACATCAATAAACAGTGTATCTGGGCGATTAAAATCCACCATCTTGTCAGTCAAAAAAGGTCTATCCAATAATAATTATTATTAGTGTCACGACGTCGCTTGAAAAAGATAGACTTGTTTCTCCTTCTCGTTTCATCTGATAAGCAGATTCGGAGGTGCCGTTAGTCTAAGCCAGTGATGCCCGAAATACGACCACTGGCCAGACCAGGCTTTTAGTTGATGCCGTCCGACAAGCAGAAACGTCGTTACCAAGTGTGTAGGAAATCACCCCCCCCCTCTTTTTTTTTTCGAAAACAATAAAGTGTAGTATCACTACTGTGTTTTTTTTTTTTATAAACGTTAATACAATTTTCTTCTCAACTTGTACAATGAATAAAAATCCCCTCTTTTCTGACTGGTCGTGTGCTAAGCGCTCTAGATGGTCTGGGGTTCAAACCCTTCTCTCTGTCATCCGCATCTTGCGGGAGGTTTGTGCTATGATGTAATTCTCTTTAATTATGAATTAACATCCATACATGTAGAAGATTGAAAAAAAATCCCACTAGTTCTTGAAATTGTCATCTTGCCCTCTGACTAGCATCTCGTTTTCACTAGCCCTCATTCTTGCCTGTGCACCTCTTTGTCTGTGCGCTGCTGGGCGAATGTCCTTAAAAGTCCCCGAGACAATAGAATCTCAAGCAATTGCCACATAGTTCCGAAGAACTATCCCAACATTTACATTTCTTAACATTTTTAATGAAATTCTCGCCTAAAGGTTTTTAAATTATAGCTAACATGGAGGAATTAGACATTCAAATGAAGCTTATTTTGACTTCAGTTCTAGAACCTTCTGTAATGAAATGCTGATTTACATAAAAAAATAATGCCTGGACACACAATCCTAAATTTACTGAAAATTAAAAAGACGGTTTTGTTATAAAATCGATATCGATAT
>JADKLZ010071522.1:21124260-21141031 GCA_021533235.1 Biomphalaria straminea
AAAGTAAAAGTAAAGTAAAAGTAAAGTAAAAGTAAAGTAAAAGTAAAAGTAAAGTAAAAGTAAAGTAAAAGTAAAGTAAAAGTAAAGTAAAAGTAAAGTAAAAGTAAAGTAAAAGTAAAAGTAAAGTAAAAGTAAAGTAAAGTAAAAAGTAAATTAAAGTAAAAAGTAAATTAAAGTAAAAAGTGAATTAAAGTAAAAGTAAATTAAAGTAAAAAGTAAATTAAAGTAAAAAGTAAATTAAAGTAAAAAGTAAATTAAAGTAATGAAAAGCTCATCTATTTCTTTGAAGGGCGGTTAACAAGAGTGAAGAACCAACTTTTCACTTCCGCTAATGCAGACGAGGAAGCCATTAGAGTTAGGATTACTCAAGTGAACCAATAAAATCACGAAATTAGCAATGCCAGTCTTCAGAGATTCGGGACACCTCACAAGCCAAGCGCTTTACACACAGCCACCACGTGCACTATTTCTACAAATAAATACTGAAATAACGTTCGTACATAATAGTGGATGTAGCCCACTTCTGACGCCAAAATGAAAAACGTATCTGCATAATTTGTAACCATTAAATAAATTGCAATCATTTACAACTTGTTATTCATCAGCTCAACAAAATAACGATTATAATATTTGTGATTTAAAGATGGAACACATATTCTTTTTTTCCCTTTAAAATAATATTTTGAGAATTTAACCTTTAAAGTAATATTTTCAGAATTGAACCTTTAAAGTAATATTTTGAGAATTGAACCTTTAAAGTAATATTTTGAGAATTGAACCTTTAAAGCAGTGGTTCCCAAACTTTTTTGTCTCGTGGACCCCTTGACATGTTTTCTGGTTTTCCGTGGACCCCCTGTTTGAGTTATATTGAATTTTTGAAAATTCATCAATTACACATATTGTTTAAATAATTTCCAACCAGCTACATGAGGATTGAAAAAGTAATTTAAAACTACATTGTAAGTTACATTCATTCTTTTTACAAATTTGTTAACAAAATTGAAATTTAAACCCATTATGTAACAGTTAATATGTATCGTTTACTATCACTAAACACATTGGAAACTTTTTGTTTTTAAAGGTTTGCAAGCTCGACTTCCATAAAGTTCCATTGCTACGGATATTATTTTTCATATTGAGATTTGTTGTTTTAGTAAAAGGTTTCGCAAAGAGGTTTTTCGTGGATATCTTGAGCCATAATAATTTGAATTTAAAAAAATACATCATTACTAGACAAGGTTGAATGGCCAGCTGTATAGATATATATATATATATATTGTTTGCAAAGACTTACATTAGAAGAAAGAAATATATTCCAACAGAGCTAAAGAATTTAGTGACTCTTCTACAATACCATTGCCCTAACAGAGTTTTCATGGATTGTTCTCAGAAAGCCATCACAAACGAAGGAGATGGAATACTCATTGAATGGCCCAATGGAGAAAAAATAATTTAAAAATTAAGATCATTATATAGTTCGTCCATCGTGGTTCCATAATGACCACTTTGTCATCCAGTGGGCTGAGGGCTTTGCACTGGGGTTTTGTGCCTCCTCATGTGGCTGGTGAGACCTATGCGAGCCCGGAATGTTCGGCCGCACTCTAGGCAGGTAATTCCAGCTGGAGCTAGTGTCGTTTGCCTTGCTTTCCTTCTCTGGCGTTTTTCTTTCGCAAGCGTTGTTCTTTTTTCCTCAGCAACCTGTGCGCTAGATCTCACAGCGCGGCGCCATGATACTCTGTCATGTGCCTCTGTCTCCCAGGTGCCTGGGTCAATGTTGAACTCCTTTAGAGAAGCTTTGAGGGTGTCTTTGTAGCGCTTTATAACTAATGAGCTCTATGACAACCACAGAGAAGAAAATAGGAGCACTGCATCATAAAAAATGGTACATTAACACTTTCTTGTTTGACAAGGAAGTAATGAAGTTCAATTTTAAATACTTAACGCTGTACAGTCTACATTTATTTTTGTTAAGTTAAAACTAGACAAAACTACACTATGCAAATATAGTTATTAAATTAAATAAAACAATTGTTCACACATACATCATGCACTCCTTTGTGCTGAGAATTAGTTCTGCTGTAATTTGGTCCTCTCCTGGTGCTTTGTGATTCAACTGATAAATGTTCTTGTCGTTTTCTCTTCACATTTGAGCAAGTAATTGGGTATTTAGTTTCTCATAACTGCGTTGATAACAAATTGAAGATATTCCTGCAATCAAGATCTACTACAGCTCCATTTGTTGCTACTGATATAATAGTTACAGTGTTTGCTTTTTCTTCGAACGATTCCTTCAAAACATCGAACGTGTTCGACTTTATTGTCAATGATCAGTTTTTACAAACGAAATTTTGTCGTGAATTTTATATCCATAAATAAACGAACATGTGCCCAAACAAAATGCTTCGTGACAGGCACAACTCGGTTCATGTATAAACCTTTGAACTATTTGTTGCTTAGAAGAATTGTTAGCAAATATCAGATGCAGGTTTGTGTACAAAATAGTTTTAAAAAATCATTCATTTTTTTCGCTAATTGTATGTCATTTTCATAATTTTGCAATATATTTAAAAACACCATTATATTTTCCTTAAAACTATTTTTTTGTCAATTGTAGGTCTTTTCTCAACTTTATCATGGAGTGTTAAATAGTTTTTCAAATCTTATCAGGGTGGCTTTGTCTCCAACGATCCTCCAGCTTAGGTGGTTTCATTACATAAAATGTTAAATAAAAGACGCATAGGCACTATAAGTTCGACAAGAAAAGAAGAAAAAGTTTTGAAAATTAACACCACCGTCTTTTTTATATTTAGATTCAGCCATGTTAAATATTAGTTATCTCTAGACAAAAATTGAGATATTTAAATAAGGTATTAAAATTTAAAATATGTTTTTCATTCCAATAATACATGTAATATTTAATGTCCTAGCTATAATAAAGTATAAATAATGTATATTTGTATAAAATAATATGTGATTCTATAAATGTGAGATTTATATTAAACTCAATTCCTTCTTAAATGAGATCCACTCTCGTGGACCCCCATTTGGATGTCAGGGACCCCCAATTCTTTTTTTCACTTTCGTGGACCCCCTGGAAGTCCTCGTGGACCCCTGGGGGTCCATATGGACCACTTTGGGAATCACTGCTTTAAAGTAATATTTTGAGAATTGAACCTTTAAAGTATTATTTTGAGAATTGTACCTTTAAAGTAATATTTTGAAATTAAACCTTTAAAGTAATATTTTGAGAATTGTACCTTTAATGTAATATTTTGAGAATTGTAACTTTAATGTAATATTTTGAGAATTGAACCTTTAAAGTAATATTTTGAGAATTGGAACTCGTCTCATACATACGGAATAAAGAGATAGCACAGAAACTAATGACATCATAAAGCTGTTTCGTCACCAGTTATTGCGGTCTCTGCCGTCGTCTTCCCGTTCTCCGTGGGTAGCGTCATGTACTGGGAGTACTCACGTTCCGTGGGCATGGCCGCCCCGGTGAAGAGGCGCTTGAACGTTTCCCGGAACTGCTTGCTCATCCCGCAGTAAATGAAGAAGTTGAGCGGATAGCTGAGAAGTATGCAGAAGTTAGAGAAGAGGCTTGCTACCTGGAACAAAAAAAAATCAAGAATGTATGTATACATTTTAAAAAATAGTATAAACAAGGCCGGATATAAGTATGTGGAGGACCCGGGGCAAGATTTTGTGAAGGCCCCCACACTCTCCCGTACGATTTAATAAGTCTAGCTTTTATGTAGCGCTACTTTCATGCTTGTAGTATCTTAGGTCAAACCTCTTGTGTGGACCACTAGGGGGGGAGGCTTTAATGAAGAATGACTTGGCTAACTATCACTGAGGCCCGAGGTTCGACACCCGACTGCATTGTTGTGTTTCTGGGGGGCCTAAAAGCAGCACGAAATCCTTCTCCCAGATAACCCTCTCTTCGGTACAGAGGGTAGGAATATAAAAAAATTGATAGTAAAATATATGGCGATGAGCAAAAAAAAAAAAAAAAAGGAAATTGGTTAGTAGCTTAAGAAATTTTAACGAAGTAAAATTTAAAAAATTTAAAATTTAAAAAAAAAAATTCTGCATATGCATGATTTGGCGACACAAAACAATTCAACAGCTTTAGGCGATAACTTTTATAAAATGCATTTTATACACCAAGAACAACATTTTCTATAGCTAGGACAAAAAAGTGAACTCCTGAAAGACCCCCTAGAGATATGCCCGATTGGTATTGAGGCTAAGGAAATGGAAAGACAAGAAGTAACTCAAATGTCAAAATTGATACAAATGACCTTTAGAGAAGAATAGAGCACGAATATCATCTACTTTATATAGACAATCTTCCTTGTTGAAAAAATCATAAAAAGGTCATGGACAAGGCCGGCCTCAGCAATCGTGGGGCCCTATGCGAAATTGATGGCGCGGGCCCAGTAGGTATAAGAATAATAACTAAAAAATATTTTATTTTAAAAAATTAATTCGACTTTGCATTTGGTTCACTATTTACAATGTAAAAAATTAAACACGATCAAATTAACTTTACAAGTCTTGCATGAAGCGAAGTCAGACAGTATATCATCAAAATTCTGTTTCCTACATAGGTCACGCTCAAAAGCAAGAACTGCCAAATTGTTCGTGAAGCCTTGACCTGAAGTAATTTAATGACATAACAATAAGACTTTTTTTTTCGTATTTTTTCAGGAAATTTTTTTTTTTTGCGCTTTCTGGAGAATTTCAAAAAATTTCATAAGAATTCCATTAGTTCCTGAGAAATCAGGAGGCTTTGGGAACCCTGTTTAATGAGGCTTTGGGAACTCTGTTTCAAGTTTAAAAGGTTTAATTAAATAATTTGCACCTAGAATTAGCGCGGGGCCTATAAAACTGCGGGCCCAATTCAGCTGCTTAGGTTTCAGTGGTATAAGGGCGGCTCTGGTCATGAAGTTCAAAGTACTTTAATCAACTGAGGTCAGAGATTTATTTCTTTGTTGCTTATTTTTTTTAAACCAGCATCAAAATTATTCTTTTATTTGCACGGGGGGGGGCGAGATGGTTGCGGGTCTGTGTCTTATACTACAGAAAACAACTCTTAACTAGCCTGTTGAGGAAACTTTAAATGTGATTTTATAAATGAACTCAAACTCGAGTTCATAACACGTGTTCTCTGTATTGTAGTCTTTCACTTTGTTTTTTTTTTTTTCAAGCGGCAGTTTGACATATTGACAAAGCTTATATTTTAACTCACTCTGTCTGTCTGTCTGGGTGAATGTCGTACACCTTTTTTCTTCCACTTCCCATTCTCCAATCATGTTGAAACTAATTTTGATTTATATAGAGACAGTAGGATCTAATAAGTTAAGAGATTAACCTTTTACAGAAAATAAGGTCGTTCGCTAAAATTTTAAAATAATAGACTTAAATGCCTTCTTTTTACAAAAGTACTTGAATAGTTCAGTGGCAAAAATGTCGGCCTTCCAATGTTTAGTCTCGAGTTCCAATTTACAACTTAACTCTTTCTCTCCATAATTATTTTTCCACGTTTTGAAGGAATTTTTCATTTTGTTCATTACTATTTCACTACCCCTGTTTTGATTAGGCTTCAATAGCTTTGTTGTTTGTTATCAGAAAATGTTGTAGTTGGTATAGAATTAAAGGGAAAAGCTTGCTCTTTGTAAATAATTCAAAGCCAAGTTTAAAAAATTAAACATTAGTTTAATTTAATGAGGTCAAAAATCAATAATGGTATCGACGATGAGTGGAGAAAGATTTAAAACAAAATGTTTTCAAAAGACAACAGGGAAACTTTTCCCATAATACACCACTAATAATAATGTAATGACAATAGCTGGAGAAAAGTAAAGGCGGTTGGTCGTTGTGCTGGTCATATGACACCCTCGTTAACCCAAGCCATAGAGACAGATAAAAAGAAACAGATAAACTTTTGCATATTATGCCACATAGATCGCTAGATCTGATAAGGGAACTTTTTTTCAGTCAGTTGTAGATGGGTACCTTATCGCAGTCTTAGAACCGCCAATAAGTCAATAAACTTTTGTTATGCATCATTAACAGTACACGTCAACAAATATGCCACCAGCCTTGCCCTCTTTTTAATGAGCCATAGACACAACCTCCGATGTCAAGTCATTCCCGAACCTGTTTTCATGTATGTCATATGTCAACCTGTGATGTCTCCTGGGCCTGCACGAAACGCCTATCACCTGTCAATCACTTCCGACATCTCTATGAAGAAACCCGACCAGCTGACCGTTTCTTTAATGTGTTTTGATGTGCTTTGCAGAATTTCTCTTATTCAGACAGTCCATCAAACGTGCCCGGCAAATCCTTTTTCAAGCTAGATCTAGCTGCATTACAGAATTAAGCTCTCTGCGTCTACGTCCCAACCCTTTGACGCAAAACTTAGGAATACAATAAATAAACTACAAAGTTGAGAGACTTTTAAAAAAGTGACATTTGATTCTTTGTTTTAAAATTTTTGGAAGAGTTAAAGAGTATAGCCTGTCTGCTAATAAGAAAAATAATATTTTTGAAAAATCATTATTTTTTTATTTATTTTTTAACATTTATTTTTACGACCTTGGAGACAGGGGCGTAGCGAGGAATCGTCCAACGTAAAGGGCCCCGTGGGGGGGGGGAGGCTTGACACCTTTAGGTGCCCCTGCATTGTGTATAAGATTAAATTTTTAATGAATAAAAACACTCATTTGGCCCCCCCCCCTCAAATGTGGGCTCGGGTGGGGGGATTTTCGAATGTGGCGAAAGTTGTACACAGCTGGGGCTGCGCAGCCACGGGAACTACTGCATTCCTCACTAATCTTCGGACTCAAAGACAAGCCTGATTATTGATTGGTATGTTCATTATTGAACTATTGAACGTAAAAATATGAGCAACGCTTATAAACTTCAACAAAATTAAATTTACTGTTATTGCATAATTAATAGGGCTGACTACGCCATGCAGGTTCTAGACCTAGATTTATATATTTTTTTAATTTTTTTTTTAAACTCTAACGGTTAAACAAGTGTTTTCCTAGTGAGGCCAAAGAGCTTCTTTTTTTCGCAGCCATATACATTAACTGTTTCTAGGCAAATCATTAGAGACGTTTTTTTTTAAGATCAACAGTCCATGTTCCTGGATCAAGATTTCTGCTGTTTCAATGAAGATCCGACTTGGACATTATTATTATTATAGATTTTATATAGCGCTACTTTCATGCTTATAGCATGCTCAGACCGCTTTGGTCCAATCTCATTTGTGGACCAGTGGGGGGGAGGGGGTATCTAGGAGTTGGTTTCTCGTGCTGCCTTTGGGCGCTCAGTAAACACAACTCTGCCCGAGTCGGGTGTCGAACCTCGAGCCCCCTTCTAGGTAGCTAAGCCAAGCCAAGTTCAAACCGCACTTAGCCTCTCGACCACGCTTCCCATAGGACATAGGTATTGTTAAAATAAAGAGTTGAAATAGGGCATCAATTATTTTGATTAAATCATTTAATTAATTTAAAGTGGAGCCAGACTAACATTAATGAATGTGTGCGAATGTGGAACTATTTTTATTAATTGTTTATGTATAGATCAACATGTTCAGCTCACCTTTCATGCTCATAGCATGCTCAGTGTGGTTGGGTCCGATCACCTCTGTGGAGAGTGGGGGGAGGGGACGGTATATCTGGGACTCGAGCCTAAGACTTTTCCATAAGAGCCTTATCACTCAACCATGTGGTCAAACTAAACAGACCACCTTACCAGGCCGAGAAGGTGTTTAGCAGGAAAATGTGTATCTATGAAAATAACTAGGGGGAGTAAAACTCTTCAATGTGTATGAGAAGACGATTAACTCCCTCACTTTCTCCAACTTAAAGACAGATTTTAGAATTGAGGACTTCCTACGGAACCCGAAATTTTACATTCCCCTAGATTCGAACTTGTGACCTTATACTTCAGTAGCCACGCGCTCTACCACTCAACTACAACACGCATCAACTTATCTTTAGAGCTTCGTTTTTTTGTTTTTTTTTAAAGACAGAGAAATCTGAATAGATATACATAGATATAGATATAGATGTTTATTTCCATTTCAACATGAAATCTGACCATTGGACATGATATAAGTTATACATTTGTTTCATGAGCATTTTTTTTTTTGTTGCAGAAGCGTTTTAAGAGTGAATAAAATGGATATTTCGATGATTACTCAGATGACAAGGTCGTCACGACCTAGGATTTCGTGACACTTTGGGTCTGAGGTTAAGCAATATAGGCTTGTGATTACCAAATTTAAACCAAAGTACTCCTTTTTGTTATTCATTTTTGTTTAACCTTTTTTGAGATGTAACATTGTGTACATTATAAGTTTAGATTTTAACTTTTTTTTCTCTGTGACCTGGTAATAAAAATAAATTCTTGACTGCTAGTCAAATGTAACGTGACCAACGCAATTCTTTGAACGTCATGTGGATGAAATTTTATGATAGTTCAATAAACTTCGTGAAGTTGAAGTTAGATACCAACTCTTAGACCGGCTCATAAAAGAAAAGAGTGGTTGGTGAACTTTTATATAAAGCTATGTATATCGTTCAGACATAAATGGCGGAGAAATCTATCCACAGTGAACTGAAACAAAGGTACTGTTAATGGATACCTTGTGTTTGCTTGCATCACTAAACAAGTACAACCAACCTGCGTAGGCGTAGTGCTTTAACTTGATAGATAAACTTGGATTAATTTCGATCCCATGCAAAAGAAAACATGGCTTTATTGTAGTGGCGTAGCTTGGAATTTGCCATCGACGTGGGGGGGGGGGGGAGGGGGCTTGAGCTCTTTAGAAGCCCCTGCATTTAGCGTACTATTTAATATTTAATGTAACAAAATTTCGAATATTTATTTTGGGGCCCCCCCTCAAGTGGGGCTCCGGGGGGAGGGGTTCAAATTTTCCTCCTCACCCTACCTAGCTTCTCCGCTGCGCTTAGTTCATTCTGTCGGAAAACATGTCCCCTAAACCGCTGGATAGTCTAAGAGCTGAGCCAAAGGCTCTTCGAGCTCTAAGTTTGAAAAAGAAAAACCTGTCTGAATCCGTCCGAACGAAAAAATATCAAACAGTAAAAAAAAAAAAAAACCTGTCTGACCACAGGTCTGTCTGAAAGTGACACGAGTCAATGCCTACAGGACATTGCTGTTTCCAATACCACTGGCACTCCGGACGCATGGACTAGAAATCATGGCAGATGGCCATTTTCCTTCGTTTTACCACGCTAACCGTGCATGATACGCAATTATTGTAACTCTCCCTTGAGGAAAGGTGCATGGATTCGTAACAGGGTCGTAGGAGCTGTCTTTCCACCCCGCTAACCTTGCAAGGGGCAGACTCTCATCCACCCGTTGGCACCCCCACGGGAGTCATGTTTGTTACTTTTTAGCCTAGCCACTTCCTCTGTAGCCGTTTCCACGCGGGCGCCACCTTGAGGCAAAGTAACGTGCCCGCGTGTTCCCCAAACCTCATATGACACTCGGTCAACAATTAAGTGGTCGAGTCCCAGTTAGGCTTACGACGTCATTGTTTGAGACCAGATCTTTGTAGCTGAATCTAAAAATCTGTTATAGCCATTTTTTTTTACAAAAGAAATATATAGATAGACTAAAAGTGGCTGAACAATTAACGGACTAACATTACTGTTTTGCATATTTATGATATCGCAAGTGTTTACTGCAAATAAACTGAAATCATTAAAATACAACAAAAAAATATTTATATTTTAGGATATCCAAAATATTTTTTTCAAAATCACGTCGCGCGATTTCGTTCGCGCTATTTCATCGGCGCTATTTCGTTCGCGCTATTTTGTCCGCGCTTTTTTGTCGGGGTACTATCCTTTGATCGTTAGCAATGATCGTCTTTCTACTTTCTACTTATTTTAATTTGATTATAAAACTTGAGAGAAGTAATTAAAGCAGCTTTTAGAATAATTTGGAATTTTAACATAATAAGATATCCTTTTTTAAGCAAAGATAGGAGATGGGAAACGAGGTTAACGAGGGTGTCATGTGGCCAGCAAAAACAATCAAGCGCTTTTACTTTTCCCCAACTAATGTCAGGTACCCATTAGAGCTGGGTGGACTCAGAAGCGCCCAAAGTTCCCGAACTTCAAAATCCCGGTCTTCACAAGGATTCGAACCTGGGTCCTTCTGTTGGGAAGCCACTTATACCGCTTGGCCACAGCGCTTCCTTGTAATGAGCCTAATTACAAGCTGGGAACCGCTGTCTAGTAAAGAAGTGTCACATACAGCACAAACTTAAAATAATACGCCTGCGGTATTTACCGTGTCTTTTCTAATCATCTTTTAACAATCAGAACAAAAACAAAACAAAAAAACACGACATTGATACGGAAGCGTCTCTTTAGCGCTTTGTTTCTTCCATCGAATCGATTTCCTGCTGCCTGAGCTCACGCCATTACATCCAGTTATCTACCCTTGCATTGAGTGACATCCCATACTCCTCTTGCAAAGATGGCGTGCCAGATCGTGCAAGGGCGTATCTAGAGCCGCTCACCGACCTTCAAACCCCTTTTCTCCCAAAGCTTTATTTCTGATTGTTCAACGGTTATCGCCCCCGTCCTGTCAAACGTTAATAAAAATGTAAACTTTTCTTCGCCCCGTACTCCCTCTTTCCCCCCTCCCCCCCTAACAACACCCTCCCCCACTACACACCCTCTCTCCTCTTCTCTCTTGACTCTCCAGAAGTATTCTTCATATCTAGCTCAACATCGAACGTGTCCTGACTGAGCGCTGAGAAGGTTATCGTTAGAACTGATCCGTTCTCCCAATCAGCGCTGTTGTTGGCAAGCCTAATAAGTCATCGTTCGAGGGTAATGGAAGAGTGCAGTAGCTTCTATCGCCCAGAAAATAAACACCCTGTGAAATGTTTTTATATCCCATGAAAGAAATTCAAATCAAGATCCTTTAATAAAAGCTACATTAGGGCTCCACTTACACTTCCTTGTATTTTTCAAACACCCCCATCCTAGAAGAAAATGAATACTATGGCAAACGAAGAATACAAAAGCTATTTTTATCTGTTCATCAGCATGGAACGGGTTGCCTGAATTAGCCAATTAAACATATCATCTTGATTGATTTTCCGGCGTAATAAAGGTTTTTAAGAGAATTAGATAATTACTGGAATGGGAATCAAATCAATGTCTTTCCATCATGTAAAATGCCAATCATTAAAAGCTGAAAAAAAAAATATAAACAAGCAAAATATTAGAAAATCCATTTTGTAAGACAAAGCTACTCTAAGAAGAAGAATTGCTCAATCACTTTCACATATATCTAAGTACTACATGAATAAACAACTTTCTCTTTAAAAAACAAACTTAATCAATTAATTGCCAATTATTGGTTAGTTTTTAATTGCTTCATGTATTTTCATCGCTTTGAATAAATTTTGTACATCCCGAGAATAGGAAGTGAAAGAAAGAAACGTGTACAAAACGTAATAAGGGAAATAACTCTACAGATACAGCCCTATAGTAAGTAGGGTTTATTTCCCATTTTCGATCACAAAACAATCAATCATCAATAACTATTTACCTGATTGGCTAATTTTTAGATCGATATATGCTTTGATAGGTACAACCAATAATTAATGATTTCAACTTGATCAAAGAATGTGTGTGGGAGAGATAATGTGCAAACAAATTGAACTAGACGGACCAGTAGCGTGGCATTTGGTGGCCCCCCGGTGAGGGGGCTTGACCTCTTTAGGGGCGCATGCATTTGACATTCAATATCTTGACATACGATAATGGCATAATATTTAATGTAAAAACAATTTTCGGACACTTATTTGGGGGACCTCCTCAAATGGGGGCCCTGGGCGATTTACAAATTTGGACACCCCCAACCCAAGCTACGCCGCTGAGACAGACAGTGAGTTGATATAAGCTTTGTTAGAAATAGTATGTATTTAGAGTAAATCAGTTACACAACTAGCTTAAACAGTTACAGACCTGCTAACCACTGTTATAAAAACGCAAAATATAACTCTAATGCCACATTGCAAGGTCTTTATGGCCAAGCCAAGACCCTCTTTCAAGGAACAGTATCAGGAAAAAGAAGAAGAGGAAGACAGAGATAGAAAATGGATTTTAAGTAGAATAATCGCGTCACTGTACTGTAGCTTCTTTAAACATGTTCCAAATTATACAGCGGCGTATCTGTGGTAGGGGGAAAATAGGTCCAAATGTGAAAATCTCCCTTCCCCCTTTTCTCATTAAATATTACGCGCAATCTCATTTCATGATGTCAACCTCCGGGCCCCCAAATCCCTAAGCCACTGGTATCATTTGTTGAAATTGAGAAAGACTAAACATAGATCGTTAACGTGTCGGACACATGAAAAGTTGATGGTAACATTGCAACGGGAGTTTCCGATTTTATGTCTATTCAAGGCAGGAAACAAATGCGGGAATCCCCGGAAATCCGAGCACAAAAGAAAGCCATAAACTTTTTACCTCGCCATGAAACTGACTGACACATTCAATTGACCGTGAACTAACAATACAGCAATGACAAAAAATGGATAGAAATGAAATGGAGAAGGGGGGGGGGAACAAGGAAGAGGAAGATATTTGTTTCACTTATCAGATTCCCCAGATTCTATTTTTTTTATATGTCGTTTAAACACCCAATTTTTTTTCTCTCCTGAATGCAGCCTTGACTCTAATCAGATTCGCCTCACAATTCATTAGGGGCTGCATGGCATCAATAAAATGGGCTGACATGGAAATAACTCGGGTCATTATCCCAAGATGTCAATCGGAGGTTCCAACATGCGTCTCAATTTTTTGTTGTGGGCTCTTCCTTTCCTTTCGGTGTCAACGTCCTCTTTACGTCACGTGATATCCGGATTTGTATCAGATAGTCTTTTTACAATGTTTATTTCAACTATGTCTGTCTGTCTGTCTGGTAAAACGTGTGTACACCTTATTTCTTTCACAACCTATTTCGGATCAAGGTGAAATATCGCACATTTATATTTTCCCAACACATGAATAAAAAAAATAACCCTAATTAACTTATGGTCTAACAAAAGAAAGAAATTTTACTTGACCGAAACTGTGGTATAAGATGACTTATTATTCCTTTTTATACTGTCTGCCGCTTTAAATTAGGCGTGAAACAATCACGCAAAGCTACATGTATACACTCTTCTTCAGGCGTAAACACTTCACGTGCAGAATGGTTAGTATGTAGGCTTGAGGAGTCATGAGCTCAAATTCAGGTCATCTCCCCCCCCCCATTTAAAAAAAAAAACTTTTTTAAGAACTGGTTACGATAAAATCCGCCCAAATAATCGTGTTTTTTTCTTCCCCCCCCTCCCGATATTCCCAACCGGTCCTGATAAGTGATGGGATCACAGCGTATTGAGAACGCTTAAGTCATTAAACAGAGCTAAACAAAAACAATGGCTAAAAATATTTTTCTATTGCTTAGATTTATTATTGTTAGCCTAGATCTATTAAAAAATTAATAACATGACTGATACAAAACTAATTAATACGATTGCACTTCATTTAACTTTTGTTTTTGTTTTGTTAGTAGATTTGTGACTTCACTGCCTGGTACTGTACTATGGGATCTACATCGATGGTCCCGGGTTCCAACTCTGCCCTTCGGCATCCCCCCCATCCCGCCGTCATGCGAGAGTCTTGGGAATAAGCTAATAGGTTGTAATAATAGTACATTCTCAGCATAGTTGGAAAAGGCTTATGCTACAGTGTGCTGAACAACTAGCTGAACCTTTCCTAGAGATTTTTTTCCACTCCATTACTAAACCACGAGATACCATCTGTGTGGAAGTCGTCAATAATTGTACCTGTACCAAAGGTTTCCAAACCAAAGGAAATGAATGAATTTAACCCTGTATCACTTACCTCGATTGTGTCTAAATGTTTGGAAAAACTTGTTAAAATGTTTCTACTAAATGATCTGGGTAATAAATTGGACCCTTTACAATTTGCTTACCATAAGGGTAAAGGTGTAGACGATGCTATTCTAAATATTTTAAATTGTGTCTACAAACATCTGGACTTACCAAACTCTTATGTAAGATTGTTTTTATTGATTTTTCATCAGCTTTCAATACAATACAACTTCATTTACTCATTGAAAAAATGAAAGCGTTAAAGATTAGTCCATACATAATACTATGGGCAAACGAATTTTTGACACAAAGACCTCAGAGGGTTAGGGTAAACAAGGTAGTATCAAATGCACGCATAGTTAACACAGGGGCACCCCAGGGGGCTGTGACGTCTCCGTTGTGGTTTATTTTGTATGCCAATGATTTTCAGTCTTAGAGTCCTTTTTGTTCCTTTACAAAATTCGCTGATGATGCGGCTCTTCTTGCCCTGCTCTCAGAGAGCTCAGACGTTAACGAGTATTTCAGAGAAATAGAACACATTGAAAAATACTGTAAAGATAATTTTTTATTATTAAATGTCAAAAAACTAAATAAATGATAACTGATTTTCGTAGGGAAAAGAAGGACAATGAAATTGTTTCTGTTGCTGGAGAGACTATTGAACTAGTGCAAAATTTTAAATACCTTGGTACTATCCCAAACAATAAACTAAATTTTACCGCAAATACTGATTATATCAGCAAAAAAGGGCAGCAAAGATTACGATTACTGAGAAAACTGTCCTCTTTTAATGTTAGTGAAAAGGCCTTGACTATGTTTTATCACGCCCACATCTGCAATATTTTAATTTTTAATATGACAGCCTGGTATGGCAATCTGAGCATTGTAAATAAAAATAAACTCCAAAGAATTCTAAATGCTGCTGGTAAAGTTATTGGCAAAAACCAAACCTCATTTGGGCAACTGTTTGAGACAAACATTCACAAAAAAAGCTAAAAAGATTCTAGAAATAAAAAATCACCCTTTGGGTCAGGATTTTGTGATTTTACCATCACAAAAGAGATAAAAGACACCGATAGCGAAGACTAGCAGACACAAGCTCTCTTTTGTTCCCCTGGCAGTGAAATCATTGAATAGAAATAATTTGATATAAACATACACTTTTTTTTTCACATGTAAATTTTGAATGAGTCAGGTATGAATGTTTTTTTTTAGGTTTGATGTATTGTTTGGTTTAATGCACAAATTGTAAGACAAATTTCCTCACGGACAATAAAGATTATTATTATTATTATTATTACAGTAATACCACCAGAAAAACATTTATTTCGTCTAACAAACTTAACATTGTAAAAAAAAAAGTTTTTTTTATCCTTTTATATCCTATCCTATACTCTTAAGCGAGCAATTCTTGTATATATATCTTCTATTTCGAAAACGGCTCTAACGATTTTCTTTAAAATTTCAACGTATCTAAATGTTAGTGAGAAAAAAATTGTCAACTCATAGGCCACATCGGGAAAACTCGAGTTTGACCGTTATATCGGTTTGAAAAATGTCTCATTATCGAAAAATTTATTTCGGTTTGAAGGTTTTATGAATGACATGGAGAATTTATGAATGAAAGTTTTCCATGACGTAAACGGGAAAAACGCTGCTTACGTCACTAGGCTTACCAGAGTACAATGCAAACAAGAACGAGTTTTAAAATATCAATGGACCTAATTAAACCTTTGCGCACCATCTTATTGAAGATTGATTTATTATAGAACTATGGAAGGAAAGTCATGAAATTAAATGTACCGATGTATGATTAGTTATTGCGTTTTAAGTGCTTAATAAATTGTTTACACTTTAATTGCGTAGAGCGGTGTAGATTCCTCATTAATCTTCGGATTTGATGTCAAGCCTTATTATAATTATTATTTTGCTGGTAAAATTATGACCATGTGTTCATGCTTCAGTGTCTAATGTCCCGTACCAAAACAAAGGAAATGGTGATTACACAGTTGCTCTACGCCTTACTTTCTCACACTGAACAAGATATCTAGCTAGCGGTCAACGAGTTTGCGTACGCTGCAGCCACTTTTGATTTAACTATAAACCTCAGTAAAAAACTTGGGGTTAGGGTGTGGTGACGAAAGGCCTATGAGATATCTGAATGGAGGGATGTGTAAAAGCAGGCCATATCCTTCCATGGGCTGTAGCACCAGTAGCACCACTGGGATAGATGGATGGCAAAAGCTGGTATGAACTTCTTATAGTCTGACAGTCTGGCTGAGCAGGGCACATACCCCGTAAAATAATCTGAAGAGTTTCTTTAGTGTTCTGTTTGTTCTATATGTAATTGTACATGGCGATTAAATATCAAGTCTCTTAAGTCCTCCTACAGTCTAGACAGCGTAAAACTATCGTAGGCCTACTATTATTGGCTTGGAAGAAAGTCTTTGCAGTTTTACCCAATAACGTAGAAATTTGCGTCACTCGATGTTTCGTACTAAAGCCATAATTGAATATACTAATTCCAAAATTAAATGTCTGAACGTACCAATTTACATTTAGAACAAACAGAACACTTAAGAAACTCTTCAGATTAGTAGTCTTTATCCGATCGTTCATTTTCGTAATTATAAAAAAAAATCCAAAAATGACTTCGGGTATATAACCTTTCTTATGAAATTATTAAACCGAGCAAGGCTCGGCCACCTGATATTAATTGTAATTCGATGATCGATGTTGAGAAATAATGGAATCTATATCATTTGAAACAATGTAATTGTCGCATCATAAATAGTGCAGAATCTATATATATAT
>JADKLZ010071522.1:21142161-21159145 GCA_021533235.1 Biomphalaria straminea
GTACGACATGGGCTAACATTATGTGTACGACATGGCCTAACATTATGTGTACGACATGGCCTATCATTAATGTGTGAGACATGGCCTAATATTGTGTACAACATGGCCTAGGATTATGTGTACAACATGGACTAAAATTATAAAGCACAACATGGTTAATATTATGTGTACTGCATGGCCTAAGATTTTGTGTACAACATGGCCTAAGAGAATGTGTGTTACATGACCTAAGAATATGCGTCCGACATGGCTTAAGAATATGTATACGACATGGCCTAAGAATATGTGTGACACATTGCCTAAGAATATGTGTACGACAAGGCCTAAGAATATGTGTGACACATTGCCTAAGAATATGTGTACGTCAAGGCCTAAGAATATGTGTGACACATTGCCTAAGAATATGTATACGACATGGCCTAAGAATATGTTTACCAAATGGCCTAAGAATATGTGTACAACAAGGCCTAAGAATATGTCCTAAGAATATGTGTAAGACATGGCCTAAGAATATGTGTACACCATGGCCTAAGATTATGTGTATCACATGGCCTAAGAATATGTGTACAACATGGCCTAAGAATATGTGTATAACATGGCCTAAGAATATGTGTACCACATGGCCTAAGAATATGTGTAAGACATGGGCTAAACTATTATTTGTACATTGTTTCGGGCGTTCCTTCACAACTTCTATTACAGTCTAGCACCAGACTTCTTAAGAAAGACGGTGGGGCACAATGTATGATAGGGTTCCATCCTGGCGGGACTATCGAGTCAGTCTAGTAAAAAAAAAATGTAGTTCCTCTTTCAGACCTACAAAGCAATTTGATATATAAGCATATCTATAACTGTACAAAGGTGTGTGTGTGGGGGGGGGGGGAATTCATGGGGCCAAAGATAGATGAGTGGACAAGGGGGGGACAAGAGAAATGTTCCTTTTCAAAGGGGGATATTTAAATATCTTGAGCACCCTAAAATGGGAGAATTAGTGGTTTTTTTTATTTTTTTGCCCAGCATATGTTATCTCACATTTACCTACGATTTATATGATCCGCTACCTCACTCCTTCTTCTGTAAAAAAGACACTTAAATACCCAGAGAGCAAGAGTATTAGGTTATGATAGAAACATAAGTGTATCTTGAGTTGTTTATAGCAGACATTTGTCTTTTCACGTATTTCCTAATTTTTAATTTATTTTTTTTAATGGTTTATTCAGATACTTTTATTTACAGTAACCCACAAGACAAACAGGCTGACGATGTAGGTCATGTGAAATTGGCATGATCTACTTTACTTCGGTAGAGGTTATTGAGGCGTTGTATATAGTTCAAGATTAAATACACTGTTCATTGTAATATACCTGCTGGAGTTCATAAATTATAGAGTCATCTAATTAAAGAAGCGTTTCTAAAATACAACCTATATTAACAAAAATAATGTAATAAAACAGTTTAGTTCTTTTTTTTTTTTAATAAAAACGAAATATCTGAAAGTTTTATACTATTAAGGTGAAAGATTTCTACTTTTTGTTTTTATACTTTGTCGTACCATTTTATTTTTAGGATAGTAATTAGAAAGTAGAAAATACCAAAAACTGTTAGAGATAAGTGGGCAGAAAAATATAGAGATGCAGATCTTGGAGAGGAAGTGGAGATGGATTGGTCACACCCTTAGAAAAGATAACCAACAACAGAGCTATAGGCAGGCCTTAGAGTGGAGCCCCCAGGGAACAAGACGTAGAGGAAGACCAAAACGAACATGGCGACGCACAGGGCCGGATTAAGCCAATTTGGTGCCCTAGGCACAAACCCACATGGGTGCCCCCTTCTGCCCGGACCCCCGATCCTCCACTGACAGCTGGTATGTTCAATATTATGCAAACAAAAACTAACAAAGACTAACGATTACTAACACAATAAGGTATTTCTGTATTATAGGATTCTTAGGCGCATATTCTTTTTTAAATTTATTCTTTTCTTTTTTTTTGTTTTGTATTTTTATTTTCTTCTTTTTAAATAATTTTTTTTTTTTTTGTAAGCGTTTTTTTCTTTTTTTTTTAAATAAAGTTTTATTATGAAATACATTTTAAACATAGAAAATTTAATAAATCACACAAAATCCTTTATTTCAACAGCAACAGTTTTTTTTTTCAACGTGGCGATAATAACTGAGAAAGTCAGAGAGAGCACACATTTACATTCATTCTAAAGTTCTTTTTTTCTATATTTACGTTTGGCAAAGTTTTTGAGTACATCATCAAAGTTAATTTTGCGCAACAAGTCCGCCTCAATCATCAGCAGAGACAAGGAATCAAGCCTTTCTTGTTTCATTGATCTACTTGGATTTTTTGTACGTTTAACTGAGAAAAAGAGCGCTCAGTTGAACAGTTCATGACCATTAATGTTAAAAATATGTGCAAGGTGATTTCTACATTTGGAAAAGCCCACTCGATTTGTCTTTAACCATTACTTTGCAGAGTTCTACTTGACTGAACGTGTTGTTCTCAGATTTTGATTCATGAAACTTGTGGCGAATATATGAGTGGAACTGTTGAGGTTCAGTATATAAATTATTGTTCAGATCTTCAGGATAAGCTTTAATTAGTGCTTCACAACACTGCAATGTTTGTGGTACATCGACCAAACAAGAAAATCGAACTACTATATCATTATATACCTGCGCTCGTCTACTCATCTCTGTCTCAAGTTTGTCAACAATCGCGTAGAAAGTAGATATACACATTTTGTCTCTGGCATTCAGTGAGATCTCAGGGACATTACCATCAATGACCAATGTCTTTTGTTTAGGATTACGAGTCAAAGTTACCTTAGCCTATATTCCACACCTGGTGTTAGTTCTTTTGCAGCTTCTTCAAATCTTTCAAATTCATTCCTAGATTCATGCAAGTGATCTGCTAGTGAGGAATACAAATCAGCACACGTTTTCAAATTTACATGCTCATTTTGTAGAGCTTGACTGACCCTATGAAAATGTAACACTTCTTCCCAAAAGACAAGCATGAAAGCAAATTCAAATTTTTATATTTACTATACTATGTTTTTTCTGCTTCTCTTCTGGTGTCCCCCTTCTGTGACTGGTCTTCTTGTAAACATTCTAACGCTTCTATAATCTGAGGATGAGACTTTACAATAGCTTCAGTTGCAACAGCATGTGATTCCCAGCCATTTAATGTCACGTCGACAAATTAGCACTATTCACAATTGTTTTCGGAAAAATGGAAGTGATTTTTTCGCTAGGCATTAGTGCGTTACGTAGCACAAACATCTCGTATAAAGGTAAAAAAAAATAGCACAAAATGCCTCGAAGAAAAATAGCAAAAAATTGGATGGGGATATTTTACCCCCAGGTTGTGGGACCAAAGTTAAATAATGTGCGATTCAACATTACATTACATTGCATGACGCGTAGGTCGTAATCATCTTCTTTTTTGAAGTAACGTCTGTATTTTATAAGAAGGTAAGATACATTTGCGTTTGCTAATGTCATGTCGATTTCGTGCGGCTTCCTGGACAATATACACATTTTTCTTGCGGACTTGTGGTGCCCCCTAAACGCTTGGTGCCCTAGGCACGTGCCTTGTTTGCCTAATGGTTAATCCAGGCCTGGCGACGCAGCATACTGGAGGAAGCCGAGAGGACCGGAAAGAGCTGGGAAGCCATCAAAAAACTTACAAGAGACCGTGGAGAGTGGTGTGTTTTTGTCGAGGCCGTATGTTCCACAAGGAACACAAAGGAACGATGATGATGATGAAGGTGAAAGATTTGAGCATAAAACTTGTGAAATGATATGTGTTTCGTGTAACCAATTATAACCTTATTACATACATAACTGATCACATCTAATGCGGATAAAGCCTTAGTCTGCGCAAGTCTTTTATAAAAAGGTCCGCAATCTGTTTCACTGAGACGTCTCGTATTGGAATAAATGTGATCCCATTTTAAAAATAATGAATAATTTTGTTTGAAAAAAAAGTAAATCTAAACTAAAAATAGTTCATTCGAAAGGGAACTAATCACACTCAAAACTTTCCAGCAGAAGAGTTAAAAGACGTTGCAATGAGCCCACGTGACAACAATCGTTATCCAGAAAAGTGTTATTAAGTGAGTCTGGAGCAGCAGCAAGAGTATGTGTGTTAGCGTATGTTGTCGGACAAAGATTACAGGGATTCTTACATTGTTCTGTTTAATGAGGGTTATAAGAAGTGTTTCTGTTCTAGAAGAACTTTTAACCTCATGATGAAGGACCACATTATATGTAGATACATATTTATTTTAGCATACATCCCAATACAGTAAAAGTGGGCGATCAGCGGCTTCCTGCCTACTGTTAGATCATCATACAGAATGTGTTTAGAAAGTCGACCTTGTGGAATTCTATGAACGTGATCGTGTTAACCAATGCGTCTGCTGCTGTGTGTTATTACATAATGTAAAAGAATTGTTAACTTTTGCTCTATTCTAATTTTCTTAAATTGTCCTCTTTTACAAGATAGAATAACCAAAAGTTACCTTCAATTCCTAGAGTTTTGTAACTTTCAATCTGTTTAACACTTCGACTTCCTATGATAATTAACTTTTTGTTATTGACTTCTCATAATAAATTTATAAATGGCCTCTTTTGTCTCGAAAGTACCTTCAAATCCATCGAGAGCATCTTCCATTTATATAATACGTCATACATACATACATACATACGTCATACATACATACATACAAACAAAAATACTTACTCTTTACATTCTGCTTTATATATAAGATGGCATTGTCCGCCAAGCTATTTACAGTTGTGGTTGCTATGATACAACAACGTTTCTCAAACTGTTTTATGGTTCTACTACCTCAATGTTTCTTCACACTACAGTATCCGCCAGTCTCACCTTTGAACCTTCGACCTGCCCATTTCTTACTTAAGATGTAACTAAAAGTGCGTGATAGACGCCAGAAATAAATTCCTGACTTTTAGAATGCAGGAACATTTTTGTTATGGCGGCGTTACTTGAACGAATTTGAGAACCATTGTTTTGAAAAAAAAATACTCAAGCTACTGTTATAGCAATTAATTTTTATTTCTGTCAAATGAATTCAAAGAAAGTACAATATAATAAATGTCAAATATAAATAGATTGTCTTTATAGCTACTTTAATTTACTTCTTTATGGCTTTTGTCTATTAGACTGGCTCTTGAGTCTCCACCGTGATTCAAGGTTTATTATAAATGGTTAGATCTAGTGTAAGACTAGCCTACATATGTTAGAAGACCATTGTATCCTCCTTTTGGTGGAATTTGAAACGTAATCTCTAGTCAGGTTTTAATTAATCGTTCCATGAAGCACATGTGTGCTATGGGCGATATATAAATTTAACTAATTTGTTGATTTAGATAAAGAGTCCGGAGGTTTCTAAATCATTGTGTATTTTTCAGTCTTTATTTTTATTTTGTTATTTCATTTTGGGGCCTCCCTAGTACTGAGCCTAGGGCATCTTGTTACCTAAGGCCGGCCCTGTGGCTGTTCTTGATAACCGTATACATGTTTTCATCACATGAGTCGAGGATAAATTCGGGATAGAGATTCAATCATTCAATGCGCATGCTAATCATTCACATGAAAACCTGATCAGCAGAGAGGCAATGAAAGGTCTACGCTTTAAGACATATTAATTGCGTCATAGCTCGTGGGTTTCTTAAAACAGAATAATCTCCGCCCCAAAGCTGACATGCACATCTATCAGAATTGACGACATTTTAAACCAGTTTTAAAAGGTTAAAGGGTGCAGTCTATCCCGTTGCTATGACGCCATCACCCATCTCTTTTGTTTCAATTTTGATAATTACATATAAAGTACAGAGTTATAAGGAGAAAACAAATACATTGGAGATATTATTTCTATCGTGTTTGAGCTATCCATACACCAGTCTGTCACGTTTAAATCTCAAAAACTATAGCACTATTCAGAACCTTATTTCACCATTTCGGACATGCCAAAAATAGATGCAAGGCTTAAATTTGTCTTTACCAAAGCCATTTTAGAATATTCATTTCTGCCTTATATCAAAACGGCCTTCTGAGTCTCGTACAATTGTTCTATTGGCTTCTAGTGTGTAAAATAATGCATTATGTATAACTCATCCTTTTCTATATAAATCAACATTTTTTTTATTTATTCACGTGTTTTTATCGACCAAAAATAATTGTGCAAAGTTTCAACTCGATCCGAGAATACAAAATGATGGAAAAAAGATGAAAGTTTCCACCCAGACAGACAAACGGACAAACTTCGTAGAACAATAACATTAAAACATTTGGAATTGATATTATATAAAGAAAGAATATTACAACATAACCGCTGTGATACATGACTTTACTTTGACTAGAAAAATAGAAGTTCCAAAGACGAAGCAATGACTATCTTTTATCTAGTGTGCCCTGAAACATCATTAGTAGAATTTAGACACACTTCAGGACAGGTGACTTAATAGTAAAATAACGATAACGCATTAACACTGAGCTGGTCGTAAATAAAATGAAAAAAAAAAAAGTAAAGTTCCCCTTTCAGGCCTTGAGATCTATAAGATGATGTAAAGATCATCTGCTTCATATGACTTCACACATGACCCACTGTTATCTAGGGTGCCGTGTGGCTAGCACGACGACCAACCACCTTAACTTTTCTCCAACTAGTGTCAGGTACCAATTTGAGTTGGTTGGAATCAGAGGCGCCCAATGATCTAAAAATTAAATATCCAGTCTTCAAGTTCAAAGATATAAGCACATTTCTAATACCATTTCTAAGTCGAATTCGTATAAATACTGTTTCTTGCTATGTGCCACTACAGCAGAGCGAAGATATCGAAATCTACCACGAAAACAAGCGACGTAGCAAAGCTTAAAACTCTATTAACAAGCACTACGTATAAGAACGATAATAACTTTATTATCTTCGTAATTTAAAGAAACGTTTTTAAATTATAAGATCAGAAGAAATATTTAATATAAAGTTAACAATCTCTTTATATGAACCTGAGTGCTAAATATTAATGACGATAAAAAAATAATTGTAAATCAATCCAGGGTGCGGATATATTGAAACATTGCCCACGTCATCACAATGCGAAAGTTGAGCTGGATAGGACACACCCTGCGATGGGACACACCCTGCGATAGGACACATCCTGCGATAGGACACACCCAGGGATAGGACACACCCTGTGTAAGGACACACACAAGCAGTGGCGTAGCTAGGGTGGTGGATGAGAGGGGTAGAATTTGAAAATCTTCCTGGCTTCCAGTCGAGAGGGGCCCCAAATAAGTGTGGGAAGCGTGGTCGAGAGGCTAAGTGCGCTTGAACTTGGCTTGGCTACCTAGATGGGGTCTCGAGGTTCGACACCCGACTCGGGCAGAGTTGTGTTTACTGAGCGCCCAAAGGAAGCACGGAAAACCAACTCCTAGATACCCCTCCCCTTACGTGTCTCACTGATGAGATTGGACCAAAGCGCTCTGAGCATGCTATAAGCATGAAAGTAGCGCTAGATAAAAGCTATAATGATTAAAAAAAAAAGATTTCTTTTTACACTCCTTTTTTCTCGAAAGGCCAGATGAGTCACTGGTCTTGGTTTAGTCTTGAGACGGAGCAGAATCTTGAGTGGCTAATCAAGCCAATTCTAGAGCGGTAAACTTTGCCACATTTCATGCATGTGTATGTATCAGATTCAGGACTAACGGACAGGGCAGCTTTCTTTTTTCCCTCTTGATTAAGGCCGCCTCAAATCTTTTGTTCTCAGCGAGGGTTGTCCCAGCACGCACAGTCCGTCTCCATGCACTCCGGTCCTTGGCTATGTTTTCCCACATATTTTCGTTGATGTCTGTGGCTCTCATGTCTCGCTTGCAGACATCTCTATATGTTAGTTTTTACATTAAAAAATAAATATTACACAAAATGCAGGGGACACCAAAGGGGTCAATCCCCCCGGGCCCCCAAACGATGGAAAATTTCTAGCTACGCCCCTGGTTGCAAGGCAGGCTCTTGATTGGAATCTGCTAGGAAACAGGAAATTGGGCAGACCCAAGCAAACCTGGAAAGAGGTCAGTCATCAGTGAAGCTGAGGGCACTGGAATGACATGGGAGCAGATGAAGAAAGCTGCTCGGAACCGAGTTCGGGGGAGCGGTGTGGTTGGGGCCCTATGCTCCCCTGGAAGTGCATAGGATGTACAATACATGTGGATATATTGTGTTGTATTTGCATATAACTTTGATGAAACAGGGATGTAGATTAACATTTCGGACTGTTGAGAGACTTAAAGTTAAGGTTATATTCGTTGAAATTTAAATAAAGAAAATTTGTGTTTATTACAAAAAAAAATGTATAAAAACGAATGTAAAAGGTCTTGGCACATTGACTAATGCAAAATAGTTTTTCGTTTCTTTTTCATTTCGACTTTTTTGTTTCCTATTTGCGCGTGTTCGTTTAATAAAAGATTTTTATTACGTCTGTTCATTTTGTTATTTTATTGCGAGTGGCTTCCCTTGGGTGAGAATGTAAAATGGCCGATTGAATTGTATCACGCTAAAGGAAAGGTCAGATTCTCTCAAGTTACATACTTACTTTCTCCCTCTCCGACGATCTATCCCTTCACTCCATTCTACGTTTTCCTTCCTGTCTCGATCACTCTCTCTTTCTTTTTCCTCCTCTTCCACATTTTTTCTTTTATTTTTCTATTTCTAATTCATTTCTCTTTCTCTCTCTCCCAGCTATCTTTCTTACTCTCTCCTCTCTCTCGCTGTCTTTCTTTTTCATCTCTCTTCTTCTCTTTCTCGCTATCTTGTCCTCCCTCTCTCTCGTGCTCTTTTCTCTCTCCTTTGTTCTCTCTCTTTCCCTCTTTCTCGACCTTTTTTAACTGACCAATTGACCTTTCATATTTTTTATTACTTCTCTGTGAGTGTCTCTTGTACTCTTTTGCTTTCTCTCTCTCTCTCTCTGTCTCTCTTGCTCTCTTTCCCCCTGTTTCGTAATCTCTCTTCTCTCGCTCTCTCCCTCTCCACCCCTTACTCTATCTCTCTCTATCTCGCTTCCCATATCTAATTTCCGCTTACTCTCCCTCAGTCTTTCTGCATGACTTCCCCTCTCTCTCTATTTCACTCCATCTAACTCTCTTTCTCTATCTCGCTACCATATCTCTCTCTCTCTTTATTTGCCTCTCTCTCTCTCTCTCTCTCTCTCTGTCTCTCTCTCTCTCTCTCTCTCTCTGTCTCTATATCTCCGTCTTGCCCTAACAATTTTCTCTTGGAGAAAGGCGGTCGACAAATCTTGTATGGTGCCCCAAAGGTCCAACAGACTAAGGGATATGTAAATGTAAAGGAAGGGTGAAGACACAGCCGCTCAACAAGAAGCTGTCAGGACAAAGAGTGGACAGGCCTCGCTCTTCAAACTATACTACGACCCAATCAACGCACTAATGATGAGGATATTGTTGTAACTTCGGCCCCGCGCCACACTTATGGTGCGCATCGGAGCACCATTTAACACAAGCAACACGAGACATGTCCCTTTAACAAAAAGAAGGACTGGTGTACATCCGGCTGAAGTTATGGGATTCTGAACAGTCTGGGGCTAAGCTCTGTCCTGTATGATACTAGGAAACTGTTTGGGAGACCTGGAGCGATACTGGGAAGTGTGTCGGTGGTCTGTTCTAGTATTAAATAGGACTCTTAGATTTTAAGACATTACTTCCAGTGATTTCATAGCAGAAGTTCAAGTCTAACTATATGTCGATGGCTTATAATAAATACCTCGGCTATCATTATCTCCTGCCTTTCGTTGAGTGCCTGCCTTAGATTTACAACAATATATTTCTTTTTACCTCTAAAAAAATGTTATCACCTAATAGGTCAACAATATAACAACAATACAACAAATCCAGAAGTTGTATAACCAATAAACAACTACGTATAAGGCTTCTGAACCGACACACTTTGAAACCTTGCCATTCACCAGGCAGTCAATGGAAAGCTTATCTGTTTCTATATCCAGAGAAGGTCATACACCACTGCAAACTATGCGATCGCAGAGGGGCCCCGCACTGTTATTTGCCCCGCGTTAATTCTAAATGTCCCAAAAACTCATGAAAATCTCCAGAAAAAAAATGAGAAACATTTTTAATTTGGCGCGTCATTCAGTAAAGAAAACGACACATCAACGCCCAATATAAAAAGGTATTGTCAGCTTTAATTTACTATAAAAAAAAAAGTCACTGGTAAATAAACATAGATTTAAATCTATCTCGAAAAAATCAAAAGCGATAATGTATATATTTAAATATGCCATAAAGAATGAATAAAATACAAAGACGAATTTATTTTCTAATTTAAAACATCTTAATTTTCATTTTTTTTTATCCTTATCCATACTCAGACTGGGCCCCGCGCAATCTTTTTTGCATAGGGCCACTCAAATGCAAAGGCCGTCCCTCTCTTATCCGATGGGTTAACAAGATTGCTTCCCCAACGTATGTCAGATCAAACTAAACTCAATTAATTTAATTAGAAAGACACAAAGATAAGGCACATTCCTCTATCCATGTGCTAGGACAAATCTAGACAAATGCTCCTTCTTACCTAGTGCTATTAGAGCATGTAAAACTAATGACTTGGCAGAGTATAAGTCATTGGTTAACATGCATGACAAGATGCATGACGCGTAGGAAGTAATCATCTTCTTTTTTTTAAATAACGTCTGCATTTTATAAGATAAGATAAGATCAGCATTGAGTACTAGAGTACTAAGCTCTAAATAATCTCTTCAAAGCTCATGACTCTTCATTTCAGAAGCACAGCGCTCTACCACTTGGCAATCTAAATTGGTCCTAAATTATAATTTTAGAGATTTTACCATACATATTTATCTTACCACGTCCAAAAGGAGAAATGTTAAAGGATACTTTTGAGAAGAGAAATGTTATAAAAATACATCATGCTATGAAAATGAAAGTATATACTTACTGGTAAAGTCGACTCCGACACTAAACTAACGTCAAATGTTTCTTTAATTATGAGGCAAAGCATTAATATTCCTAGCGGGAACTCCACCAAAAGAAAGAGGCCCACCACAGCCACCAGCATGAGGGTGGTGCAGTTGGACTCCTTCAACTTCCGGCTCTCGCTCTTCTTGTTCTGCCGCAGCAGCTGCATCCGCCTCTGCTGCGCCACCCTCATGGCGTAGATCAGCAGTGCGTTCATCACCACCAGGGAGACGCAGGGGATGGTGTTGATGAAGATGACGCGAAACCAATAGTATATCCCGAAGAAGGTGTTGACATGGTCCTTAATCCACGGGCCGTACGTCATGCTACAGGCGGATACTAAGGTCTGGTTGTCCAGGAGGGAGATGCGGTAAATCTCCGTGACGTCGTTCTCGAAAAATCTCAGGATTTGGCTCAGGGTGGCGATGACGTAAATGGCTACGGTCCCGTAGATGACGTTGCGGATGGTGCACCAGGAGCGGGCCTTGAAGGAGTGGCAGACGTAGATGTAGCGCTGGATAGCGAGGGCCATGGTCAACCATATTGACGCCGTGTGGAAGATGGTAGGTATATACTCCATAAACACCTTTACAGCGTAGCACCAGTTGTATGGAACATACTCATGAAGGCGCTCTGTAGCGTAGAATTGAATGAATATTGGAACCGGAAATAGCCCTGTGAACATGTCGGACAGCGCCATGGCAACGAGGATAGCATTGGTCGGACTGCGCATGTGCGGTTTCAGCAGAACAATGCAGACGAGAGTATTGTTGATGACCGTTAGTAGAACCAGCACTGGTGATATATATCCATTGATGATAACAGCATAGCTGGAAAAAGGAAGAAACAAAAATTCCTGACACAAATGACAATATTAAAAAGAAAAAGAAAAGATATACCAAACTTAACGTAGTGTTGGGGTAAGATTTGTGTTGAAAAAAAAATGTTAGTAGATGGAAGGGGGCATAAATATAAGCTAGGATGCAACGAAAGACATGTTTTTTTTTTAAATCTACTATGCGGTCTTTCATTTGAGGTATGCAGAGAGAAGGATCCTAGCAATGGAATTGAGATGCTACAGAAGGATCCTAGGCATCACATTTAAAGACCGCATCACAAACCAAGAGTTTAGAGACAGGGTCACTGCAGCGATCGGACCCCATGATGACCTGCTAACTACTGTGAAGAAACGAAAGCTTAAAATGTATGGCCATATAACAAGATCTTCTGGACTCGCCTTCCTCCAGGGAACAGTACCAGGAAAAAAGAAGAAGAGGCAGACAGAGAAAGCGGTGGGAAGACAACATCAAAAAATGGACAGGCCTACCTTTGAAAGAGGTTTTAAACAGGGCAAAGGATAGAGAGAAATGGAGAAAGATGGTCTACGAGTCTTGCCGGTGTCCCAACGGTCCACCAGACTAAGGGATAGGTAACAGGTAACAGGGTAATGCAGAAAAGAAAATCAAAAACAAAGTGCAGCGGCCTAAAGTTCGTGATTGGTAATGAAGACTTTCTATTAGGAAATGCCGACACTAAACTGTGTGTTGTATGTATATAATTGGGTTGGGGAGAGGCGTTTCATTTAAAATAAGTTTGTTATGTGTGTGTGGTAAGGACGTTATGGTGTAGGCAAACGAGAAGAATACAACTGATGGGCGTATAATGTGTTGGCTGGGGGGGGGATATTAACCCTAGCGCAGCACGAGTATCAACTGGTTTGCTATAGTTCTCTTTTTTTTTCATTAACGCTTACTACTGATATTTCTTTTTGGTTTTTTTTATTATTATTATTATTATTATTATTATAGCTTTTATATAGCGCTACTTTCATGCTGATAGCATGCTCAGAGCGCTTTGGTCCAATCTCATTTGTGGACCAGTGGGGGGGAGGGGGTATCTAGGAGTTGGTGCTGCCTTTGGGCGCTCAGTAAACACAACTCTGCCCGAGTCGGGTGTCGAACCTCGAGCCCCCTTCTAGGTAGCCAAGCTCAAGCCGCACTTAGCCTCTCGACCACGATTCCCACTTTTTGTAATGCTTTGTCTTGCTTCAGAGTCGGAGCGACAATGGGTCATCTCATGGAAACGACACGAATGCCTGGGCGCTAGCTGTGGTCGGGACGATGTTGTCCACACACCAGTTTCCCCCTTTGCCCTCTCCAAAGAAACGGCAAGTAGCGATACAGTTTGGAGTCAGCGGCGTCTCAAGCTCTGCCAGGCTGCATTGTAAGGACAAAACAAATCATTCTCAATCAAAATCCTAATAATCTACAAATTTATCCTAGTAAAAAGTTTGAGAGGCTTTAATCCTCTCTTTCAAAACCTCTGGAGATATTCCTTTGCGCACAATGATCGCATGTTATCATGCAGGTCAAGCGGCTTCTTTAACTTGTCAAGGAATTCAGCAACCCTGAAGTAAACCTATACAGAAGAAAAAAGAGATATGGTGTCCTCTTCATCAGCGCAGCTTAGTATCCATGAATTGAATTACAACAATATCAGAGTAGAGGGAGTGGGGGGGGGGAGAGAATTAGACTCTCCCCCCCCCCGGGGACCACTTGGGAAAGGGGAACAAATTAGTGTTTTTAAGTGCGGACAATGGTTATACTTGTACTGAATGTGGCAAAATATGTAGGTCACAGGTGGGGCTGCGCAGCCACGGGAAATACTGCATTCCTCAATAATCTTCGGACTCGAAGACAAGCCTTATTATTACGCAAAATGCGTTAAGTCTCCAAGGGCTCCCAAATGATGGCTGAGTCCTAGCTGCGCCACTGCAATAAACACAGAACTAAGAGACCCTAAACACACTAAAACCCTACCTAGTAGTAGTATTCTCGTCCAGACGAAAGATTTCCATTTTCGACAGTTTCGCCGAGCAGTTGGAGAACTCATACATGCTTTCATTCATCCCCGCCAGCTGATTATAGTTGGACTCCGCCTCTGAGAGAACGTCGTCGTCTAAGGCCGTGATGGCGTAATTACAAATAAGGATCAGACACTCCAAGAAAGAGCGGTTGAAGACGGCGGGCTCCAGAGACGCTTCGTTAAAACAATTATAGGAGCAGCGTTGTCTGCAATCAGGAAACATCCTAAAATAAAAAATAAAAAAAAGTAAATTTTATTTTGCTTATTCTTGACAAGTAAAGATCTAATATTACTTTCTACAATTTTTTTTTATAGCTGTTATTGTATATCATGACTAAAATTGACCTGAAAATATAGTGTAGTGAACAACAAGGTAGTCCTAATATAGTTACAGGAATATGGCTGACGTATAATATGACGAAATGGACAAGAAAGATGTCATATTGCAGTTACGAACCGGAATTTTAAAATAGACCTTTTTAAGAAAAAGAATGTTTATTTCTAAGTAAATGATGCTAAAATAAAAACGTTGACCAAAATCCTCTCGACAGCCAATGATTATTACGAATTATAACCTATTAATTATGCATTCAAGAGTTAAGCAATTATAAGTAGAATGTAGATTAAAAGACCATGTGTGCATATATTCTTTTTTTTTTTGTCAAAGAGCCAGGGACGAATTTTGAAAACTTACAAATAAAAATTAAATATTAAAAAGATACATAAATAAAAAATTAAAAAGGTAAAAAAAAGGCCCAAAGATTCCTGTGATGATGTAGGTACAATTGAATAGCGCAAACTCTGAGGTTTCCTTTAAAAAAAAGGATTTTAAATAAGTTAAGTTAACTGTTTCATACTTCACGTCAATTAAAAAAAACACCAAAATGAGGCAAGAAATAAAAAAAAAAGGCACAAGGGGGTGGGGTGCGGGCACGAATAAAACGCTTAAATGTGAAGAGGACAAGAGCTGAGGTTTTGCTAAAGCAAAAAAAAAAAGAGATTCTAAAAAAAAATTGTTAATTTGATGGCTAACCAGTGGCCCTAAATATTTAGAGCTTGTAAGTCTAAGGTGTCTGTACTTTATTAAGAATAATAAAAAAAAAATGTCAACCTGCATAGAACTGCTGAATTAAATTGTGTAAACTCCTTCGTTGTTTATAATGTCAATATTGAGAAAATAGTAGACTTTATTTCATCTTTCAAACAAAAAACAAAAACAACTTTAAAATACGATATATATCATACACAGTGTATTGAGTAGTTTGGATCAGTCATGTCATTAAATTTGGAATACATCAGTGGTGTTAAACCTTTTTTTGGCCTACCGCCCCCTTTTTGTATTTTCTATTAAAAATATCCGCCAGCGCTCCCTCTATCAAAACATTTCTAATAGAGAAGCGTGATAAGGCAAATTGGAACTAAAATGCTTTTATTATTTTTCCTCTGTCTACAGCATATCGTTAATTGTATAAGTATTATTTTAAAAAAAAATATACCAAATAACTTGCAGTGATTACACACATATATTAATCTTATTATTTCTTTCTAATTCTTTGAATGGTCTCTTTCTATGTTATTGACTATTAGGGCCTTTCAGTATTAGGGCCTTTCAGTATTAGGGCCTTTCAGTATTAGGGCCTTTCAGTATTAGGGCCTTTCAGTATTAGGGCCTTTCCTTTCAGTATTAGGGCCTTTCAGTATTAGGGTCTTTCAGTATTAGGGCCTTTCAGTATTGGGGCCTTTCAGTATTAGGGCCTTTCAGTATTAGGGCCTTTCAGTATTAGGGCCTTTCAGTATTAGGGCCTTTCAGTGCCATAGAAAAGCCATGAATAAAATGACAAAGGAGATTAGATACGAATATCTACTACTAGGATGTTACTTTAATTGCTACCGTTTAGTTGTTAGTTAAAATCAACAAACACAGTGTACAGTAATTAGGATGTATAAATCTATTCAAAACGTCTATAAAGGTTAGCTGGACTAGTTACAATTAAAAAGTACCTACACAAGATGATTAGGTCCTACGCGTCATGCATCTAGTCATGCATGTTAACCAATGACTATAATCAGTGCCGGACTGGCTATATGGGCATTCGGGCAAATGCCCGGTGGGCCGGTACACAAATGGGCCGGTAGGGTCACCTAAAGGGTCTCATGAATTCCACTTTTACATGTATTGAATTGTTAAAGGTTTATAATATTCTCTTAACAATTTGGCCCTCCGAGCGTAGTGTTTGAAAAGAATCGTTTACTCTCAACATTGTACCAAGGTCCTAATACTAATTTTATTTAGCACATTTTCCGAAATAATGTAATAGTCTTCATCCGAAGACAGTGTTGCTGTAGGCTTCATCTTCTTCGGGCCTACACACTTAGCGATGAAAAAGCAACATAATTTCTTATAAAGATATAGAGCATGCTTACAGTTATGGATAATGATTTTCATGACATCATTTGGAGGCCCATCGTATGATATACAATTTATGGAACCGAAGTGTATAGAAATGCCTAGGCCGATTTTGACACCCAGTCCGCCCCTGACTATAATTCTGACTAGTCACTGGTTTTCCTGGCTGGCTCAGACAACTCATTCCATGCTCTAATACCATTAGGGAAGAAGGAGCATTTGTACACATTTGCCCAAGTATATTTCTGATTTAGACTTGAGAATAGGTTGGCGGGGGATAGGTTTGTGTAGGCTAGTGGTTTTCGAACTGTGGTGCGCAGACCCCCCAGGGGTCGGAGAAACGCCCGTTTGCAGTTTTAATCAAGATGAGATTGTTACAATTAAAATACATTCTTCTCTAAAAGCAAGTTTATCCGATTTGGGAAATTATAAAAAATAATCGACTAACCCCCCATCCCTTTTTTACTTCTGTTTGATTTGTTTATTGGGGGCGCGATGACTGAGTGGTTAAGCGTTTGGCTCTCTAACCTGAGTTGCTGGGTTCGAATCTCGGGGAAGACTGGCATTTTGAAATCCGTGATTTTTCAGGCACTCCTGAGTCCACCCAGCTCTAATGGGTTCGTCTTCTTTTTGTTTCTTTTATTCTTCTTCCGGCCAGCTTTTTGTTTCTTTT
>JADKLZ010071522.1:21176114-21189580 GCA_021533235.1 Biomphalaria straminea
GAAATGTCGGACCCGAGAAAGACAAGGGACCACTCACCTATAAATTTATTTAAATTTTGTTTTTTTTTGTTACGTAACAAATATCCAGACCCAGCGAGCCCACTTTTCCCCCTTTAAGCAAAACGAAAAAAAATATGTACACCCCTCTACCTCTTAAATGTCACCTCCTAATTAACTAATTTTTTTTTTTAGAATTGATTCTTAATATGGTAGGGGCAGTGCATTATTGTGCAAAGTTTCAACATGATTCGACAATGGAAAGTTGGAGAAATAACGTTTTCAAAATGTATGCCAGACAGACTGACGGACAGAGTTGATAAACACTACTGGTATCTTTTCATTGCACACAATTCTGTATATTTTTTGGGTTAGTATCCGTTTCAGCACACAGTATAATTCTACGATTAAACCCGTGACGTTATTGTTTTATCCTTACAGGACATATAATGTATATTATTGTGTGGACAACTGCTCTCTTTATTGGAGGTATACGATACATTAATAAAATGCAGGTATAGAAAATACAATTGGAGTCTTGCGATTTTAATTGCGCATTTAAACAGCCCATGAGATATATCAATTGTACAAAGACCCACCAATAGAGAACGAAATAAAAAAAAAGCACAGACTATGTTGGGCAAGTCACCTTGAAAGAATGTCAGATAACAGAGGAGCGAAAATTGTCTACAGGCGAAAACCAAAAGGCAGGCGACCCAAAGGCAGACCCCGAATGCTATGGATTGATGATGTTGAAGTAGATCTACAACAGCTTGGGGTTAGGGCGTGGAGACGAAAGGCCCAGGAGAGATCTAAATTGAGGGATGTGTTGAAACAGGCTAGAGCCCTCCATGGGCTGTAGCGCCACTGGGATGGATGGATGCATTTAAACAGTCCATAGTTGTTTACGTCGTGATTAATATTTACAGCTATTAAAAAAAATACAGAATCTGTTTGGTTTTGGATGATTAAAATAAAAACACCTCAAATTATTATTCAACAATTCAATATGCACTAAATAAGGTAGAACTTATGTGCATAAATTCTATTTATGTTGTTTCCCCCCTCCCCCCCCCCCCCATCTAGCCCTATTTGTCTGTTAATAAAACTGAAGGTCGTGAGACTGTGAAAATATTTTCCACGTGTTTTCATGCAGCGCTGATCTCATTACGAGTTCTTGTATAAAAAATAATCCAACTACCGAATAGAGAGATGAAAGTTCACCAGCCCAAAACACCGACGGGTCTCCGCCACTCCAGCCGAGTTCTCACATCAATTTGGACCAACAGCCTTGAAAATGACTTCTGGGAAATTTTTTTTTGCTCAGACCAAAGGGTCACTGTGTGAGAGTAGCATGGGGGGAACTCACAGGGAACTGGGTTCATTTCGTCTTGTAACTTTTTCCCCCTTAGATTAGTCTGTATGTGTAAGTGTATGTACATATGTGTGTGTGTGTGTGTATGAGTGAGGAAAGGTTATTAAAAAGAACAGTCAGAAGATTGAAAATTCAAAAAGTTTTCTGGAGTTTCTGATTATTCGATTCACGGAAATGCCAAAGTTCAGACTTTTTAATCAAACCCAAATGTCGGTTGAATTTTTTTTTCTATTTTATATCAAACATTTGTCTCGGAAATATGCAGGTCATTTAACAGTCAAGATAAAACATTTTTTCCTGTTTCAAATAGTTTAGTAAATCTTTAGCTCACAGACGTTACATCCTGTCTAACTTTAGAAAATTGGTTGCAATCTTAATGTGTTTAGAGAGGCAATATATAAACTCTATTATAGCGACAATTCACTACATTCAGAAAAAAAAACTTGCATATGTACAAATGAATGAATGGATAGATAAATACTATATAATAATAAGGCCGTTTTTTTTATTCTGAAGATTAATGAGTTCATTATTTCCCTTTGATACAACTGTCCTAGAAGGGATCTACACTTCATGTGGCCAGCACAACGATCAACCACATTTACTTTTCCACAACTAATGTCAGGTACCAATACATCCCTATGGATCCCGAAAGTAAATATATTAGTCTTCCAGGACCTCAAGACCTCTGATTCGGAAGCCAAGCGCCTGACCACTCAGCCACTGCGCCTCCTAAATTTTAAATAGAACTAAATGATATTCCTACCTCGCCCCTATTCGTCAATTTCCGAAAACAATCCTTGTAACGCCCATGCACGAATCTAATCAAAGTATATACATTTCTAAATTGGTATCTTGTAAACATTAAGCATTTTAGAGATATCGTATTCTAATAAAAGATTCTATTGTTTTGATATTTGATATTTGTAATATTTTGTGTTTTGGACACATCGGCACATGTTGTTTTGATATTGTATTCATGTTGGGAATCAAACAACTTTTGTAATTATTGGTTCAGACATTGTAAGTTGATATAGGCTTTGTAATAAAATTTACGTTTTGATACTTGTTTTTTAAAATCACAGTCATATATATAGTCCTTGACTTTCTAGTCTCACGTATAGCAAATTAGATTTACAGTACATCCAACCCAGAGGGTCAAGAAAGAGTTCCACGGCACACACAAACTCACATGAACATTTTATATTGAAATGTACATCACAATAGCTCTAACTCTTGTTGTTAAGACAAATTAATATTATAATAGAAGAACTGTCAAAATTAATCACACTAATAACACTACCTCTTTGAGGACCAATTCAAATAAGACACTAACTCTTGAGGTCAACATGAAATCAAATCTGCGCAAGCTCTTTATAAGATATTCATGTTGTTAATATTTTTATAGTGTTTTAGTTTGCTTTTTTATGTTTATCCGTAGGATTAGAAAACAATGGAAAAACTAAAAAAGAAATTAAAAAAAAAAAAATAGGTTAATGGAATTTCCTAATCAATCCCTGAAAATTTCATGTCTTAAAGACATGGATTATTTTTTTTTGGGGGGAGGGGTAGGGTCGGAGGTCATGAAAAAGATGAGATAAAAAAGTTAAAGAGTTAACACAATAATTACAACATAATGCGGATAAATGACAGTGTTTTTATTATAATTAGAAGAGATAATTATTATATGGGGAGAGGGTGGTTGGCTTTAAATTTTTGAAAAAAAAAAAAGGAACATGTTCTTGTCAGTTTAAAGATGATGAGAAATCTGGCCAGGCGTAGGAGGCCTAGGTTAAAGATTAATTGCATTTTAATTAGCACGCTAATCAACGGCATGGTCGGTGAGACGGGTATTTTTAACAAATCACAATTTATGAGGTTAAAAATAACAGGTCACGTGTGTGTGGTCTGAAGAGTGTTGAAATATTTGTCGAGAATAGGCCCGCTGTTAGATCTAATTTTGTTACAGTCAATAAAAAAAAAACATTTAGATGATGGCTGCCTGATCAAGTGGAGAGTAGCTCCGGCTGTGGCCGCAATGGTCCAGAGTATCGACCCTTGTAAGTTAAGATAAGATAGATTTTGTTCATCCAATCCAATAGAAATTCAGTTTGACTACAATGGACTTCATTCACCAATTCGTAAATAAACACATTTAGCCGTGTCATAATATTGATAAAACAATGAAAAATACGTATCACGTGACAGCCTTTATGGATTACATAATTTCCTTGGAAGATATATAGAATCACGTGGCTAAGTGTTGCTTGTTTACGACTGCTAAAGGTGGTCTGTTGACAACCTCGGCTTACAATAACAGTATAGATTAAAAAATTAGAACAACATTTACTCACGCAAAGCTTATATCAACTCACTCTGTCTGTCTGTCTGTCCAAAAGTTTGTTCGTAGCTGCGGGAAAAGAAACGGTTCAAACCCAGTCTACCGCCACCGCAGTGGTATAAGCAACACTCATTCTATGTTTAATAAAGATCGGTCAAAGTTTTTCATTGCTATATAGAACATCTGTGCCTATATTTCAAACTGTGTTTTACATATGAGTTTGTTTTTTTAATGAGAAAGATAATTACCTTTAAAATTTAAAGTTCCTCCTACAAGAGCGCAAATCTTTAAATCGTTGGCATTATCCGCATTGTCAGAGAAAATTTAGAGCGAGGCTCAGGTCTGCTAATAGTGGAGAAATGACAGGTCGTGTTTTAACGCTGTTAGTATGTATTGACTTTTTGTTATTTTAGGAAACAAATCACATACGCAACTCATTTCGTAATGCATGAGAGAAAAAAAAATGTGAGTCAATACAATTGATCTTGCATGTCTGAGACAACGCGTGCTTGTGAGTGTAATAGTGTGTGGTTGTGTGATTGTTTGTGTGTGTGTGATTGTGTGCGCTCGCGCGTAAGACAACACTGTTTAAAAAAAAAGATTTTTGGGAAAAATAAGCTTCTGTTGTAGGAGTGAGTTTTATAGGTCAGGCTTGTCTGTTTTTTTGTTTTTTTTTCAATCGAGGTTACTTCCCTTTTATAACTTCTCTCCCTTTTTGGTCTAATACTCTTCTGTTGTTGTTGTTTTTTTTTCTACTCACACTCCATCCTCTTCTATCTCTCTCTTACACACACACATACACACTCACACACAAATCCTCCCCACCATAAACCCAAGTTGTGATAGCTCGTCAATAAAATCATGTCCTGGCTTTTTTTTTATGTTGCTAGCAATTTTGATTTTTTTTGTTCCAAATTTACCAACGGAAAACGAACCAATCTCGCTAGGACTATTACACATCTCTGAGTTTACGAGACAGACACAAACTATGATGGACTTGAAACGTTTCAGGCTTTTCTTCAGAAACGTGCTTGAACAGATTCCTACAAAGCGCAGTGCAGATGCTGTTAAAGAGCAACGTTCGAATCCACTTTAAAGCAGCTGGGAGAGCGTGCGAGCATACAAGAGCTGGTTCTGTGTAGTAAACAACTCCAGGCGAAGATATGGGAAGCGTGGTCGAGAGGCCAAGTGCGGCTTGATCTTGGCTTGCTTGGCTACCTAGAAGGGGGCCCGAGGTTCGACACCCGACTCGGGCACAGTTGTGTTTATTAAGTGCCCAACTCCTAGATACCCCCTCCCCCCCCCCACTGGTCCACAAATGAGATTAGACCAAAGCGCTCTGAGCATGCTATAAGCATGAAAGTAGCGCTATATAAAAGCTATAATAATAATATTCAAAGTACCCAAACTATCATTTGTATAGACGCGTTTGCTACCAAAAAACAAAAGCGTGCAATGAATGATAGTTACCAATTAATACCAGTGAAGCTACATGACTAGGGTTCGGCAGATTGTTAAGGTTGGCGTTAAATAACAAGCTAGCTTTACTGTTTAATTAATAGATAGTTTTAAAAAAAAGTGTTATGTGTTGTTATTGAGTGAATCTGTCTTATCGTACCTTATATATTACAGACGTTACTTATTTAAAAAAATGAAGATAGTTACATCCAAGGTATTCTATGTGCCATGCATGTTTATCTATGATTTAAACTCTGCTAAGTCGTTGATTTTTTTTTCTGGCTGATTCAGGCAACCCATCCCATTATCATTATCTGGAAGAAGGAGCACTTCTATGAATTCGCTATAACGAAAGGATTAGGAAATGTGTCTCTATCTTTGTGTCTTTCTGAGTATTTTAAAAGGTTTTGTTTTTTTCTATTTGTAAACTATCGTTTAGAGTTTTATGTGTTATTACTACTCTACCTTGTATTCTACTGTCCAGAATTGAGCTGAAGATAAAACTATGAAAAAAGGGGAGCGGATATATTTGGTTATGTAGGGTGTGGTGTTTTTAATAAAAAATTACATTATTATTATTATTACTACTATTATTTTAATATTACTATTATTATTGTTTATTGTTATTATTATTGAACACATTATTTTCCTCAAACGAAACGCTGAAATTTTCTACAATTATTTATTATACCTAACTAAATGTCACAAGGTCAATTCAATGTTGAATGATGTAATGTCCTTGTGATGCCGGGGATTCAAATCTTCTATTAAAATAATTGAATTAATGTCGAACTAGAATTCACTGTAAAAGATTCTTTGTAGAAAACGAAACTCTGGAACTTTATTTGAATAAAACGTAAGTACAGCTTATGTACAATAGTAGATCAACAAGATGAAATAATAACATAACATAGGCTTCTTTCTTAATAAAACTTAGAGATGTTAGAATACACAACCTTTCAGTAAGACATCCACGCACAGACTGAAAATCTCACGAAATTACCGTCTCTGGGCGGAAGTTGTCATGTGACTGATGCAACCGACTGATGCAACTTCTAGCCAATAGATTTTAATTTCTATCAAGACAAAGAAAAGCTAAAAATAACTCTCGTGTAATACCAATATAGAAATCAACTCAGAATAGCATATGTGACACTAAATATGAATCAGAACTAAGGGAAATAAATCTTATTGTATCAATATACTATTAGATGTGGCAATTAATATGCAGTTGTTTCCCTTATACACACTTTAAAGAAACATATTTTGTATATTTCGCTTTTTTGTTTGTTATGGACTCATTTTCACATGCCTTATATTGAGTAAGATTATTTATAAAAACATAAAATTAGCCTAACATGATGTTTTCTTCAAAAAAGTATTGACTAAATTACAGAGAATGAAAGAGGAGTTAGGAGGGTTACAAATTAAAGTACACTGATGAGTGATGGAAAGAAACAGACAGAGAAAGGGGCATTTATCAGACTAGGAATTAAGAAGAATTAAGGAGAAAACATTTTTTTTTGTTAAAGCTTTGACGTCATGGTCACGCTTTCCAAGTTCATGACATCAAGGTCACGCTCTCTAAGTCCATGACGTCATTATCGGGCGCTTTAGTTCTATGACGTCATGATCATGCTCTCTAAGCCTATGACGTCATGATCATGCAATCTAAGCCTATGACGTCATGATCATGCAATCTAAGAACTTGACGTCATGGTCACGCTCTCTACGTCCAGGACGTCATGATCACACTAAGTTCATAACGCTATGATGACGCTCTCCAAGTCCATGAGATCACGATCATGCTATCCATGCCCATGACGTCAAAAGAATGACGACTGGATCATGACCCGTCATAAAAATGTGAAAATAATTTAAAAGCTCCTAGACACGAACTCTAAGTTTTGCTATTTCTGATTTCACCCACACAATTTAAAAACAAAAAAAAAAAGGAAATCTCTAACTCCTGGTCCACGCCAGATGACAAATTATTGTCTGATTCTTTCACCCTTTTTCTCCTTTCTGTCACTAATGCTAATGTTCACATTTTGGTGGTCTCTCAGAGTTTTTTGACAAGTCTGATAATGGAAGTTTTGGAAATCCGAAGAAAGCTGTGGGAATTCTTAATCTCCAGCCTTATACACGCAGTTTTTTTTTCTTTACTTCTGCTTCTACTTTGAATTATCTTCCCTTGACATTGATGTAATATGCTGAAATTCTTCATCATTTTTTTTTAGATTTCTGGTGATTTTTTTCTTCGTATTTTTGTTTTAAATATTTCCATAAACTTTGGAAAAGAATTGTTGGAAATTGAAATAAAAGTCAGTATTTGTTGTTTTCAATGAGAATAAGATTTAAAAAAAAAAAAAAAACTATTTGTAACGTAACGAGAAAGAGTGGAATAAAAACTGATTCCTTGTGATTGGTTTGAATACGGTTTAATAAATGTTTTATGTTTAAGCCTATATGTGTACACGGGCTCAGGGCCGGTCTTAACAATTGCGGGACCTTATGCGAAACTGATTGCGCGAGGCCTAGTCTGGGTGGGAATAAAGATAATAGTTGAAAATTATGATGTATTAGAAAAAAAATTGATTTTGAATTTTATTAATTCTTTATTAACATTGCAACATATGCCGGTGACTATAAAAGTAAATAAACCATTGGAACTTCCGGTTAAGGTGAAGATTTGCCCGATTATTACATTTTATTACATGAAAGCTGACAATGCCTTTTTTCTTTTATCGCGCGTGGTATTGGCGTTTTCCGAAATGAATGACACCCCCAGATGACAAATTTGTCTTTTTTTTTTTCATGAGATTTCTATGAGTTTTCATGAAATATCAATAAATTCAGTAGATTTACAGGATCTTTTCTTATATATTTATCAATTTAATAATTAGACCTAAAATTAGCGATTGGCCTATGAAAGCGCGGGGCCCACTGCGACCGCATAGATTGCAGTGGCCGAAAAGAACGGCCCTGCGTGGGCTGATGTAAGATGTGCACCGTATTGACTAAGAAGCCAATGCATGTGCCGGTTATAAAAGAAGGGAACAGCTATATTAAAGAGGAAACAGAAAAAAACATGTAAATATTCAGTATCGTTTAATCATTTTGCTACCTATCTTAGGTGGCTCGAGTTCAATGTAGACTAGAATTACTTTTTATTTGTAATTTGATTCAATCAGTACCACAAGGACCACAACTAATTGTGACATGCTAATGATTTACCCATGGGACAGATGTATGCAAACGGGACATGAAGCTCTTTAAGATCAACACCAGCAACTGGGAATAGGTGGCACAAGATAGATCCACTTGGAGAGAGAGCATAAAGAAGGGGTCTTTGATTGCATATGCCATACACAACAGAAGCAGAAAGAAGGGTGAAAATGCAATGGCGCCTGGTGACTACATATGCCCAACCTGCGATCGCAGCTGTGTATCAAGGATTGGCCTCTTTAGTCACACAAGAGCTTGCAAGGGGAAAAGATCGTCTCTAGAGACGTAAAATGCCACGGAATGATTTACACTCAATGTTTGTAAAGCGTGCCAAGAGGACGAGAATAACCTCTGAACTCTAAACAGGAAGTGAAGGTTCTGGGCAGACGTTTCTGAAATTCAATAGAGAGTGGACAGATTTTATGCTTCATTGTGTTCACTACACTTTGTATAAATTTCAATTACGGATATTATATTATATATTCAACACAACACATCTAAATGAAGAACTTGACAAGAAGAGTTCCAAAAAAACCTATTAATTTAATAATAATGTAAATAAAATAGCCGATACGACACAATTTGCATTAAACTGACTAAATATGTGACACTGTACATCAGCGTACTACCGTACTAAACTCTACTGTCTCTCTATCTCATCCTAGACTCGGACTGCTTCAATCTAGGGCTCCACCAGGACTGACTTCATGGCCGACAACAGTCCCGGTCTCCTCACTGTCCTAAACAGAACTGCACTGCCTTAAACACTTATCTCTGGTGCACAAAGGCTTCTGATCACAATACCATAACACGGGTCATAGCTACGTGCACAGTTCCTACCAGTACTGTCCCATGTCCATCGATATAGCACGCTAAACTGAATAACTGGCCTGTGTCACATGTATCAGCTGATACTACACAGTTAACCCTATCGCGTCGCCAATGGGGTTACAACTGTATGTGATAAATACTGTCTGCTGACATAATGTTGCCGAGTTGATTTAAATCTTCACTCTGCTGTGGTACGACTCAAGCTTCACATAGTTATAAGCATGCAAATCTACACACGTCAAGAAATCAAGGTAACATCACGAAATACATGATGGCTTAATGATGTTACGTGCTGATATGAGTTCGATGAGCAGCTACCGAAACATCCCACGTCCTCACTAGTCCATACAAAAATAGACCAGAGATGACTGAATTTGGTATAACAACATAAAACAAAAATGACTAAAGTTAAATTTGGCTGGTGACTGAAATCTAGGTCTAGAGCCAACGTGGCGTTGTCAACCGTATTACTGTAATTATGTCATAGATGAGTACATTAAAAATCGCTTCAATTTTATTAAAGTTTACAAGCGTTGATTATATTTTATGTACATGTCATATAGATTACATTTACAGCATAACTTCTCAATGGACAGAAAATGAATTTCACCTAAGTACTCTAGCATATGACCTGTTTATATTTCACATCTGTAAGGATTGTAACTTTATAATGATATAACTGACTATAGTCAGATATGAAATAGAAACAGACGGACAAAAAGACGGACTGAATTGATGAACACAGTGAATAGAAACATACACATCCGAAGAGGAACGGCATTTTTTTTTAAAAATCAGAAGTGCGAAATATGCCTGTACCAATTGCGCATGCGTGTTAACGTGAGATACCGAATACAATTCTTAAGTAAATAAGATGAAATAAGATAATTGTAGTAGATATCCTTCAGAGACGCTAGAGGTGGATAGATCACACCAAAAGCAAGCCTGCATCCAGCATAATAAGGCAAGCCCTAACCCGGAACACCTTAGGAAAAAGGAAGAAGGGAAGGCCCAGGAATACATGATTCCGTGATTTGAAAGCAGTACTTTTTATTTAACACAAATTAAAGTTTACTGGCCTAAAACCAGTAAATTAATTAATTTAATGGGGTCAAATCAACCATGGCGCCGTTAATTAGGAAATAAAAATTTAAAAATTTAAAATAATGTGTTAGTTGATTATTTACTTGTGACAAGCTTCTTGTGCCACTGTGATGATATTAATATGATTTTAATATTTCCTTTTCACGAGTTCATGATAAGTTATTGGGAAGAAATTTAGAGCCATTCTTTTTTTTTTCAGAATAACTTTCGTAAAAACATACTCTTTCATTTTACCGCTGTCAACATGGCGCCGACTCCAATTAAGATTACATTATTAAACTAATTGCATTAAACTAAACGCTTTTAAATTTTGTATAAAAACAAATATTTAGACCTACCTGAACTTTAGTCGTACTCTCCTTAGGCAGAGATATTTAACTCTCAAAGTCACAATATTTGTGTTTGGTCCTTGTATTGAACAAAGCAATTAAGAAAGTAAACACTCTTCCAGTTCTTTGTGCTTAACACATAGAGTGGAATATTTCTGACAGAAAAGAAAACTTTTACAAGATGATTCAGTTCTGATCCAATTTTATTGCTCTCTTTTTTTTCTGTTGTTTTAACTGTTGATTTAGACTACACAATTCATTAAATTAGTTTTGGGTCTTCAAAGTCTAATTCTGTAATAGAAGTGTAAAGGTAATTGTACAGAAGTCAAGTAGCTTTAATCCCAGGCATGTGATATTGAATAGCAGTTAAGTCCTTTAGTCCCAGTGATCACAAATGTGTCCTTAATTCACAGTGATTCACAGATGTGCTCTTAATTCTCATTGATTTACATATGTGTCCTTTATCCACATTGATTCACAAATGTGTCCTTAATTATTTTTTTAACAGAGATTCCTCGAATGTGTCCTTATTCACAGTGATTCACAGATGTGTCCTTCATTGACGCAGATTTGAGAAATTTAGAAAATTTAAAATCAACAGATGCTACTTCTTCGAAATGACAACAAGAAGTGATCACCGTATATTCGACTTCTTTTAATGATATTTCCGACAGCGTCAAATCGAAGGCGTTAAAGACAATTCTCAATTGTTCAGCGGTTGCTTGTGTCAGACAATCAGTGTACAGCCTCTGGAGCTGGTCAGACACAGAGCGTACATCCGCTGGAGCAGGTCAGACACACAACGTACAGCCTCTTGAGCTGATCAGACACACAGTGTACAGCCTCTGGAGCTGGTCAGACACACAGCGTACAGCCTCTGGAGCTGGTCAGACACACAGCGTACAGCCTCTTGAGCTAGTCTTCAGCTTCTTCCTTAAGCACACGGGATTCATTCTAATCCTTGCGTAAGCGAAAACAGCCATTTGTTAAGGAAATAAGTCTTCATCCGTGGAAAAGTTCATTAAGCTAAATCCTTCATAAATCGTAGGTTGATGTAGATGGTATATAAAAAAAGCTGTCTTATAGAAACATACGCTGAAATATATCTCGTTTGTATTTGCCTTTGTTGTTTTGTTTGTTTTGTTTTGTTTTTGTAAACGTATGAGATCTCTCTTCGAAGTCTGGTTTCTTTGTTTTGTTAGCTGGAAAGAAAAGAAATTCAAGAAGAGATTTAGTTTTAATGACAATGACAATGTTATTATAGTGTTCAAGATTTCGTATTAGGCAGTAACAGTAACAAAGAAAAAGTTTCCCTGTTCAGACCTTGCGATGTATAGAGAAGTTGATATAGACTCTATCTGTCTTTGTGGTGCACGTTTAACCTTGGTGTTGTGTGCGCACCAACTAAAGTCAGTTACCCATTTGAGCTGTGTTAGAGCAATGATGAAAGCGTGAGATAAAAGCAATGGCATTTCTTATGGTCCGAACGATGTCGCCCACACAGCAGTTTCCCCCCCCCTCTCCGCGCTGCTGATGTGGCCAAAGGAACGGAATATCCGATACAGTTTGGGGTCAGTAACTCCGCAGGTTCTGCCAGGCGTAGCATAGTGTGCCACATTCTGCCTAAGGGTCACGAGCTCCTGATTTTTCCTTAGGGTTGTCTTCCGTGGCCTTTCCCTGTTAGAGCCCTAAAGATTCTGAAATTGACCAAGACGTCTGAGGTTCGGAAACCAAACGTTTTATCACTCAGCCACAGCGCCTCTTAATTTGGGTCTTGAGCATTAATCTGCAGTTTCTATTTTATTGCCCGAAGATCCAAAAAATTAAAAATCCCAGTCTTCACCAGAATTCGAATCCGGGACCCCTGGTTCGGAAGCCAAGAGCTTAACCACTCAGCCAGCGCGCCTCCATAAGGCAGTAATGCTCAACCTTAATCGACCTGCAGGCCATATACATTTTCTTTTACAGATCGGATCGAAGCCAGTAAATCATCGAGTCCAATGGTATCGTCGAGTCCAATGGTATCGTCGAGTCCAATGGTATCGTCGAGTCCAATGGTATCGTCGAGTCCAATGGTATCGTCGAGTCCAATGTTATCGTCGAGTCCAATGGTATCGTCGAGTCCAATGGTATCGATTCTTTGTGACTTTAATGTGCAATGTGGGCTCACGTGGTGTGGGGGCCGGAAAGTACCGCGACACGTGCCCCAAAACAGGGCAGGATTTTTTTATGGGCATCATAAGATTAGGGCTACCAATCCTTCATCCACTCACCCAAGTAGTTCAAGTTGGCTTAGAGCCCTATCAGCTCTAAATCCGGTCTTCGTCCAACATATTTATTAATATTTTATCATGGACTAATTAATGCATCCCGTATAGAGGGGGGGGGGGGCAAAGGTATGCCTAAAAAAAATTTTTTTTTTTTGGTGAGCTGAAGGTGGTCGACGTAACAAAAGTGCCCAACGGAAACGCTTTAAAGACCAGATTAGGTGTTAAGTTGTTGACATAGAAGTTAGCACCTGGCTTTCAGGCGGCTACTGATCGAGACGGATGGAAATAACTTACAAAGGCGGCCCCTGGATACACATTTAAGGCCGAAAGAAAATATTCTCTCGACGTAGAAGGCTAAAAGAAAATCTAAATGTCGGAAATATGTGCTAGATGTGGCCAGATATATAGGCCACAGCTGGGGCAGCGTAGCCATGTGAAATACTGCATTCCTCAGTTATCTTCGTACGCGAAGATAATCCTTTTGTAAATAAATAGTTTATGTACACTTAGAAAAAAATGTCTTTATGTTCCTT
>JADKLZ010071522.1:21228188-21241459 GCA_021533235.1 Biomphalaria straminea
AGATCACAAGGAATGGGGAACTTTACTATCTTTGACTTACCATTCAACTGCTGCGCTTTTGGGACAAATTTATGCCAAAGGGGATCTTATTATGGCGAGCTTAAAAGAGGACTGTGTAAAAAGGAATGCCCCCGGAATCACTATAATGATCAACTCAGGCGCCTTTTTGCTCTCACTGGCATATAAGAAATTAGCCGGAAGCACACGTTTTCTGAAAAACACAGTTATAGACCTCTTATGAATGATACACATTTGCGATAGAAAGAAAAGCCCTTGACGAAGACAGGCACACACATCAAAAAAAAGAAATCTTAAAAAGGCCCCAGGTGGACAACGGTTTTGTCTGCATTAAAGTGATAAAAAAAATGTCGCCACTGCGTTGGCGTAGTCCAATGAAACAATGCACTCATCCTTAATCTTCGGTATTGAAGACATTGCGGTAGATATACATACGTGTATAAAATACACTAGCAAAATTTTTTGAAAGATAGAGGATATGGGTTGGTACATGGCTTGGTAGAGATATTAAAAAAGTATTAAACACCAGACAGGCACCAGTAGAGCCCTAAAAGAACCTAAAAGAACATGGGAAATGAATAATAATGACTTCGAATCTTGCCCTCTACATACTGAATGACTTGCGGGCTGTGACGTTATGAAGTTCAGTTCGGAAACATTTAACAAGAAAAAAAAATATTTTCAAACAAAAGTTATCCTCAATGCAATTGTTTCAATTAGTTTGAAGAAGAGGAGGTATTTGGATGAAAGATTCCGTGATCGCATTTTAAATGGAGTCTATACTTGAATTCGAACTGTAAAGCCTCCAAAACCAATAAACTAACCACTGTGCCAGAGAAGTGCTTTTGAAAATAGAATGTTTCTTAGATCACTGTTAGTTTCAATTTTTTAAGTTACAATGTATAATGGGGACTACTTCAGCCAGTCAAGTGTAGTTTCTTTCCCTTGTTGTTTAACAAAGAAAATGATAAATTACCAATAATTAATTAACTAATTCGTTTATGTTTTTATTCAATCTTGTTTTGTCGGGTACAAGAAATAACAGTGAATAGCTTTAACTCTTTCTCTCCGTAATTATTTGCCACATTCTGGTGGAATCAACGTTGTTATCGTCAGTTAGGAGAGAAAGAGTTAACTTCATCTGAGAATGGGTGTGGGAGAAATAAGGTGTTCAAACTTTTTACCAGACAGAGTGAGTAAAAATAACTATAACGTTGGGGTACTAAAGTCATTTCTTTTGTTAACATTCCATAGATTATTCTCGTTCATTCGGCTTGTTAAAACTTTGGCATTATAGAGTCTTGTATATAAACGTAAATGTTATTGCTAGTGTACAATGCCTTGTTAAGGGAGTTAACTCGGTAGTGGTTGTAAAAAGAAGGCTTTTAATTCGGTGTAAACGTTTTGGCATGATTTTAGCAAAATATAACAAACACCTTTCGCAAGCATTCTTCGCTGCCCGCTGTTTAACACTGCTCTCTTGGTTCAGATGGGAAAGTTCAAGTGATCTGATAAATGTGTCCAAGCCGCTTCGTCTTCTTTAGCTTTCACAAGTTTAAGCTAATTGACAAAAAGGGCAGAAATTGTTGCTGTGGGTGTTACCACTTTGTGAGAGGTGATAGATATTTAGATAACTCATTTATTATTGAAACATTAATGGTGTGCATAAAATGTAAATCTATCAACAAACACGCCAGTGCTTTCAGCATAATGTTACTAGAAGTAAAAAAAAAATAAAATATTATGTTATGACCTGTCTGCGAGCGAGTTCTTTATTTTATATTTATTTACTTATTTATTAGAGATACTGGATAAATACCAAAATGTTAAAAACACAATAATAAATACAACATCAAACTATAACATTTAAACAACAAGAGTACAATGTATTTTATACTCAGAAAGATAGAAAGATTGCATCGCATTTACATCTTTATACTGCGACACATTGTGTAAATCGTTGCGATATAAGAGCATGAAACGGGTTGCCTGAATCAGACCAGATTACCAATGGCTTAGCAGAGTAAAGGTCTTTAATTAACCCTACCTGGCTACATTAACTCATTGATACATATAAGACGCATCTATCTTAGAAAGAAGGTCTATTCTATAATAGGTGATGTATCAATACATACATTGAGCAGAATCCAATAATAAATTTATTATAAATATTTTCATAGTGATTATAAAATTACATCATCTCCGAGCAACTAAAAAAGTATCAAAATAATAACAAAATAAAGATTTTAAGTTCTAGGTAGGGATTTAATCAAGATAATTACAACCAGTGTCACAAAATATGAGTTTGATAAGTGCCATGTACGCTATTATCTTATTATCTCAAAGAAGGTCTCTAACGTATAAGATAAGCACAAGAATTACTTTGTTGAAAACAAAATACAATTCTGGTCTAGATGTCTGGGGTCCTAATGGGTCTGAACATTATAAAATAAGGCGTTGAAGAGCTAGACTGTTTCGGAAGCTAAAAATTGGGAATAGTGACATTTCCGTTTGAGTTTCATCAGAGAATGCCAACCTTGTCCTTTTAAAACAGCATTCTACATCAAGAGGCCCGATCAGAACACTGGCTCCAAAGCATCGCTGAATAAGAAAAAATATACAGCTGTCTGAGTTAGAAACCACTGCGCAGTTCATCGCAGATATTGGTCAAATTATCTGAACCCTCCAATTAAGAAGGCAGAAGATGAAGAACTGGACACTGCCTCTCTGGATCATAACCTTTCCATGTCCCGTCCAAACTACGATTCCCGGTGCCGCCACTGTAGGGAGCAAGAGGAAACGGTGTCCCCTATCCAGCATGGGCGTCCACAGCTAAACGAGATAACTCTATCTATTACAAAGCCATGAGACATTAACACCACTTTCGAGGAATGGACCTCCATCTCCTGATTCTTATCAAAGTTCATCTCAGGTTCAATTTATCGAATATATATTTTTTTCAATATATATGCAACATATTTTGCATCCAATTGACAGCTGTCAACATTTCGTTTTTTTTTAAGAACATCCTATTCCTTCCGGATTGATATATTTCTATTCTAATATTGAAATTCTAGTTGGCAGGTCGTTTAGCATCGAGGAAGCAGATGTGAGAGACATCCTGGTGAGTTTTTCTGGGTTGATTAATACATCTATACCTTGTTATAGTTTTTATTACAGGATATTTGTACTGTTGTATGTTCTTTAATGACATGGCCATTTACTTGTAAGTATAACAGTATATAAAAAGGGGTTAATGTTATGATTTAGTCTTTGTGTTTATTTAAGACAAAGTCAAGATCAGTCGCATTGTTAGATCTAATATGTTTATTTAAGACAAAGTCAAGATCAGTCGCATTGTTAGATCTAATATGTTTATTTAAGAAAAAGTATGCCTTTGTTGATTCACAAGTTTTATTAATATTATTTGTAGGCAGGAGAGCCGCTGGTCGCCCACTTTTACGGTATACAGATGTGTGCAAACGTGACATGAAGCTTTTTGAAATCGACACTAGCAGCTGGGAAAAAGTAGCACTGGATAGATCCACATGGAAAGAGAGCATAAGAGAAGGGTCTCGGATTGCAGATGCCATACACAACAGAGGCAGAAAGAAGGCTAACAATGCAGCTGCTCCTGGTGATTTTATATGCCCAACCTGCAACCGCAGCTGTGTATCAAGGATTGGCCTCTTTAGCCACACAAGACGTTGCAAAGGGAAAAGATCGTCTCACGAGACGTAAAATGCCACAGAATTTGTACATAGCTGTACTTATGTTGAGTTTAAAACAAAGTTCCAGTATTTCGTTATCAAGGCATTTACTCAGAATCCTAGATCGTCATTGTTCAATAATTATTCAAAATACAATCCCCGGCAGCACAAGACTTCTCTCCTACAAGATTGTGACATCTAATACAGAAGGAGCATTCAATCGTTACTTATAACACTAGAGAGAGACTTGTGACATATAGTATTGAGCCAGTATGCAAATGACCACCTCAGTATTCACAGTCACTAGCTCTAGGTAACACCACCTCGTCCCACCCGTTTTCACCGACCATTTCAACAGAGCCGACACAGACAGCCGTTAGGGCATGAAACAAACAATGGGTGTGTGTATTTCTCACTAGGACAAGAGGGCAACATAAATACACTACATGGGCTTGATGGGCAAAGTACGGCTCGCGGGTCAACTCCGTCCCCTGAAAAAAAAAAAATCCAGCCCGCCATATGTTTGGAAAAAAAATAATTGAAATTATCCATTTCATTCACAATGTAAGAATTCAAGTTTTCAATACCGTTGGAGTAGTATTGCAAATTTCAATTTGTATGCTTCACACAAAGTTGTTCTATTACTAGAATTTCTTGAGTAGACAAACCAAATTTTAGTTTGTGTACGACGCGCCAGAGTCCACCTAATTCCAATGGGTATCTGACACTAGTTGTAGAAGAGTAAAGGCGGTTGGTCTTTATCCAATGACACCCTCCTTAACCGAGGACCACAGAAACAGGTAAAGTTTAATCCTTTGCCAAGTAAGTCAAAAACTCCGAGAGGTGTTCATAATATTCAAACACATTCGTAAAACATTTCAAATATTCAATGGCAAAAAAAAAAACACAAACAAGTTGATTATAAAAATGTTTTTTAAGATGAGTGGATTTGCAAAGAAAATGTGGCCGTCTATAAAAACTATAATATATCAGATTATTTCACTTACGAAAACTCTCTATACATCCATGAACGATGACTACAGAGGAAAAACCAAAGTCGAAATTCTCAGAAAAATGTCATTAGGCCAGCATTTAGTTTGCTGCGCAGCCACGGGAAATATTGCACTCCTAACTAATCTTCGGAGGCCTTATTAGTTTGTTAGTTCTTAGACAACTACTACATATGCAAGCTATTGTACCGCCTGGACTTGGTGATCTGTGCCAAACGTCACAAAACTAGACAAATCGGATAGAAAGGCTACTACCTCATCCAAACTTGTCACCAGACATCTTGACCAAATCTAGTTTCTGGAAAAGCATGGGCTTTAGGGTGAGGTCGACATACTCCGCGAATCCTTCTCACTTTAATCAACTTTAGTCACCCCCAAAAAAAAAACAAACAAAAAAAAACTTGTGAGCAGTTTACAACAACCAATGTCAGAAATTGATTGACGGGTGAACTAGTTAGTTCAATTTTAATAACTACGTCCGAATCCGAAGCTAAATCGAATTAAGAAGAACTACTATCAAAACACTAGTAGATTCTTACATCGCATAAATTACATTTTAATCAGAGGCGTAGCTAGGCTGGGGAAAGGAAGAGGAAGAATTTTGAAATCCTGCAGGGCCCACACTTGAGGGGGCCCCCCAAATTAGTGTTGTTGTTTTTTTTTACATTAAATACTTAAAATTACCCAAATGCATGGTCCCTAAAAGGAGTCAAGCTACTTGGGCATCAAACGATGTCAAGTTCCAAGCTACGCCACTGATTTTTTATATCGCTAAATCTATAAAAATAAAATATGGCCCGCAATTTCATTTTTTTTTTGGACCGCTTCTCAAAAAGTTTGCCTATCACTGAAATAGAAACTTTAGGAGATAGAAAAAATCAATTTGTAAACATAAAAACAAATTTGAAGCTAAGGGCTGTAACCAAGGCTGGTACATACGATTTGGGAGCACCCCTGGGAAAGACCTGTTCAAAGAAGTTTCAGACATCATGGAGGAGGAGGCTTCTTTCTTTTGAGAGAAATTAGTGGGAATGCCACTGATATCCACAGACGTATGGATGGATGACATAGCGAACTGGCAGCAAAAGTTTTTAGAAAAATTGTCAAGTCAAAGAAAATCTCTGTGGCAAGATGTTGAATCCGGCTGACACAGGAGCTTTCTAAACGATATTGCAACTCTTCATAGAGCAGCGGGAAATGGGCGAAACGACTGTGGCGTAATCGCCTTATAGACGAGCATCTAGATCCAGTGCTTCAACTTGGTGTCTCATCGATGGCGTGGGATCTTCAGAAGTTGGATTTGGATAATCTTCCTACTTCCCATGAGTTAGTGTCAATATTATAGTCACGGGAGGCGCGGTGGCCGAGTAGTAAAGCGCTTGGCTTGCGATCTGAGGGGTCCCAGGTTTGAATCCAGGTGAAGACTGAGATTTTTTAATTTTGGGATCTTAATGTCGCCTCTGAGTCCACCCAGCTCCATTTGGTACCTGACATGACTTGGTCGTTGTGCTGGCCACATGACACCCTTGTTAACCCTGGGCGACAGAAATTGATGACCTTTACCCCATCTGCCCTATAGATTGTAAGGTTTGAAAGGGTTAGGGTTAGGGTAAAAAAAATTACTATAAAAGTGCTTCATTTTTTTGTGTAATTAAAAAAAAAATCTTTTCTGTTACGTAGCACACAACACGAGTGTTTTAAATTAAATGGCCCACCGGCTGAATAAGGTTTTCCATCGCTGTTTTATCTAAGTAATAATTGATTTAAACATTATTATATGTACGTTACCTAAATTTCTTGTCATCTGATTCCCTAGCGTCGAACAGATCCGTACCCAAACTTTAGACCTAACCGAGCTGATCCGTACCCAAACTTTAGACCTAACCGAGCTGATCCGTACTCAAACTTTAGACCTAACCGAGCTGATCCGTACCCAAACTTTAGACCTAACCGAGCTGATCCGTACCCAAACTTTAGACCTAACCGAGCTGATCCGTACCCAAACTTTAGACCTAACCGAGCTGATCCGGAACTCTACTAGTCATCGAACCGAACCTAACCCTAACTTAAATCTGTCCAAGCAGAACCGAACCCGAATTTTTTAAAGTTGGGTTCGATTCCCATCTCTAATACATACATAACACATATAGAAAAAAAAATGTGTTTCAATAAACCTTATTCTATATTTCATCTTAATATTAAATGTCACAGAAGCACTTCCGTGCCAAGAATTAGGGTCTCATAAAAATGTATACAATTAGATAGTTGTATTATTGAAATGTAATTGTTACAAGATGTCTTCATCGAAATTATGCAGGCTTTTGCAGACCAGAATTCTGTAGTAGAAGAAAGAGTGATTTAGATTCATTATCTAAGTCCTTTTCGGTTGCTGTTTGAAACGATTTGTCTAGTAATCAATATAATGCATATAACTAAAATCTAAAAAAAAAATAGTGCAAAAAAAATGCCTTGATTAGCCCAGTTCTAAGCAGACATTAATGTCCATAAATTTTTTTTTATCAGAATTCACGCTTGTATGCTGTTAAATGCACCAACAAATACAGTTAGCATTATGTTTTTCAGAGTAATGGGCTTCAATAGGAAAATAAAGGCAGTTCCTTTTGAAACAATCCCAATTTCAAGGACTAAGTTTAGCATGAATCATAATTGTATGACAGATGTGTACGTACATTGGTCTGCAATAAGAACAATAGACAACCTATTATAAAAAAAGTTCCTTTTCAGACCTTGTGGTCTATAGGGCAGGTGTTGTAAAGGTCATTTGATTCTGTGGCCTACGGTTAACGAGGGTATCATGTGGCCAGCACAACGACCAACCGCCTTTACTTTTCCCCATCAGAGCTGGGTAGACTCAGGGCGCTCAAGGATCCCGAAATAAAAATCCCAGTCTTCACCAGGATTCAAACCAGGGACCCCCAGTTAAGTAGCAAAGTGCTTCACCTCTCAGCCACCGCGCCTCATAACCTATTATGAAGTTTGAACAATTTCTAAACAATGTATTTTTTTAATTTATATTTTTTTAATATCATTTATTTTGTTTGTTGTTATATGATATAGTTCTTTTGTTGTGTCTACAAATAGAAAAATATAGTATTGAGTAACGAATCTTAAAACATAAACTACTGCAATCATTAACTACTCCAATCATTAATGACACCAATCATTAACCACTACAATAATAAACCACACCACTAATTGAACACGTCACTCATTGTCCACAACACTAATTGACCACACTATTCATTGACCACACCACCAATTAAACATACAATTAAGTAACCACACAACTAAGTGACCACACCACTAGTTGACCACACTGCAAATTGACCGCAACACTAATTGACCACGCCATTTATTGACAAAATCACTAATTGACCACACCGCTAATTGACCACATTAATCATTAACCAAACCTTTAATTGATAAACACAACTAATTGACCACGACATTCATTGACCATACAGCTAGTTTTAAACACTCGTAATTTACCACACCACTCATTAAATCCACGCGCCACTGAACACGCCACTCATTGACCACAGACACCATTCCTGAAAGTTTTTATGTCAGAAAAGGTCACGTGTATTAGGAAGAGAATATTCTTTTTTCAAACATGAATATTCAATTTGGGTCAATAAACCATGTCACCCTAGCAACACGTTGTCTCAATTTACACAAGCATTTCATCCCAGATGCAAATCTCGGAGAGAAAATTTCACTAATATATAATGTATGCCCCTTTTTATTGATCAGTACAGTGCCAGCTTTAAACCAACCAACGAAATAAAAAACAAGATTACAAAGAGAGTTTGTGTGATACACAAACTCAGAGAAGGCCCCCGTCGGAGTCGGATCCCTGTCAGATCCGCCTATTCGCAAGATGTTTCGGATGTTCCTTGTAAGTCCCTGGCTCAATTCCTGTATGCTCCTATCCTTAAACTATCGCAATATTTCTGAAAGAACAGTAAAGGCTAAATCATATTTTCAAAAGCCTTTAGTGTTTTTTTCTAACCGTGACGGACAGACTTACCAACAGACAAAACGCACAAAAATATGTTAGTTTCATTTTAATGGGGGCATTATACAATTTTATTTTTAAAAATTTGATTTTTTTACAAATTTAAGAAATTAGTTTAGAATCATGTCATTTCCGGTCTTTACGCTAGTACACGAAAGCCGCTGCTAAAAGTTCATTTAAAAAAATGTGCGTGACATCTACTTGTCCAGAGCATTTCTTATTGTAACATTTCCTCCCTTACATTTACGTAATTGTTTTAGAATTGGTGTTTTGTTATTAAAAAATCGCTTGCATGATTAATTTTATAAATTAAACGGTTTGCGTTTGTAACGAGATGGTTCTTTGGTTGTCTCGTTATGCCGGGGAATATTTCTATCTTGAACACGTGGTTGAAGAAATCTTGAATTGAAGTAACTTAATAATTGTAGATCTAGGATTCACAAAACCAAATACCTCTTGTAGAATAAACTCAAGAAACTTTAATCATATGGAACGTAAGTACAAATATGTACAATGATAGATCAATGAAGTGAAATCATATTACAAATGCATTTAAACAGAGCTCCTAATAACACGTCTTGTTTCTACAAAGTAATTTCATCGACTGCTGGGCGGATGTACTCCTATCACGTGCCTCGCCAAATCTCTGGCGCTAACTAAAATGTCTTTATTTTTAAATCAACCAATAGAATTCAAAGTTCAAAGCTCAAACATCACTGGGAAAACCTGGAGCGCTAACTTGTATGGAGTCATGTTAATTAATTCCCGAGACCTATGTCGAGGGTTTATATTTCCATTTACAAATACTCTTTTACATGTAAAATATATACATAAATCTATAATGGCATATGTGACACTCTTCTAGTTTCGGCGCTCTGAGTCTGACAGATGGACAGACGGACATAAATTCATTTTAAAAAATGTGCGTGATATCTACATGCCAAGAGCATTTCATATAGTAACATTTCCTCCGTTAGATTTACGTAATTGCTTCACAATTGGTGTTTTATTATTAAAAAATCGATTTCATAATAATTTTTATAAATTAAACGGTTTGCTTTTAGAAAACTAAAAGTAGCCGTTGCACCTAAACTTTTCAAGCCGCATTTAATGGTGAAAAAATATTTATCGTATCTCTTCTAGTTTCGGCGCTCTGAGTCTGACAGACGGACAGACGGACATAAATTCATTTTAAAAAATGTGCGTGATATCTACATGCCAAGAGCATTTCTTATAGTAACATTTCCTCCCTTACATTTACGTAATTGTTTTAGAATTGGTGTTTTGTTATTAAAAAATCGCTTGCATGATTAATTTTATAAATTAAACGGTTTGCGTTTAGAAAACTAAAAGTAGCCAATGCACCTAAACTTTTCAAGCCGCATTTAATGGTGAAAAAATATTTATCGTATCTCTTCTAGTTTCGGCGCTCTGAGTCTGACAGACGGACAGACGGACATAAATTCATTTTATAAAATGGGCGTGATATCTACATGCCAAGAGCATTTCATATAGTAACATTTCCTCCGTTAGATTTACGTAATTGCTTCACAATTGGTGTTTTATTATTAAAAAATCGATTTCATAATAATTTTTATAAATTAAACGGTTTGCGTTTAGAAAACTAAAAGTAGCCAATGCACCTAAACTTTTCAAGCCGCATTTAATGGTGAAAAAATATTTTTCGTATCTCTTCTAGTTTCGGCGCCCTGAGTGTGACAGACGGACAGACGGACAGACGGACAGACGGACAGACGGACATTTTGCACAAACCTAATAGCGGCTTTTTCCCCTTACGGGGGCCGCTAAAAAAAGAAAATGTTTTCTGGAGAGGAGACTTCAAGTGAAGTTAAAGTTTAAAGACTGCGATGAAAGATCATTACGCTCATTAATTAGTGATGACATTAATGATGGATGACATTAATGAGTGACATTAGCGAGACTTTGAAGTGCGTGGGGTATAGTGAGTGTGTGATGTATCTGCGAGGTGTTTGTGCTCTGTAGGTGTGAGTGTGTGTTTTTGATGTGTGTTTTCTAGAGGTGTCATAAAGACGTGTGCTTCTGTGAGTTGATCAGTATATTTCTAGTTCAAATGTACATGAAAAAATCGCCTGATTTAAAACTCTTTCTCTTCTAATTAACTATGCCATTGTTGATTTTACTCCCAATAACCTAAACTGGTTTTGGGTTTATAAACTTTAATGTGTGTTGCGTAAAAAAGGCATGCATTCTCCTACAATTCAATACCAAATATAACATTTTCTGATAACAATCCAAAAAAGTTTTTTTAAGTTTAATCATAACAGGATTGTGAACTACACATGAGCCAAATGAAGAATACTATCGGGACGAGAAAAATAATTCCGGAGAGAAAGAGTTATTATACCAGCAAGAAGTCTTTGAATAAGATAAGATCCATTCTGAACATCATTATTTAAATAAAATTCTCTATTCTGAGGGTGAGGTTGCTTTCTACAGCCCTGTGCTAACGTAGTTCAGTCAACGTTTTAAATAAAATAAGAAATTCAGTTTTTTTTTTTAAAGTAAAAATTTAATTCGTCGACGCCTCAAGAAACTGTCAGCGTTACATATAGATTGACCCGTAGAGTTAGCTTTTTCACATCTCAACCTTATGAAAGTTTACAAATCTCCGGGTTGGGCCGGCCTTAGGTCATTGGAGGCCCTAAGCGAAGTGTATAGTATGGTCTCTTAATGAAAAAAAAAAAACGCTGTAAATTTAAAAAGTTCCTGTATCTAGGTAGGTAAACACATAAACACATAATTAAATGTAAAATTCATAGAGCGCCAAGAGCGCGAATATGTTTCATGATTGATTCTTGATCGCTAGACGAGAAATAACGTTGTGACATATCACCAAATGGAAGAAACATATGTTGTCTGAATAGTAGATATTAACATTCATAAATAGCACTTGAAATATAGTAGAGTAGGATAGAGACAGAGTTCTGCAATGTTTAAGATTTGATCCATGTTTTGTATTTTTTCTCTAAAAAACGTTTATGTGAGTTCTGTGTGAGGACCCCCACCAATCGGAGACAGCTGCCCTATCTGCCTATGCCTTAGGCCGGCCTTGCTCCGTATAATCTAACGTTCTGTAAAAAAAAAGGATTGCTCCTTTGTTAGACAAGACATTAAGATCAACGTGACACGGAATGACAGTTATTGGCATTGATATGTTCCAGAAGTCTGTCTCAATTGCCAGGCACAGAAAAAAAGGGAGGTAATTATGGCACACGTATTTGTGAAACCATGTGAAAGTCCACCTACTGTGTTAAAATCATGTAACCTGGTTCATCCAACGAAAAAAATTTGGTGATATAGACTGTACAGAGCGTATCTAGTGGACGGGGTTTGGGCGATCTGAGACCATTCTTTATAGATCGTCTGAACGCCGACCTGTGGGCAGCGGAGACAAGTAGCTCGTTGTCATTTCGTACAGACCTGTGACGGAAAAGCTTTAACATATTTTCATATAGAAGAAATGTGTCCTCAGATGACAACGCTGTATCTCGACCTTAAGCGTAGTGGCAAGTGCATTAGAATAGATGGCAGAGGCCTTGAATATTTTTTTATAATGGACTAATAGTTACAAAAGAATCTCTTTATTTAGAGGCCCATTTCATAGAGGTGTTTCGTCATCCCCTCTGAAAAAGCAGCTTATGCGTTTTTTTTTTTTTTTTTTTTTTTGATAATTCTGGCTTGATAACGTTCTGGTTGATGGACAAATACCGATAATTTAAATGTTTCCACTTAATGTTTGGCGAGTTTTCAGTCTTCTCTCTAACGAATTATTTCAAATGAAAGCGCATTGCATTATTTGATAGCATTATTAACTGCCAAACTATGTTCTGTTGAGTTATAATTTCCCCCCCCCTCCTCAAAAAGGAATGGACTCATTTACTTTTGTGTGGTCTGTATGTCCGTCCGTCTCGTTTAGATCTCGTAAATTAGTAAAGATATTAAAAACACGACATCATGATATTTTAGAGTATTTTAGACCATTCAAAGTGGTGATGCAACGGCTCCTTTTTTTCTTTTCACTATTAATAAAACATATACGCGAGGCTATTTAATATTTACCTATTTTTAACACATTTAGATTAACTGTTTTAGATTTTTTTTGTCAATCCTTTTTTTTTACTATTGTATTGCTAAGTTAAGTAAGTTCTGTCATACTAACTACTATATTTATAAAAAGAAATGCTAACTTTTATTTTTGAAGAAAAAAAATCTAGTATGCATGTAAGTGGAACATAATTTACAACAAAAATTAATAAGTAGTTTTTTTATATTATAATGTGAACTGTAACAGGATAGAAATACAATGGAACACCAAACTATATGGAAGGAGAGAATTTTTATTTTAACGGACATTTTTTTTTCTTGAAGCTTTGGATAAGAGAGTAACCTTTCACTAAACAATTAGATCAGTTAGATAATTGTTATATGACATCAGTTAGATAATTGTTATAT
>JADKLZ010071522.1:21258388-21271775 GCA_021533235.1 Biomphalaria straminea
ATATATATATATAGATACATAGATAGATAGATACATAGATAGATAGATAGATATAGATATAGATATAGATATAGATATGTGCATATATATCTATGTATATACATATATAATCATATATTATTCTAAAGAATAAATGTTTTATTAACGCTCACTTACACACAGGGACTGGGGCGTAGCTTGAAATTTCCCATCGTTTGGGGGCCCGGGGGATTGACCTCTTTGGCGTCCCTGGATTTTGCGTAATATTTAATTTTTCATGTAAAAAACACTCACATGGGAGCCCCCATCTAGTGGGGGCCCGGGGGGATTTTCAAATTCTCCCCCCCCTCCTCCCCTCACCGTAGCTACGCCACTGCTTACACACGTTCATACCCTTAACCTACTTGGTGCCTACAACGACGAAGTACCTTTCACTATAGAAACCGCAACACTTAATTTTCCACAAACCCATTTTATTCCCAGTTTCGTCGTAGTAAATTGTGTACTAAGTCTACAGAATAATGCTACATAGTCTAAAATTCGACTTCATTTTTATTCTAACTTATAATTTTTTACTCCACACATTGCCTCTTTAAGATAAGATAAGATACTTTTTATTGATCCAATCTAATGGAAATTCAGTTTGATTACAATTGGTAACCTCTTTGTTTGTTTGTTTGTTAACTTGTAGATCTAGACACAGTTGGAACTGGAAGCAGGCTGTCCAGATATAACGTCATAAAGTTTACAATCTTATCAGTTTTTATAACCAATGTCATTCAGATATGTATTATAACTGGTCGTTTATAGCTGACTTCATGATGTGATTCTCGTAAAGTTAGGTTTATATCTGTTTTCAAAACTATGGGATGCACACAGGACCTCACAATTTTCATGGCGTCTATGTCCCGTATCAGAGTGTACAATATTAAATTGATATTTCTTTATACGCATTTAAATAGCAGGGCCGATTTGCAGGGCCGATTTGACGGATTGCTCCAATTGGGTCCGGCGCATTGCAGGGGCCCCGCAAATTTCTATTAATGCATATCACGATTAGTCATAGTTCTTGTTATGCTCTATTAAAGATGTAGGGCTTGAAGGCTTTACATATTTATTGTAGGCCTATCGTACGATTGACATCACTTTAGTGATCCCACTGGCAACTATTGCGTTAAGGTTGCTTCCTTTGCGTGTTGTATAACCAATGTTGCATTGTTGGTATAATAATCTAATTAATATTAATAGTTGTTATTGTGAAAAAAATAGAAAAGGTAGCCTCGCAAGCATCTATTTAATTGGGCCTCACAATTAGTAAAGCTGGCCCTGTTATATACATAATACGATGTACTATAAAAAGTAAAAAACAAATACCACCAGATGATCTTCAGCATTTTTGTACAAAGTTAAGATTTATTTAAAAGACGCTAATTTCCAAGTAATTATCAATCTATATATATATTCCTCTAAGTAAGAGGTCAAACACACAAAAGTTCAAACACACAACATGCCAGCGGCAAGTAAATAGGGAAGATCCCATGGCGTACGCACGAGGTGTGAATGGACCCAATCCGCACTATTTCATTCACAAAATAGCATAGACATAAATAAATATAGACTGGAAAAAGGAAGTAACTTCGTGTATCTTGAAAACACATGTATATATATATCTACTATTGAATTATGATTTCTAAATTATGAAAAAAATAAAAATTGCATGATCCTCAGTCTTAGAGATTAAACACAATTTATAGACATAAAATAATGTACACACAATTGTAATGCACACATTTTTGTTTCATAAAACTCTCTTTTGAATTTGTGTAGCGGAATGGAAGGGAGGTTAAAAAAGTGGAAGCCGGAAGAGATTATATTGTGTCGTTAGACTCTTGAAACTAGAACGACAATACACAGATAGATACTACTCTCAGGTTTGACTTTAGCGCGGGAAATCTGTTATATCATGTTATAAAAGGGTTCAATTTAATAATTTATACACCTAAAAATTAGCACGGGTCCAAAGAAAGTTCGGGACCCACTGTGGTCGCATATGTTGTTGTATTTTTTTATTCATGAATTCACTTATAACAAGTTAATGGGAAGGTCCCATGGCTCGATTATAGAACTTCTCTTCGCAGATATAGTTTTATGCTTTAGCACATGAACATACCAATTATAGTCCATTTAATCAAATTAACATTCAAATTTGTTTTTCTAAAGCATTGTTACATGAGTGCAGCTATATTCTTAAAAGCGCGTAAATTAAGGTCATAGTATTTTTCATTCATGAATTCACGCATTCGATTTAGGCCTACTTATATCAAGCAATTGGGAAGATCCCATGGCGTTGCATGCTGTGAATGGGAAATAATCTATCCAAATCCGCACTATTTTCATTCGCAAAATAGCATAGCATTTTTGTTTACTTTAAAAAGATTTTAATAATGTCCGGAAATTTCCAGGACTTTTTCGACCGGCGGCATAGCATTTAATAACATTTCAGGAGATTTCCAGGGGGCTCCTGGTAAATCAAGAGGTCGCGGGAAATCTGTTATATGTGAAAAATGGTTCAATTTAATAATTTATACATCTAAAATTTAGCACGGGTCCAAAGAAAGTGCGATACCCACTGTGGTCGCATATGTTGCAGTGCCTAAGGCATGCCTTGGAAAATAGCGGCGTATGATATGCCGCCGGTCGACTAGTATATTATAAAGGGAACAGTTTTATTCGAATTTGTATTGATTTATTTTTTATACATCTTCAAAGAGAACTAATTGGAAAATAATTTGGGAAAAGAAAAGAATTTTAGAAGCACAGTGAAAATGCTATTCTAAAATAAAACGTGATAAAGTGTTGGAACCAATAATGAAAAAAATACCAAAAAGAAGCATAATAAAAACCCCTCACTAAAATACCATTTAACATGCAACCGTTAGGCTTTACACTTAACCTACATTAGCATGTAGAAGGTATAGAATTGAATTGTAAATAAAGCTATATTTCTATTTTATTTTATCAACGGATATAAATTATAAAATATTGAAAGATAGTCAAGATTAGTGAGAGTACCATTTTGACATTCTTTCCCACTTAGACCTGGGAAACTCAAAGGCTTCCCAAATTGTTCATGAAGATTATATACGACCAAAAACGAAACTTACAACTCAGCTGTCCTATTCATTACATAATTGTTTTAAATGTAGTTTAAAAGTATATGAATATTAAATACAGCACAATAGGGTATAGTGAAAAGAACCTAATTGAAATATTATAACCGAAACATTATTAGCTCTGTTCCGTAGACTGTTGGACGATCTTGTACATATAGACATCAAATCAATCGAACATAATAGTCACACAGATAGTATCACATATACAAACATGTACCACGCACACACACAGACACACTCAAGCGATAAGTCTCCACAACTTAAATGAAAAAGTTAAAATTGCACTTACCAGGGAGGTAATTCCCTATCTCTCTTCCCAAAGACTTGTCTTAGGTTTCAACTTGAAATAAAGTCCAAAATAACGGCAATAAAGAATACTTGGTAGGTAAACACACAATTTCTTTTGAAGCAATATACCACCAATGTCGTTTTCAATATTGCATCTATAGAATAATTGTATAGTGTTCTCTACTCTCAAGCGTGTAGTCCATATCTGGGGTTAGAAAAAAAAAGAGTATGTTGCAGCTACTCACAAATTGTTTATGAAAACTAGTCAAATAAAAAATTCTTTATATAATTCTCTTCTTCCCTCAAGAGTTTGGACGAGCAAGAAGTAAAGGAAAGGTTATTCTATTTCTGAAAAAAAAAGAGGGGGGTGGTAGAAGAAGTAGTGTTCACCGGTCACTAAATAGCAGGGCCGGACTTAACCAGTTTGGGTAGGGATACGGATAATAAGTGAAAATTTAAGAGTTTTATTTGAAAATATATTCGTCTTTGCATTTTATTCATTCTTTACTACGCACAGAATTACTACACGAGCCTTGCGTGTAGCGAAGTCATACGGTATATCATAACAATTCTGTTTCCTACATAAATCACGCTCAATAGCAGGAATTACGAACAGGAGGCCGCGGGAAATCTGTTATAAGTTATAAAATGGTATCATTTAATAATTTATGCACCTAGAATTAGCGCGGTTGATATGAAAGTGCTCGGCACACTGCGGACGCATAGGCTGCAGTGGCCTAAGGTCGGCAATGCAAAATAGCAGCGTATGCTACGCCGCCGGTCGACTAATACTAAATAATTGGTTAGGATCATCAACATTCTTGAGGTCATTTGGTGTTTATTCAAATAAAACAATGTTTGTCTGGTGTTTGCTTTGCTTGAACACCTGTAAAGGTGGCAAGTAGATCTATGTGTGTAACATACTTATTGTGATTTCAGAAATTGAATTAAAAGACATGAAATTTGGTAAAAAAAAAGCCAAAAAAAAAATAAAAATAAAAATTTTATATTGTAAAAGAAGAGGGAGATAGAGAAAGCTATTGGAAGACAACATAAAAGAATGGACGGGCCTGACATTATTAGAGTGTCTATCTAAGACTAAAGACAGGAATGAAGAAAGATGGTCAACAAATCTTGCTTGGTGCCCAAAAGTCCAGCAGAGTAAGGGATAGATTTAGGTAAAGCCAAAAAAAATATGTATCAATTAGTTTGGTCGTCATTTAATGAAAATTTGTAACAGATCTAGATCAAAAACAATAAATCTGTGTGATTATAAATATTTTTACCAAGAGTCAGTGCTATTTTTCTGTCATACATTATGTATTATCGTAAATAGGTTTGAACTACATTGCGACTTAAACTAAAAGTTCTGATGCAACGCTTCAGCTATCTTTAGACATTAAAGAGTTTGTATTTAAATATACATTTTTAAACTGCTATTTTCATTATATAAATATATATATATATATATATATATATATATATATATATATATATATATTGCCATTTGTCTTTTAAAAAGTTTTAGGTATAAATATTTTACATGTATGTGTTTGCTCTTGCGAACGCCGCTATGGACAGTATAGAGGGACTTCTTATGGTCCGACAGCTACGCTGGGCAGGGCACGTATCCCGTATGGGAGACGAATGTATGCCAAAGGCAGTCTTTTTTGGTGAGCACTAAGGTGGTCGACGTAACAGAGGCACCCCACGGAAACGCTTCAACGACCATCTTAAGCGCCATCTTTCCTTGGCTGACATAGAAGAGAGCACCTGGCTGCATGCGGCGTCGGAACGAGACAACTGGAGGTCACTCACAAAGGCCGCGGGATACACATTTGAGACCAAAAGAAAATCGGCCGCCGTGGACAAACGCAGACGACAAAATGAAAATCTAAATCGACCACCTGCGGACAATAGGTTTGCTTGCCCTGGATGTAGGGGCTTCACAGCCAAGGAAATACTGTATTCCTAAATAATCTTCGGACTCTAAGACAAGCCTTATTGTACGATCTACTAATAATTTATATATTCTATTCTCTGGGATAAAAAAAGTTAAAATGCTTAGGACTGAAAAGCTTTGGCAAGAATAATCGTATTTCTTAATAAACATAAAATTGGGAAAATGGGATATACTCTGTAAATATCTAAATGCATAAATACATGAGATCGAATATAATATTTTCAACAATGATGATTAAAGAATAGCATGCTACATATTTGGAACCTGCGTGTTGTAAACAAACCATTTGCAAAGGATTCCAAGTCTAAAATAATTTAATGCTATTTGCTTTCAACAATAGAATTAGATCTAGTAAATGAACACTGAAAAAAAATCCTTTATTTGAAAGCATTAGCATCACAAACAACACCGGTTCAACAATTCTGTTCGTTGATTTCCCCTCTATGCAAAATTTAAAAAGCCCAAATGTATTCTACAAATGCAAAGATTCTATCTAGAAAGCCTGCTCGAATAGAATGATCAAACTGATCTAACCAGCCAAAGGACTAGTATATTTAAGTACAAATCTCAGACTTGGAAAAAAGTATTTCTTTTCATTTTGTTTTTTTTTTCTTCAATTTTTAAAAAATACAACTACAAGCCAATCTAAAATAAAAAAAATATCGTGAATCATTTTTCTTCTTCTGACACCACTGACATATAAAATCGATGTATTTACAGGGTTATTATAGGAAATCAAGAACGAAAGCTCTTTGTATCTCTTTATTTTAGAATGCATATCTTTTTAATTATTTTCCAAAAAAGGGTTATCTAAATTTGATTCGTTTTCATGTTTTTCTATTTGAAAAAAGTTTTTTTTCCTTTATTATAAACGTCACTTCCGGTTACAAGTAATTGAGACATTGTGACAAATTGTATCTCTGTGTGAGAGGTAAGGATGTCGTCTGCTTCGCAACTTCTTTGCCCGCTTCCGGTTCCACTCATAAACTGGAGCATGGAGTTTTATACCGCCTCCATGCCGACACGATTCTGGAAGGGAAGACACGTGACCTTGACAATGAAGCCGATGTGAGGGTGATTTGATCTTTCTGCTTTGGCTGAAGTGAAAATGTAAAAATTAGGCACGGAAGACATTTGCGAGACGAAAAAGGAAAACAAAATAAAACGCCCGCTAAAAGTGTCGTGATGAGCGGAGGCGTCGCTAGGGTTTGTGTCACTCGGTGCGAATATCTCTTCATTAATCAATCCTCCCACCCAAAAAAAAAAAAACAAAATTTTCTATTTGTAATGTGTCTTTATATTTTCTCTTTTCGCTAAAGCCAAAGCACAATACAATTAATGAACGGTATATACTACAAAATATGGCAGCAGTGCATAGCAAAAGGTTAAATACAGCGAAATATACACATATTTAAAACACTACAAAGAATATCTCAGGGAAAGAATGCCACACTTATAACTGTATCCCAATAATGAAGAAGTTATTTCCCCTTTTTATATCGAACTCATTAATTATCCACAATTAATTGTTTTTTTTTTGGTAGATACAATATATAACGCTTTAAACTTTCTGCTCGAGCCAAGAATGGATGCGGAAGAAATGTTGTGTGCATTTATCTAATGGGACAAAACCTTACATATTTAGCCACATCTCTGAATACTGAGAGGATAATTAACCTTGTTGGTATCAAACAACATAGTAAATTACCAGTAATTGTTTTTTTTTTACATTCATGTATGTCCTATGCTATTGAATAATTATGCAAAGTTTCAACTTGATCATAGAATGGGTGAGGGAGAAATAATGGGTTCAAAATGTTTATCAGACAGACAGACAGACAGACAGACAGAGAGAGTGCATAGACGTTTTGTAACTGTGTCCTCTTCTTCTGTTTAGTTATGCATTGTTTTAAGGTCAAGGTGCGGCAGGAAAAAAAAAAGTACTTAATCATGAACAGTATGCGCGGTGGCAGAGCGATGGAGCGCTTGGCTTCCGAAGAAGGTGTCCCTGGTTCGAATCCTGGTGAAAACTGAGATTTTTTTTTTATTTTGGGACCTTTGTACGCCTCTTGAGTCCACCCAATTCTAATGGGTACTTGACACTAGTTGGGGAAAAAGTAAAGGCGGTTTGTCGTGCTGGTCACATGACACCCTCGTTAACAGAAACAGATGACCTTTACATAGATCACATGGTCTAAAAGGGGAGCTAATCATATAGACAGGTGCTATTTAAACAAGATCTAAGATCAAACTTTCAATCGCGTATATCAATAAATTATTAGAAATATTGTATTTTAAATGAGTTGTGCCGCCATGACCATCTTTAGTTTTTTTAGAAAATGGAAGATCTTATACGTTAGAATGAAAGCACAATTATATTCACAAGAATCCTTTAATTATAGACGTTTAATTAGAAAAACGCGTTAATTAACCTTCTCACTCTTTGGAACTTTGGATTATAATAACATTGTCTTGAAAAAAGCATGAGCAAAAATTAATGACTTATGGACATACCAACTTTAGGTTCCTGGTTCTCTTCGATTGTTATAAACCTTGTTCAAAAAAAAGTTTAAACCATTAGCACTCTACAAAAGTTGTTAAATAACATCAGTCTATATTGTACGAAAAAATAGTGATACTTAAGATTTTAATGACTGATTTTTGACATTTACATCTTTACCTTCACTATGTTTACATGCCTCCATTTCTATTCGTGCGTGCATAATCGAGAAATGCGCAAACAAACGTTTCACTGACGTCACAGACACTGATGCTGCCACACGATAGGCATTCTTTTGATGTCCTGGTTTTAGGGTTACATATTGAGGTCGTCCTTGTTTACTGCCCACGAGATTGACCCTCCCAGGTCATCGGCTTGTCTGGACAGAGACGTGCCATTCCCAACGTCGAATGGCTGTCCACCCGCTTGGGGGAGTAAATGATCTATTGTCCAAATAAAAGGGGGACAGATTTGTTTAAACTGGTTAATTGCAGCCTCGCCGTTTATATTGAAACCACGGATTGTTTAGGACATACGCTCTTACGTCAGTCAGCAGGAATATGTTTGTGAGCACCCAGATATTGAAGACCGTTGGTTGAAACCATAATATCGCAATCGGATTGTGTCACAGAGATGCGAAAATACATAGATAAATAAATAAATATACATCCATACATGACACAAAGATTGTTAGACAATCAAATACACTCACAAGCATGCAAACACACACATGCACACGCACACACACACACTATATATATATATATATATATATATATATATATACTCCTTCGTGTTCGAAGATGAGCACATTTCTCATTCCCTATGGACTCGAAGATGGCTGTAAAGTCCAATCCTCGCTTTAAAAAGCCGGCCGCATATGTGACATGGGTGGGTTTTGTCAGTTGCAGATGGGCCTGCTTCATCTCTCTGCTTTCTGTTGGTTCGGCGCTATTTATATCAATTAGTGTTCATCATTCATTCACCCCATTTATCGCCACCTCGGCGAAGCTCTTGCTCTTTGTACCCCAGTATACGTTCATCCAAAACAAACACGGACACACACACTTTATAACACACAACCAAATGATTCCAAATGCAAACAACAATCTTTATCAACATATCCTCACAAAGTATCTTAACAATCAATCCTAGGGAAATATCACGAAAACCTATTCTAAAAATATATTTCAGAAATCTATTTTAATAATAGATTTTTAAAACGTAATGTATCAATAAATCCTGGCAACTTTTTTAAACAATATACCCCAAGAGATATTCTAACTATATATCCTAACAACCTAACCTGACAACCTATTCTAACGTACAATTCTAACAAAATAACCTAACCTGTTTTAACAACATATCCTAGAAACATATTCTAGCAAAATATCCTAACAACATATCCAAGCAAAATATCCTAACAACGTATCCTAGCAACATATCCTAACACCGTATACTACAACCTATACTAAGAACATTGCCCGAAAGCATATCTTAAAACCTAATCTAACCACATATCCTAAGAACGAGCACTAGTTAAAGGTCTTGCATCCTTCTTTCTGCTAAGTGTTAGTTTCTTCTCGTCTCCCTCTGACAAGAGATAGCATTCTTCTTTTTTTTAAAAAACAAGTAATTTCTTCCTTTTTGTGTGTTACTGTTTTATTTCCACGATGTCCAGCAGGGATAATTTTCTTGCATTTTTTTTTTTTTTTTTTTTTAGCCACTGTCTCTTTTTCCATTTAGACTTTACTGGCTTAGAAACCCCTTGCCTGAACAGGAAATTATGTGTCTTTTGTCTTAAGGAGGCCGCGTTCGTGAGTTGCCTAATGTCACGGCCACACTGTGGCGTCTGCTCTATATGTGCATGTAAGCCTGATGGCTAAATTGGTTCTTGGAAAGATTGCCGGGCAAAGTGTCTTAAAAAATGTGATTGGGGATTCTGTGAGCTGATTTTTTTTTTCTCTATTTTTAAGTGCAATTTCAAGAATGAATTCAAAGCACAGTTTATTTATCCAGAATTAATATTATAATAAAATGTTAGGTAGCATACAGTGAATAGGTCATTTACATTATAACAATTAGGCTGTGTATTTTTTATTTAGATCTTACAATTGTCCTTTCTATTAACCTGGAAAAGAATGTGTTAGCACTAATTTAGTGGACATTTATACTCTGGTGATGAACCATATAAATTTGTATACAAGTTGAGATTTACATGGAGGCGCGGTGGCTGAACGGTAAAGCGCTTAGCTTCCGAAGCGGAAATTTCGGGTTCAAATCCTGGTGTAGACTTGGATTTTGATATCGGGATCTTTGGGCGCCCCTGAGTCCACCTAGCTATGGCGGGTACCTTACATTAGTTGCAGTACAGTGTGAGAAAATATACGTTGTGCTTACCAAATGACACCCTCGTTAAGTTTTGTGCGTTACATATTTCTGGTCTTTAAAATATGTATCCATTCTAAAGCACTCCTCAAAAATGGCAATATACATTATTTCCTGAACACGACTTAGAGAGTCTAGAACAAATGTAAAAGGGAGATAATATTTTTTTATTCAAGGAAAAGCAAAATCACGATCTTTTGGTTCCCTCTATGAATCCCTGTCTAGACTAGCACGTGACACAAAGGACTCATATCCGATTTAGCTTTATTATATATTGATTTTTTTTTTGATAAAAAAAAAACCTAAACAAAATGTGAATGTTGACAAATATGCGCGTTTGTTCTTTATTGCATCTTAAGTTCAACTGTATTAGTTTAGCTATGTAGACCAGTGCTTCCTAAACTTTGATCGAGGAACTCCAGGTGAATTAATTATTATATTATTATTATTATTATTATTATTATAAAAGAACGAGTATTCATTCTCTGGCGCAGCCAGGGTCGAGTTTCGTTAAAGGGAAACAAAATTCATTGTAGTCCCTTTATCAGTTTCCACTGAGGAATTTTCTGGTGATGTGGCAGGTCTGCAGCAGTACCGCCCTCTGACAAGCAACGAGAATGTTCCTAGGAATGCCAAGGGCCTTGAAGGTATTTGTGAGGTCAGTTGTTATTATCCCCTCGGTTGATATGACAATGGGGTATATCCTCCATAGACGCTTAATCTCCAAGCCTAGGTTCCCATATTTTCGTTGTGGGGGGAGGGGGTATCTAGGAATTGGTTTCCCATGCTGCCTTTGGGCGCTCAGTAAACACAACTCTGCCCGAGTCGGGTGTCGAACCTCGAGCCCCCTTCTAGGTAGCCAAGCAAGCCAAGCTCAAGCCGCACTTAGCCTCTCGACCACGCTTCCCACATATCCCCACAATTAATCTCTCTATAAAAAATAAGAAACGTTCCCCGCTAAATATTCCGTATATACTAATCTACTTCTTAACAAAAAAGTTTGGAAAACAGGGATTCAGAGATTACAAAAAGTCAAACGTTTTTCTGTTACATCGTGAATGGTGTCAAAATGTAAACTAGTCCTAAGTTTTAGCTCAGTCAAACCTTATTTTATGACACATAGATTCCAAAAATTATACGTACACCAGAAAAATCTACCAGAGCTAAATTCTAAATCCCAACTTTCAGAATATACTTAACTCTTTCTCTCCGAATCGACGATACCAACGTTGATTCCACCAGAATGTGGTAGATAATTGCGGAGAGAAAGAGTTAAAGCCCTGAATAATACCTTTTGAATCCGAATACTGACATTTTCTAAGACATTGGGAAACAGTAAGTTACGTGATTCAGCTTCAAGGGATAAGGTGTTACATGTCAACTCCGACAATAGTATAATATATAATTCAGTGATGCTCAAAGTACGGCCCGCGGGCCAGAATCGGCCCGCGACTTGGTTCCATCCGGCCCGCCGAAACGTCGGTTCAAAAAGTAGACAATCCTCCCCCCTCCCTTTAAAAATGTATCTTTAACTTTGTTAGGGCCTTAACTTTTTCTCTGATGGATTGGTAACAAGTCATTTTACATTTGTGCGTTTATGAACTGGAACTCTGAATGTAGAATCTACCAGGAAAAGTGAATGGATCTTTTTTGTGGAACATGATTATAAGCCAACATATTTGGTTTGTAAAAAAAAAAACTTGCTGTTTCAGAAACAACAACAACATATACAGCGGCATAATAAAACAAATAGGAACGTCATCTTTGTTTGAGCCGTGTATATAATATAACTTAGTATAAGAGATTGGTTAAACTACGCCTAGAGATTGGAGTGTCGATGGAAATATTTACCAAAATGAGACAGAAAATAAGTTGGTGGTAAAGGAAGCTACTATGTTGCTCACATTTTAAGTAGAGAAATGAAGTCATTTTAAGACACGTACCAAATGATTGACTTTAAAGATCCAATAATTAATGTAAGTACTAGATCCAATCGTTTCAAATAGTTTCAGGTGAATTTTGATTTCATTTTTTTGTACCTTTTTGTTGACGTGGCCCGCGACACGCGTGTCGAAAGTTAAAATGGCCCGTAGGCCGAATTAGGCTGAGCATCTGATATAGATGAACTCTCATTATGAATACAATCGCAATGATGAAACACAGAAGACTAACTTAAAGGTTGTGTCTATAATACTTTGAACATCAAACAATACATCTAGATGTCAGATTTATCTGGCTTCGACTCACTCAGCTCTACAAAGTCATATGTAAGCTATTATAAATATTTCTAAATCATATCGTGACTATACCAAGTAATATTTCAGCTATAGTAAGTCATATCTCATCTAAACCAAGTCAAATTTTAGTTACTTCTCGGGAATATAAGCCTTTTTTCCATTTTACCAAGTCATATTTCAATTATATCTAGTTATATATCAGCTATACCAGGTCCAATACCAAATAAACTTTTACCTATATCAAAGTCATGTTTCACTTAGATCAAGTCATAACTCCGCTAAAAATCTCAATTATACCTAATCATTTGTCAGCTAAGCAAATTAACAAGACATATCTTAGCTAAACCAAGTCATATCTTGGCTAAACCAAGTTATATCTTAGCTAAACCAAGTCATACCTTAGCTAAACCAAGTCATGGCTCAACTTCCCACAAATCACTTGTATTCTACTGACTTAAACTAAACTCTACCAAATTATTTGGACTCGTCTTATCATTACTACTATCACCTACTTCCAATTTAGACTGGCCGAACGATTGCTCCTAGTTTTTTTTTTTTTTTCAGTGATGGCCTAAACTCCTATCTTAACCACTGTCCACAACAATACCAGACCATTGTCCTCCAGGGCTGAACAGACTTATCAACCTGTCAATGAATCTCCCCCCCCCTCTCCTCCGGGGCTCTCTCACATCCCAACAACGCATACTCCTTCGTCCCAACTCAGTAACGATTAAATGAAATAAGATCCACTTGAAAGAAAAAAAAAAAGACTATAGCTAGATGTTCTTGTTCGTTATTTCATTCCTATCTATCAATGAATAAAAATTTAATTTGAAAAAAATGAAGAACTAGATAAGAA
>JADKLZ010071522.1:21281775-21293950 GCA_021533235.1 Biomphalaria straminea
TTTTTTTTTTGTTGTTTCTCAGTTACGTTCTTTGTCGTTTTTTTTTTGGCCATTGTTGTTTTTATAACATTTATTTGTTAACTCTTTCTTCTATCTCTAGATATTTATTTTTTTTTTTTTTGTTTTAAATTTATTCAAACTTAACTAACTTAAGAAATCACTGTAGACTTTAAAAAATTACCCTTTATTAATTTCAAAAACCACTCCACAGTAGACAACGAAATTATGATCTAAACATTTATTTTTATTCATCTTGATATATACCATCTCAAATGTCAAATGATATCATTTAAAAACTTTTAATATATACAAATATCACATTTCAAATAGAAAATTAAAAGACTTTGCAAGGCTACATGTACGTATTGGTATCGGGTATCGGAATTTCCCTGTAAATCTAATAGATGAACTAATTTCTGTAAAAGAGCTTCTTTTTCAACGATTTTTCTATTCAATTTGTCTGTAAAAAGTATCTTTCTGTCTAGACTAGGACAATACTGCACCCCCTAAACAGATTACAGATATTTTTTTTTTACTTTACTTTTAAATCGTATGGTACTTGGTCCAAGTAGAACCATGACTAAAGCGATTTTCGAAGCTGGAAGATACTTGCAGTCCCTATAAGTGTCGTCTGCAAACATCTGGTCAGGTTGATCCCATGTAAATCAAACAGAGATAGACAGAAAGGGGGCAGAAAGAAAATGTTCCAGACGATTCATTACAGTAGACTTGAGTAGACCATATAAGAAAGAGGGAAAGACAACTAATGTACTGAACTTATAGCTTGACGTCTGCTGTTAGCTATTGTTATTATCTCCCTTGAGTATCCCGTTCTAAGAAATAATGTAAATAAGAAGTTTTTCCGGATAAAAATAGATGGTAGATCAAATGATTTATGTGTTCAAGAGTAGATCTTGTACAGAGCTGGGACCAGACAAAAGCAAGCTCTGCATCCATATAAAGTCAGTTGAACAGTGTGTGAGACTCATACAAAAGTGATGTGAACTAAAAATAGAACGATACACATATATAAATGTGCTTTTGGTATAGATAGTGTGCAGGGAATCTAGCCTTTAAATTGCTTAAAGATTTCCAAGTAATAAGTAACTCGACTGACAACAGCTAGTTCAGGTGAAAAATATTATTTAACGAAAGTTGAAATATAATCTCTTGTCAATCTGGTATAAATGTTGTTCGAACTTTCCATCTATATTGTTATTGTACAGTAATTACGCTGAGGTTGTCATTTGTATTCAAAAGGAATTTCCATTTGATTGGATCAATAAAGATTATCTTATCTAATTTTAATCACATATTGATTACATAATATACACATCTTTCATGATAAATGAAGAGGATTATAATCCTTGCTCAGACCTCCTGTAGGAAGGAAAAGGTAGTCAGCGGGTTGGGGGGTCAATCGACAGTCCCGAGAGTTTACAACCAGCTCTTCCAAACCAACTTTTAGTTCCCTTTCACACTGTGCGATCTATAGTGCAGGTCATCTATTTATTTGGCCAACAGTTAACGAGCAGGATGTCATATGGCCAGCACAACGATCAACCGCCTTTACTTTCCCCAACTAAAGTCAGGCACCCATTTGAGCTGGGTTGACTCAGGGGCGCCTTAAAAATCCCGAAATTCAAAATGCCAGTCCTCGTGAGATTCGAATATAGGACCTAAGCCACCACGCTCTCCCCCCCCACCTCAAAAAATACTACCGATACGCTTTGATTAGAAACAAAGTCTGCTAGATATTATTATGGTATCAGTGTTTTCAGCTTACCCTAGAGTTGTTATTTGTCTAATTATAATTCGATTGTGTGACTCCCACACAAGACATATTGTTTGGTCATGTAGTAGCAGGCAGGTCGTCCAACCCTTAAGTTTTACAGATGTATTCAAGCGTGACAAGAAGCTCTTCGGAACGAACCCCACAGGTGGGAGAAAGAAGCTCTACATAGGTCCACACGAGGAGCAAGCATAAAGGAGGATTACAGATGGCCAGCACACCAGTAGTAGAAAGACAGGAGACCATAATGGGGATCTGAAGTCCAAATAAGTCCTCAAACAAAAAACCAACGGCCTGTACTAATCAAACGTTGGCTATTAGAAACTGGTTGACATGATGCACCAACAGGTGGGAGAAAGAAGCACTACATAGGTCCACACGAGGAGCAAGCATAAAGGAGGATTACAGATGGCCAGCACACCAGTAGTAGAAAGACAGGAGACCATAATGGGGATCTGAATTCCACATAAGTCCTCAAACAAAAAACCAACGGCCTGTACTAATCAAACGTTGGCTATTAGAAACTGGTTGACAGCATGTGCTTTGGATGTTACATCAGTTAGATACTGACAGATTTTTTCATGTAACCTTATCCCATACTGGGAGACAATGCATACTTCAATTATTAAACAACCAATTCGCACTACAAATACATGTTTTGACCTAGATCACTATGTGAACATTTAAACAACTGTAGCATTGGGTGTTATATCATTGAAACCAAATAAACGTAACAAGAAAGACAAAGATCCCGGAAAAAAAAACAATGCTAATAAAAATAGTTTCAAGAATTATGAATGTATACACCTTGTACTATGTCGGTATTATTGATTAAGATTATGTGCTATTTTCAAGCTCTATATGTACATTCTAGTAAATTATCTTTTGTAGATCTAGTATAGTATTATTATATTATCCCCTTCCGACCCCAATAGGACAGATGATGTTAAAATCATCTGTTTCTTTGGCCAACGCTTAACGAGCAGGGTGTTATGTGGCCAGCACAACGTCCAACCGTCTTTAGTTTCCCCAACTAAACTCAGGTACCCATCAGAGTTGGGTGGACTCAGGGGCGCCCTAAAAATCCCGAAATTCATAAATCCCAGTCCGGGATTCGAACCCAGGACCTCAGGTTCGTAAGCCAGGCGCTTAACCATTCAACCACCGCGCTTAATTATATACAAATACCTGACACAAGAATATATTTAAGTAAGCAGCACTTAGGTTAGATATCAATTCTTATATTCCACTGAAGGGAAACAGGTTGATGTAGCCTAAGTCGTCCCTCAACAAAATAGGACCTTACTCTACCACGTCTGGAGCATATATAAAATGTTGAATTTTCTAAAATAGCGCTAATGTTTGACTATGATATTCTTTAGGTAGAGGCGTAATGCCGGGGGTGGGGGCAAGTGGAGAACGATGCCCCGAGCGCCACATTCATGGGGTGCCACACGCAGACTATATTTCTATTTGATGTTCATGAAATATGGTGGTGGGGCGCCTAGAATGTACTTTGAACACGTTTTGCTCAGTACGTCTCTGCCTGTAGGAATTACAAACTGGGCCGGCTTTACTATCTGCGGGGGCCCAAACTCTTATAATGCTAGAGAGGCACCTCTTGTGATTTTTTGATACAGTATGAATTATTACTATTACTTAGATCATCATATCAACATTAAAAAAAAACATCGTACACAGGAAGCAACTGTAACGTAATAGGCATCAATGGGTTAATTAAATTTACGACATTTGTAAGATATATATACGTTAACCCATTAAGTCCTACATCTTATTTAAAAGACTGTGACAAGAGACAAGACTGATATGTTAAATATAAACTGCGGGGCCCACTTGCAGCAATCGGTCTAAAGCCGGCCCTGATTACAAGGCCACTATCTTTTATTTCTGTGTTTCTTTTTCATGCTCTTCATGTTTCGGACTTTCCTTTAGAAATGAGGATAAGCTTAACGTCGTGTCCCTAACCTCCTGCAGGATAGCGAACAGAGTTGATATAATTGGAGACGATAGTGACGTCATCATTACGCACTGCAAGTTCCCTGTGATGAAATGCTTTAACTAAATTTCTATTAAAAAGTAACGACTATTTTGGATTAGTTTGATGGGTTTTTTTTTTCATCTGAGATCTGCCAACTATCGAAATACGTAACCATTGAATACCAGCAGAGAGAATTCTAAGCCATAAACGAGATAAATATTAAAAAAAAAAAGGTTGAGGTTTTGCTTATTTTATGGTGATGTTGAGCAACGGTTCTCAGAATTTTAAGCTTGGCGACTTCTTTTGACAATCCCCCACTCTATTGCGACCACCGCCCCTCCGGCGCACACACAGCAATTAAACAATAAATAAAACAATCTATTTTTCGATTGTCTTTGTCGACACCTGGCAAATTGTCAATTGAACCCCGAGGGGGTCGTGACCCACAAGCTGAGAACCACTGATTTAGAGGAATGTACATCGGATGCACCAGAGATTTTATTTATGGAAATGTAGTGCTTTAGTTTCTCTTTATAAGAAATTATTACGTTCTATGGAAGTCATTTTTTGGGCTGAACTTGATTTGACCTTTGACTGTCGTGTTGAGAACAAAAAAAACAAATAATATTGCCAAAACGTTTCTGTTATATAATGACTAACAGTAATAGGTACTGTACTCAGATACAAGGCGAAAGGCAAAGAGAAAAGATAAAGTTTTCTTTTTCTTATTGATCTATTTATGTCTTAAGTTAAGCTTTAAGCTTTTTCATAGGGCAAGATTAATATCGGGCGTTAAATAAACTCTTGAAACAAATAGATTGTTACAAAGCTTGTATCAACTCATTCTGCCTGTTTGTATGTCGGTCCGTCTGCTTCATATAAGTTTAATTATTATTATTGTGGAGTTTTTTCAATTACATAAAAATGTCTTTTTTTATTATTTTTTTTAAATATTTTTTCTAGTTTATTAATGTTCGTTTAAAGTTATACGTTTCATTTCGAATTCAGGATCGTTACTTCCTAGCCCTATTACCTATACAGAGCGACAGATATAGAAGCGGGCCGGGTTTCAAATTTGGAAACATCATAACGACTAACATAGAGATTTTTAGACGCATTTTTAGACTTTGAGGTTATTAAGTCCAAGTCCAATCTTCCTTCCGGACATCAAAGCACTGAAGTTCTAGTTCCTGCTGGACAGTAGGGCATTTGAATCTAAGCCCAATCATCCTGCTGGACTGCAGGACACTGAAATCCAAGGCCCTAATCCTCCTGATGGACAGTAGGGTATTTGAATCTAAGCCCAATCATCCTGCTGGACTGCAGAACACTGAAATCCAAGGCCCTAATCCTCCTGATGGACAGTAGGGTATTTGAATCTAAGCCCAATCATCCTGCTGGACTGCAGGACATTCAAATCCAAGGCCAATCCTTCTGCTGGACGTCAGGGCGAACCTGGATCCATCGTGACGAAAGTTTGAAGCGGATACCACCGAGACCATTTATTATACGAGGCCTGTGCACTGACTTGCAAAGTCACAACCTGTGGGCAGTTCAAATCAACAGCTCCTTGCTACGCCACAGGTCCAACTGACATGGGATCGATCTATTGGTCTAAACTGACCATAGGTTGTGACGTTACAGGTCAGTGTTCAGGCCTCTTAAGCGCTCTCCAGCGCAGCAAAAGACCATCTGCGTCATAAGCTGAAGGTTACATCGCATGCTATACATAGCTCAAACGTGTTATACAAATCTAAAGAATTGTAACGAATTAAAAGGACAAACATCACAAATATGATTTCTAGTAAAGTTCACGTTTCAGATTTAGCGATTTTGTAAAGGTCATCTGTTTAAGTGGCCTGCGGTTAATAAGGGTGGCCTTTTCCCCCAACTAATGTCATGTACCCATTAGAGTTAGCTGGACTCAGAGGCGCCTAAAGATCCCGAAATTAAAAGTCCCAGTCTTCACCAAGATTCAAACCCGAGATCCTCGGTTAGGAATTCAAGCGATTTACCGCTCAGCCACCAAATATTATTCCTAGTACTTGTATTTTATGGATAAATCGAAGAGCATTTGCTAACATACTTAAGTACTGAGACTTCTATCATGATATTCTTCTATCATATCAAACCTATATGGCAAGGTTTTTTAAGTTATTCATAAAAATCACTACGTCATGGAGTTCATTTGAATTTCACAACTTAAAAAAAACATATTTACTAAATCAATAACATCTGAGGAAATGACAATCTTCCTTTAGACTTTAAGATAAACACATTTTTATTTTGTTACACCAAGTTGCTCATAATCTCATTTTCAATGTAAAGGAAGATGATTACGGAGCCCAGCATAAAAAAAGTAGAATGCCGATGATTTGCGTTAAGAATTAGATGATAATTGAGCGGACTATTCATTACAGTTCTTCGGGTAATTGGCCCCTGATAAAAAAAATATTTTTTTTTTCACATTTCCCTTCCTCTAAACTATGCATGCATAAGAATGTGTTGGCATTTGATAATTGGTAAAATTGTACACGCTCATTAGGCAAGACTTCTTTCTATATTTTGTTGTTCTTATTAGCAGATGAAATTACCATACAAATTTACTGAACTGACATTTTTCAGGTAAAAAAGAGGACATTTCATCAAATACAATTTCTCGTAAACAAAGATTAGGTCAGATCAACCTTATTCCTTCCACCCCCCCCCCCCCCCCAAAAAAAAAATAAAAAAAATAAAAGAATAAACACACACACACACACTCCCGAAACGTTGGAATCATAGCTCAGAGCTTCTATCGTCTTAACTTAAAACCAATAAACTTGAGGCGAAAATACAGCTAATAGTAATATATACCAGCAGCAATATATGTATGCAATACAAGTAAGTTATCTGCTTAAAATTGAGGGGGAAAAGGGGCATTTCGGGAGTCAGTTATGGAGATCTGGTCTCAAACAATGAAATCCTATGTCAAACTGAGGAGTCGAACACTTAGTGAGGTTCTGTCAGTGCGTCGCATGAGGTTTGCGGAACATGTTCTACGACAAAGTGAACTACGCATACAAAAAGTTGCGATGACATGGAGGCCAACTCGAGGAAAGCGCAAACAGGGACGTCCTCGTATAACTTGGCGCCACACTTTCAATGAGTACCTCAGAGCAGTGGACACCAGGTGGGAAGAGGATTTAGACATTGCCAGCGACAGATCTTTGTATAGACAGCTTGCCGCCCAAAGCGCCGAACGCGGCGAAGAAAAATCTAACTCTTAGCAAGTTTTAGAAGAATATAATTACAAAAATGTGTCGACCTAGTTTGTCGCAATTTAATATGCGACTTAAAGCTTTTCTAAGTCATTTTAATGGCTATTTCCATGCTCAAATGTATTTAAAAGAATTCGTCCTAGCATATGGAAAAAGAAATGTACATGCACAAATTCGTCCTAGTATATCGAATGAGAAATGCACTTTTTTTTGGTCTTTCATAGTACTTTATTAGGTTTTGTTTTGCATTATGTTATTTATAGGTTATTGTTCAAAAATTGACGTAATGCAGATTAAATAACATTTTAAGTTTATGTTCCTGTTTAGTTTTTTAAAAATTCCACTTGAGCTCTGTTTGGATATCTTGAGAATCTAATCATTTGGCGTATTGTCCATTCTATTTATATTTAGAATACTTTAGTATTTTTTTAGTGTTTAGTCTGTATAACTGGTCATGGTTCTTTTCTATCTTTCTTAGCCTAGATTGTTAGATATATTTATTTCTGTTGGTTCAATGTTTTACAAGCTTCCGTTGTGATTATTCAATATTGAGGGAAGCTATTTGTATTACATAACTTTTAATGTGAAAAATTAGATGTACAATGATAATCATTTAATGATAATCATTTAATGATAATCATTTAGCATTTTACAAAAACCCACTTGTAATTCGTAATATGTTTGGTAGACATTTGAACCATCTCAACTGTTGTTTCAAAAACCAAATAAAAAATCCGATCAAATTTATATTGTGGTATATTAAAAACAAATTAAACCAAGACGATGCGTTAAAAAAAAAACAACAAAAGTAATATTGGGTCACATGTTTGTGTAATTGAGAATTAACATTAAAGAAATCTACAGATAAACTAAAGAAGAATTAATAACAGCAAAAAAAAAAGAGAAAGCTATCGACATACACACACCTATTTTCTTTAAAAACAGATAGAGATCTAGAAAGTGAGAGTAAGAGAAAGAAGAAGAGGGAAAGAGAGAGGGAGAAAGAGAAATTTAAGAGAGAGAGATAGGAGAGAAAGAAGAGAGTGTCAACCAGTGGCGCAGCAAGGTATTCGTGGGCCCGGGTTCAAGACTATCTTGGTGGGCCCCCTACCCAAAGTAAGACGAATGTATAGTGTGACAGAACTATTGAGTGATCTGAATGTATGGGTATATTAACCAAAAGACATTCCAATACTTTCTGCTTTATGTAGATCTTGCTTCTCATTTTTTCAACATTTGAAGGAAACGCTGACTTCGCTTATATTTTTGTTATCTAAGTGCTGCAGCTTCCATGCATTTTTTTACATTTGAGAAACACAAACTGCTTTGGTACATCAAAATATCCTGATCTCATTGTTGTTAGAGCATTGTCCCTTGATGACCGCATTGTGGGCAAAAGTATTATATACTTTGCTCTTCCTATTGAATTCAAGACGCGCCCATCTTGAGATGCATTGAGCAAAAAACACAAAGTCATAGAAATCTGCAACGACTTGAACACAGCTGACGGAATCATTTAATATCAAGTTTAAATCGTGGTAAGCAAACGTTAACATAATGCGCGAGCGACTTCTTTTGATGAAGCAATACCCGAAGACCATTCTAGGTCCTACTATCCACTTAGGCCTATATTGGAAGCACCATCATAGCTTTGGCCTCGCAGTTTATTTCAGGATAAATATGGATTATTCATTAGTTGGATCATTTTCCACCCAATTCTGCAGACGTCTGGTTCTCACAAAAAACGAGAACCTAAAAATTATTCTCTAATTTTCTATTTTCTGGGGTATTCCGTCATTGAGATCACAAACCGTTTTTTTTTCAAATCATGCTAATTTGATCAACTTTTATATAATATGTCTTGAGTGCTCTCAACAATGAAAGAGAAAAAATGGCGCGGATCTGACCTTGGTATTTCAGCCAGAACTGCATTGCCCAACAGCTCTATTTTCTCGTTTTGAATCTGTGGGGCTTTGTTTTCCATTTAAATTTCAATATTCATAGCAATTTCAAATAAAGGTTTCACGGATTTTGTATAAATATAATGATGTTAAATTTCTTTAAGAACTATAAACCAAATAATAAGCATTGGTTAGAGTTCCAGAGCTAATGCCCAGGCATCCATCTTACCGAGATGATCCATAGTCGCTTCGCGACTGAAGGAGGCTATAGAGAGATATGTTTGGATAGATCAGCTGTGTAGAGAGGGGGGATTTCTGTGTGGGCGACATCGTTCCGACCACAGCTATGAGCTAATGCACCGGTATTCATCTCCGAAAGACACTATTCCATGATAATGTTTTTGTAAAAATATAATGCTGTTAACTTTCACTAAGAACTACCAACAAACACTAAGCATGGGTCAGAGAAAGACACTATTCCATGATTTACTTGGACATGTCTCTATCTTCTTGTCCTGTTTATAAACCTGCTCCCCAATTTGGTTTAGACGTTCATTGTAACGGAACAAACATATTCAACTGTTTACGATACATATGTAACTTACTTTTTTACACTAGAAAAAGACAACAAACAATGTGATGAGGACTTCCGAGGACGCTGTCCTCCCAAATGACCAAGTATCTACTTCATTGGCTCTGACACATACGTTTTAGAGTCACTACTGATGAGATAGTTATTTACCAACTCATTTAACACAGTAAATCTTTTTTCTCATTTTAAATACATCAATAAGTACAAAAGAGTTGTTATAAAACATTATAAATACAGAAAAAAAAGAAACTAATTGAGCTTTGATAAAATTGAATACTTAACAACTGTTTCGAAATTTTAATTCGTGAATTATTGTCATCCGTAAGTTGTCGCGTGGGCCCCAACCAGTCACAAGAGTCGTGGGCTCAAGTGCATCAACTCCTTTACATTATTGCTACTCCATTGGCTGTGGGCCCCTAATGGTCGTGGGCCCGGGTTCATTGAACCCCTTCGCGCCATGGATGCTACGCCACTGAGTGTTAACGAATAACATTTTGCAAGAACAACAGCGCTGGGCTATACCAACATTTCTATTTGCTTCTCACACACTAAATGTGCAAACAATTTAATTCAATTATCTCTGTAAACGCTTACCAACACCTAAATTCACGACTATTGTCCACATAAGCATATGCCTGTCCCTAACCAGTTCAAGTCCAGTTGCTAGATATAGAATATTTTAATTGTCTGGAGTGGTGGTCAGTTTATAAGTAGAAAGCAATCAATAATCAATTTAAACTACTTACGTTTTGAAAATGTCCAGAATAAATAGGAATCTAGTTTTTAATCCATTCAAGTAACAAGCACACAATAGTCTAATACAGTATAGATCGATCTAATTTACCCAGAAAGTATAGATACTAGTCTGTAATATTATTTTCTTTAAATATCGCAATTAAATTTTTAACATTAGAATTACATCTTATGATAACTAAACAGAGGATATCTATTTCACAAGGAGGCTGGCTACAGTAAACACTTCTATATAATTTTTTTCTACACTCTAAAATAATGTTATAATTACAAAACAGATGTTGTAATTTGTTTTTTACTTTTTTTTAAAATGTTCGTTAAAATTTAATTATTAATTATTATAAGCTTTACAATAGTATGTTAGAAATATCGATGTTGTGTTTGTGTTGTATTTTATTTTGGTCTGTTCTTTAATTGTGACATAAAGTATATCATTTCTGAAAGAGACTGTAATCAGTTCATGCTTTAACTACACATCTAATAACAAAAATTGTATGCGAAGTTCACTTTTGCTTCAAATTCACTTTCTAAAAGAAATACCTGCGCGTAAAAATACATATAAATAAAAGAAATATATATTTACGTTGGTCAACTTTAATTAAATTATCATTACGATAAGTTGATGTTGATTTAATGCTACAAGCGCTGTTTTAAAAAAAACCCACTAACACCGATGGGAAAAAAACCTAGACCTTTGATGTGTCTGAGTAAGAATGTACTGATACTGCTCGTCACCTCTAACGCTCTGACCAAAGATACGCGGGGTGTCGGGAGCAGCTCGCGCGCGCACTCCGTGGCACAGGTTGGTCTGCGCGTGGGGACTGCTCACGACTAACGTCAAGTCAATGCCGGAATCCAAAGAAGCAATCGCGTCACCAGAGAGAAAAAAAAAACAACTGACACGATGAAAAAACAAGCGTACTGGCTGAAAGATCAGTTCGTCCAGTTACCTGGTCAGAGAAGAGCTACCACAGTTCTGTGCGATTCTAAAGTGGACGAGGCTGAGGAAACATTAATAATGAAATAGGAAACGAGAGTGTTTCTTCGCAAGCCATTTTAATCCAAGGGTTTCTGGGGATAAATCGTAAAACAAAACACTTTTGTCACAAGGTTACAAAGACAGTTTGTGTGGAAACACAAACTTAAAATCGGCCCCAAAAGTGGTCCACCTAGGAAGGTTTCAATATTTTCAGAAAGAACATCCGAATGAAACTATATCAAAGACAAATGACTGATAAAAATGAAGATAGAATTTTGACAGATCCTATGTAGTGCCCCACTAATCCTTCGGAATTAGGCCTTTTTTCTTGGCCTCTTTTTGGGTTGGTTACTTAGATAGTAAATACTCAAAGGTTTGAACAATAATAAACGTGAAGTAAAATGAAATTTATAACATTATTAATTGTCTTAAATTAGTTCTGATATATAATGCATACTAATTAGGTTTCTCTCTTTAAAAAACTGCTTGCATAAGTGATTTTTAAAAATTAGATTTTGAGCTTTTAGAGAAGAAAAAGTAGCCGTTGCATCAGATCTTTGAATGATCTAAATTATTGTGATGTCCGACTTTAATTATCTCTTCTACCACTCAGCCACCGCGCCTCAAAAGTAACTTTTAACTATGGCTTATGGGTGTGGTGGAAAATTTTAAATATCATGATCTCAAGTACGAATGTAAGCTTTCATGGTTTCTATGTTTTACATATTCTGGTATTTAATTCTGAACAAACACAAGATTTTTACATCCTATTCCGAACATCCTATAGGGCACGTGGGGTTTGCGTTAGGCTGGATTCGAACCCTGAACCATCAAGACGTGCCATGAGCACATACCACACGACCTAGCAGTCATCTATAGTTACTCTAAATGAAAAAAAA
>JADKLZ010071522.1:21302516-21313551 GCA_021533235.1 Biomphalaria straminea
TGGCTCTGACGTCACTTTCCCCCAAAACAAATCATGAATCGAGATGTCGCCGTGGTGAAAACGCATTTTGCAGACCCCCATCCGACGTAATCATTTACTACGTCAAGTCTCGACACGCCAGGTATTAAGCATCAGACGGGACCTGAATTCTCTCCCTTTCTCTACCCTTTCTCCGGTTTTACCAAGTCTTGCTACCGTTTTCTCCCACATTTATCATTCGCTCTCTTTGTCTTCCTCTCTCTCTCTCTCTCGCTCTCTCTCTCTTTCTCTCTCTCTCTCTCTTTCTCTCTCTCTCTCTCTCTCTCTCTTTAATTCACCAAGCCTATCCTAAGATTTCGCCAAGTCTAAGAAAAAAAAATCCCCGTCAGAAAAGGAAAAGTCAAAGAAAAAAAGATGGTGGCCAGGAAAGGGAGTCAATCCACATATCCGGTTGAGAAAAGTCTATTTTCGGCGTTTCTTTCGGGAGTCGCGCAGTTATCTTCGCCGTTCCAGATGCCCCCCCCCCCCCAAATATCCTTCACTTCGTTTGTTTGCCATTCATCATAACGGCCAGTTGTAAGATCGTAAGGCGCGGACTGGGAAGAGGTGGGCAGAGATACTTCTAGCTTCTGGACAATACATCACGCTCGCGAACACACAGGCGCAACCACAGGCAATGACGACTGCTCATATCTGTGGGCACACAGTCATAAATCTGTCTTCATACGCATTTCTTTTGTTTTCGATCTGTTCCAGGGGCGGCCAAACTACGGTCTGCTGGCCATATCAGGCCCCTTGGGGCAGTGCTATCAGTCCCTTCAAAACTATTGCCCATTGAACATAAGGAAAATGTAGAGACTAGAGTCTTTTTGGATTGATGTGGCCTATAACACGTCAGCCAGCCACATAACACCCTGTCCGTTAACGCCACAGAAACATCATCTGTCCCATAGATCTTTACTTTAATTTTAACGTGTTTATGATGGTATTGGGTAGCCTGCACAATGACCTGAAGCTTTTAACTTAAAATATGTATCCCATACACTTAGTACTATTAAAGCGTTCTAGCTCAGAGTGGCCCCCCCCCCACACACAAATACGACACATATTTTGTGTGACAAAGAAATCCAGTAGGATATACCAGTACCCTAGACCAGTGATGCCTAACCTTTTTCCACCTATGGGCCATTTTAATTTCGCGGGCCTCATTGCCAAAAAAGATTTTTTTTAATTAAAAAAAAAACTAAATAAAAAAAAACTATTATATTACAAACCTGCGACTCTAGTATTTACTTGTATATTATTGGCCTATTGTGTACTGTTCTGGAGAGTCCTGGACCTTATATTTCCGCCACATCAAAAAGCTAAACGCCTTCCACCAACGCTAAGAAACATTTTAAGATGCATTGGTCTGACCACATACAGATACTAAAATCTTCACTCAACATTTTAACATAAGCAGTATCAATGCCACGACGAAAAGGTCGTAACTTCGATGGGCGGACACGTAGTGCGCATGCCAGACAATCGCCTTCCCAAACGACTTCTGTACAGGGAAATTGTGTGCAGGAAAGTCCTCCCAAGGGAGGTTAATGCAAGATACCATTAAGAGCTCCATTAGGTATATATATAATTCGTCCATCGTAGTTCGATGAAGACCACTTTGTCATCCAGTGGGCTGAGGGCTTTGCACTGGAGTTTTGTGCCTCCTCATGTGGCTGGTGAGACCTATGCGAGCCCGGAATGTTCGGCCGCACTCTGGGCAGGTAATTCCAGCTGGAGCTAGTGTCGTTTGCCTTGCTTTCCTTCTCCTTAGGTAGTGAGATATTGACATTCACAGTTTGGAAGCACACCTCATGGCCTGAAACTGTCAGTGTCCTAGACACAAGATACGATGCAAGGACAGTGGCCAGCATGAAAGAGCATGAAAGAGCTAGGAGAAGAAGCAGTCATATCTGTAACTGATCAAACCTACCCATGCCACATATGTGTCCGACCTTTTGAAGAGAGGATTTGACCTTGCAGTCATTTTCAAGTTCACAAGAAATGATAAATGTGATCTTCTTCGACCACGAAGGTGGAGCTGTATTGTCCTAGCATACTAGATATGACTTTCATCTATTTCTTTATTAACTCCATTTAAAATAGTCTTTGATGCAACTTTTATTCTTACTCTTGTGATGAGATAACTGCGTGGTATTTTGAAGACCTTTCTTTTTATTCAACGTCACAGAAGAGAATTTTCTCTTTAAATTTATATTTTCCCCGCCTTTTTGTTTTCTTTTTCTTGATCCAGATGGTGATCTAATCCCTCATCATTCTGATTCAGTGCTGATCCCTGGCGGTGGGGGAAACAGGCGGTTGCTGCCCCCTAGCGGCCAGAGGAGCCACGGTGAGCGCTTCTGCAATTCTAAGGGGGATTACTCTTTCTTTCGAAGCAATTTCCGGGGAGAGTATGGTGACTCGGCACTGCTTGCTGAGGTGGCCGTATGCGACCTGACGTCCGTGCGGCGACCCGTAATTGAAATTTGCGTTGAAGGTTGTTACAGTAGAGTAAGATAGTCCAGGCAGACCCGCGTCTTCTGAATGCTATATTTATCTTATTTCCTATCCATTTTATAGTGTTACTTCCTCAGCTGTTCTAAGAGTACTATCAACGAGTGATGTTTAGTTTGTATTTGTTTTCTTCATCTAAAGTAAGTATTCTTGGGTGTTGTTACTTGGTCGAAATGCGAAATAAATTTTGTGGTCCCAATTAAATTAATGAATATAAAAATGAACACAAAACAAATAGAATAACGTAATTGGAATTCTTTGGCCGTGGGCGCGGCGGCTGAGCGGTAAAGCGCTTGGCTTCCGTACTGTAGGTCCCGGGTTCGAATCCTGGTGAAGACTGGGATTTTTATTTCGGGATTTTCGGGCGCCCTTGAGTCCACCCAGGTTTAATAGTACCTAACATTAGTTGGGGAAAAGTAAAGTTGGTCGTTGTGCTGGCCACATGACACCCTCGTTAACCGTAGGCCGCAGAATCAGATGACCTTTACATCATCTGCCCTACAGACCACAAAGTCTGAAGGAGGAACTTTACTAATTCTTTGGCTGAAACCCTACCACGACACAAAAATCTCGTCGTCGACTTCGAAATCTCTAGGCGAAGTTTATAATTTTTTTTTGTTTTTGCGGCTCAAACTAAAAATTGCGTCATTTTTTATAAAGCCATATAGATGTTGTTTTCTTTTTTTAACAACCACACTTTTTTTTTACAAAATAAATATATTGGCTAACTATCATGTTCCACAATAAACTAAAGAGACGTTCACTTTTCTTGGTAGATTCTGAGTTCAGAGTCCCGTTTAATAAACGTACCAATGTTCAATGGCATAGCACCAATCTGTCAGAGAAGAGGAGAGGACTCTAAGGTAGGCAGAGGTACATTTTTTTTCAAGCTTTTGTTTTCTTTTAGAGAGTGAAAAAAAAAAAAAGGGGGGGGGGGATTTTCCACAATTTGTACGTCGCGTGCCGTATTGTGGGCATCAATGTCATAGGGTATACGCTGACATCTGTGCTTTCCTTTGCATTTGAATACACGGTATGGATGTAGTACGTATATTTTATAATCGCGAGCTTTAAAGTGGTCAACATGTTATTTGTATTTAGTTTTAATGTTTTCAATTAAAAGCTGTTTGCGATTCATCGTAACACTGAAGGTTACAAGACATGATTAACCATCAGTAATCAAATTTAAAGTATCATCACTAAGTACTGGGATTTTCAACTGCGGAATTTTTCGGACCCCCCCCCCTCTCCATCTCTGAGGTCTAACTATAGAAGTAAAGGAGGTTGGTCGTTGTGCTAGCCCCATCACACCATTGTCTACTCTTGACAAAAGAAAATACAAACAAAAACTGTGTGGTCACATGATAAGGTCCCCGGGTCTTGAAAAAGCCTTTCTGCAGGGAACAGTGCCAGGGAAAAAAAGAGAACGCAGACTGAGAAGAAAGCATCAAAGAATGGACAAACCTGTTATGAAAACAGATTCTAATCAAGGCAAAAACGACAGGCAGTCGAGAGAGATCATGTGTGGTGCCCCAAGGGTCCAACAGGCTAGATATAGGGATAGATGAAATGGGTTTTTATAAATTAGCCAAAATGCTTTTCCACTGTTATCAACAAATGTGATTCTTTTACTTAATATTTTGTTTTAACTATATGTCTTTTGTTTCCTTATAACAGGTTCACTTTTTATTAAAAAACTAAAAAACCCATCTCGACCCACAAAACAAACCTAAGAGCTGTGTCAACATGGATGAAAACAAAAATTGTACGAAAACCGGAAGCCAGTGATTTATGACTGCAGACGAGAGCAGAATGGCGCTGGTTCGGAATTAATCAGACGCTAGTATCGTGTGCTCTAGACCTTGACACTCGCAGTGAGTCAAGACTACAACGACTCGGATTCTCCATCTTTCATCTTACATTCTACAGAATTCAAAATTGTAAGGATTGTGTACTAGATGACCTCAGTTTTTTTATAAGTGAAAGCGTTCACGTTGATTTTTTTTTTTTTTTTGGGGGGGAGAAAGGGAATCAGTGGGAATAGTTTTTCACTGTCATTAAAATATCTGGCATGCGTCTCAAAATAGACGTTCACATTTAAAACCTTTTTTTATTTTATAATTATTTTTATGTTACCTAGAACGTCTGACGTGTAAATTCCGTAACATCAAAATCGTCTGAAATCAAACTACTTTGACTTTAATATCCCTGACATCTAAATCTTCTGACATCTAAATCCTTTGACGCTTAAATCTTTTGACATAAAAATCGTCTAAATATCTCTGACATATAAATCTTCTGACATCTAAATCCTTTAACATCTTAATCCTCTGATATAAAAATAATCTAAATATTCCTGACATCTAAGTCTTCTGAAATCTAAATCCTTTGACGTCTAAGTCCTCTGATATCAAAATCCGCTGACATCAACATTGTCTAAATATCCCTGACATCTAAATCTTCTGACATCTAAATCCTTTGGCATCAAAATCTTACGACATCGAAATTATCAAATATCGAAATCCTCTGACATAGCCTGACATCTAAATGTAGAAATCTAGAATGTAAATACAGTCTACGTCTTATGTCTGTGGTTGCTAAAGCACTGTATCAAGCATCATACCTTTTACTGTTAGTTTTGCTTTGCATATTGCTTGAGAAGACTTTAAGCTGTTTAAGCTGTGGGTCTTTTTTTGGACCTTATATGCGTCTTCATTCTATTAGTCGATGCTCGAAGGCCATAAGCTATAGCTTGTGTTGCCACTAAGTAAACCAGGCTCTGGCTATGCTCCAGACTTGCTAAATGTCACTTTTAACAGGATGATGTCACAGTTCTGACCTGTAACGATCTGAGCTTCTAAAGACTTCAGGTATGGAAATGTGTTTTTGCACCACAAACAGGGTCTTTATTAAGGGCTTTTAAATGAGAGCTTCTCTTATAGGTAATAGGTTTATGAATAAAAACATTAAGCTTGAATTAATTCCTCCCCCACCGCCTCATTCCATACAAAACATTTTTTTTCTTTAAATGACTTTGACAATGACCCAATGCATTCTTAACATTTTCACTACAGTATGACCTCTAGAAAATATTGACACCTGAAGCTCAATTTTGTTTACATGTTACAGTGATACGACCGTGTCCGAATCGTAACATAACTCTTTGTTTGGGGTGACAGCTGGACCACGGGTCTTCCTGAGCACTCTGCTGGGCTGAGAAGTGCAGTACAGGACACTGAACAAGTTGCGCAAACACCGGTCACATGTTGCGAGCTGGCGAGCAGGCCAGGTAACGGGCGAAAACATAGAGAGTAAACAGACCCGGTATCCAGGGAAATATGGACTCACTCAATGCTTCCCATAAAATGTCAACGTTATTTTCACCTTTTTTTGTGTGTGGTTGTTGAGAAAGTATCTTGCCAGTGATGGATGGGCGGACTAAAGATTGAAGGACCTTCCACGAAATACAAAAATAAAAACATTCTATATAAAAAAACAAAATTTAAAAAAAGGAAGAAATGAACTGATATATCGTCATGACTTTCTGTGTTGTTCAACTCTGAACTATATGCACCTGATAAAAGAAAACGTCTTTCCAAATTTTAGCACTTATACTTATAGCATGCTCAGAGCGCTTTGGTACAATCTCATTTTTGGGGACCAGTGGGGGGGTATCTAGGAGTTGGTTTTCCATGCTGCCTTTACTTTAGGCGCTCAGTAAAAACAACTCTACCCGAGTCAGGTGTCGAGCCTCGAGCCCCTTCTAGGTGGGCAAGCCAAGTTCAAGTGCACTTAGCCTCTCGACCACGCTTCCAACAACTAACTATCTAGTTTCAATTCTGTACTACAAATCATACTTTGAGTCAGGATTTTTTAAATTTTACTATCACAAAAGAGATGCAAGATACACCGATAGCAAAGACAAACACATACAAAAACTGGCAATCAACTCTTTAAATAGAAATTATCTGATATAAACTTTTGGCATGTAAAATATGAGTCCGGTGTGAATGTATATTTTGGCTTTCTATAGTTATAATTTTATAATGTTGTTGTTGTTTTTTTTGTGTGTAATGCACAAATTGTAAGATTTAATTCCCAATGGATAATAAAGATTATTAATAGTAGTATTCTTTTGGGAGTCTAAAAATGATTTCATTATACATGGATTAGTGTCGATATATAGTCCTGCCTGTTTTGAAACAAAGCTTATATCAACGCACTCTGTCTGTCTGTCTGTCTGTCTGTCTGTCTATCTTTCTTTAACTGGTTTCATTATTTCCACAACGTACAAGATGTATGTATATTAAACAGGTCAAGAGCTTAACATTTCGTCATCACAATGAAGAGATAAGACAACGATCAAACCAACAGAACAATCATTGATAATGTTTACTATTCTACCAATTTTTGTACTATTAATATGACAATAAGACTCTGTTATAAAAAATTACTTATATACCTATGCATCATTTTTAAATTAAAAACTATAGTGATTGTTTTTCATAAAACTAAATTCGAATGCCGAAGTATTGATTTTTAAGATTTTACAGTATTCTAACATTTCTAATAATTTGTATATCATACAACAAACGAGATGTAAACAATATGAAATTACCGAAACACTGTAAGATAGATTTAGTTTGTGGTAAAATGAATTATTGATGTGAAATCGATTATTTAAGGATTATTTTCTCATTTCATTTTTAATGTCTTGAAACTCTAGCATGGGCTGAAATATTTACTTAAAACAACAACATCCGGGTTGTCTGGTAGACTGACCTTGACATTTCATTAATGTAATGTGCTTGAATTATATCTACAGTATCTCCTCGGTTCTGAGAAGTCATCCTGTCCTTGATAGTCACCTTTTGAACACGCTGGGAAAACAGTTTTTAATATAAGCTAAACAGTTTGTATGTATAGGTTGCATCACAATATCAACTTGAAGGCGGAAACAAAGATTAAAGATTAAAGTAATCAGGAAGTCACCAAAACACTAAACTTAGAAAGCCTTCAGGACAGAAGACTCAAAAGTAAAGTAGCAATTATACACAAAACACTGAACCATAATCTCCAAATACAAAAACAAAATTCAATAAAATACTCAGAAAGACGCAAAGATAAAGGCACACTCGTCTTTCCATATGCAAGGACAAATTTGTATAAATGCTCTTTCTTCCCTAGTGCCATTAGGGAGCTAGCAAGGAAAACCAGTGACTTGGCAGAATGGGGTCCATTCAACAAACGTAAACAAACAACATTTTCTCTATATGTTCTATACAAATTACGCAATCCGTAAGGGTGTCACGTGATCCGTATTTTCCACTATTTTATCAATATTATGACGTGGTTAAATTTGTTTATTTACATTTGGTGAATGGACCCAATTCAAGTCATTGGTTAATATGCATGTTTGAATGCATGAAGCGTAGGATGTAATCATCTTCTTTTTTTAAGTAACGTCTGTATTATATAAGAAGGAAGTTGAATTGAAAAAAGTTTGAAATTTGTGTTCTTTCTAATGATTATAAACGTTGATTTTGTTTTCAGACAGAATAAAAATGAACATTTGATTTGCATTGTCCTTTAGCATGATGGACTGTTTTCTAAACTGAAAAAAATACAGATTGCAAAATTCTAAACAACATAAAAGAAACAAACAAAAAAAATACAAGGATATTAAAGAAGTAACATCTTATCTTATCATATAAAATACAGACGTTACTTCAAAAAAAAAAAAAAAAAAAGATATCTACGTCCCTCGTATAGTACATATAGTCATGCATAATAACCAAAGACTTAAATTCTGCCAAGTCACTGGTTTCCTGGATGGCTCAGGCAACCCATTCCATGCTCTTATAGCCCTATGGAAGAAGGAGCACTTGTACAAATTTGTCCTAGCAAATGGAACGAGAAATGTGCCTCTATCTTTGTGTCTTTCTGAGTATCTTATAAGATTTTGTTTATGTGTTTGAAGATTATGGTTCAGAGTACAAGAAAGATGCAAGAAATATTCTTGAAAGATACAAGAAAGATACAATAAATATACAAAGATACAAGAAACATACAAAAAGATACAAGATAAAATTAAGATACAAAGATACAATTATGATACAAGAAAGATACAAAAAAAAGATTCATGAAAGATAAAAAGGATACAATTAAGAGACAAGAAAGAGAAAGGAAAGAGATAAGAAAGAGAAAAGAAAGAGACAAGAAAGATACAAGACACACAAAAAAAGCTCACACGATACACAGATAAGTTTGTGATAATCCTGTCTGTTGATAAATGCTGTTAAAATTTATTCATTAATCAGTTACAGAGTTTAAAACAATAAAGTAAATAAAAGCAAATAAATACTACTATGAATATAATAATGTTATTTAGAAGTTTTGCAAAAATGTTCAGTAACAAGAATTTATTACAAGACAAAATGTTTTTTTTTTGGAGGCGCGGTGGCTGAGTGGTAAAGCGCTTGGCTTCTGAACCGAGGGTCCTGGGTTCGAATCCTGGTGAAGGCTGGGATTTTTATTTCGGGATCATTGGGCACCTCTGAGTCAACCTAGCTCTAATGGGTACCTGACATTAGTTGGGGAAAAGTAAAGGCGGTGGTCGTTGTGCTGCCCACATGACACCCTCGTTAACCGTAGGCCACAAAATCAGATGACCTTTACATTATCTGCCCTATAGACCACAAGGTCTGAAAGGCTCCGGCCGGATATCTTATTTTACTATGCTTTCCTTTTCAATCTCCGGCCGAATATCAGAAAGTACTATGTGTAGCAACTCTTCTTTAAACACACATAGAACCATTTCTTAAAGCATCTAAAACAAATATAACGAAAAAGAACAGTTTGGAAAATGAAATTAGCCAAGATGTGTCGTGTAAGATGGGAATAATGACGAAGAGAGATGGAAAGCTTATCCAAGTCCTACACTCGCTCAGGAATCTCAATTTGCATTCGCTCAGGTTATCAATTTCCCTGATGTATTCTTCTCCGTAAAGAGCAGAGGTTCTACAGTTATGGGGAGGACAATTACTGGACATTGTATTCCCAGACGAATTCCTCTCCATAAAGTGCAGAGGTCCTAGATTTATATTCAGAGCAATTACCCGATATTACCAACAATAGGGTCTCTTCTTCTTGTTCAAGTGGCTATGACAATACCGTAATTTTAGGTTTAGTTGAAACTTGTAGTTTCTTTTCGAAGAATATAATTTCTAAGTGTGTAGTTTCATTTCCAAGATCATAATATATTAAGGCGTGGTTTCATTTTGATGAATAATACCAGCTCAAAGAAAGATTCTTTTGTAATGCTTTTATAAAGTTACTCTGTCTGTCGTATACCTTTTTTTCTCCTACATGCATTCTGTGAATTAGGTAGACGTTGACACAATTATTCATTGGACTGATATAAGTAAGTGGAGATGAACATTTGCAAAATCTGTGAAGGTCCCCCAGCCTAGACTTTCTTGTACAATTAACACTATATTGCATGTATTAATATGAATTCTTAAAAAGCACATGCCATATAAAAACGAGGTTACTTCTTAATTAGTTATGATTGCAATTTGTTTAAAAAAATACATTATTTTATATGCATATTTTAGTAACCAAATAAATGTAAATTTGTCAGGGTGTACACAATGTTTTAAATGCGGAGCTACTCTGAATATATATAATAGACCTATAAGCAGATAATTTGAAAGAGAAAGTGTTGCCAATTATATCATTTTAAGCATATAAGATAAGATAAATTATTTTTTTTTTCTATCAAAAAGGGAAATATTAATTACAGTATAAAATATATGTGGCTTTGAATTTTGAGCTATTTTGCAATAGATAAGTTGTTGTTTTTATTGGGATTATCTTATATTTCCCATATTGTTTTGCTGGTCATTTCGGTCAGCATGATTCTTGTTTGCTCGTGATTGACTGAAGGTATGTGTATGTCGTGAATGACTGAGGGTATGTGTATGTCGTGAATGACTGAAGGTATGTGTATGTCGTGAATGACTGAAGGTATGTGTATGTCGTGAATGACTGAGGGTATGTGTATGTCGTGAATGACTGAGGGTATGTGTATGTCGTGAATGACTGAGGATATGTGTTATCGTGAATGACTGGGGGTATTTAAATAGCTAGTCAAGACACACGCGGAAAATGGTTAAAGGCGAAAATTGTTTGGATTGAAGAAAGAAGAATTGAAAGATTGAGGAATTATTGAAAACATTGCTCAATCTTACATTGATTAGTGAAATCTTTCTTGGAATTATTTACTCATTAACATAGACTGACATTCTACTTCCTGTGATGGCAGCGGTATATAGAGCGGCGACCTGATAATTAGTGAGGTCTTTCGAACCCTTACTTTGCGACATTATTAAGTGCATTAAATTTCAAACTTAAGATCCGACGAGAACCTTAGTAACTGATTACTAAAGAGAGAGACAGAGAGATAGAGTGTACTTGAGACAGAGTGTACTTGAGACAG
>JADKLZ010071522.1:21323397-21340810 GCA_021533235.1 Biomphalaria straminea
GGAAAAAATACGAAAAGGGGGCGGTAGGCCAAAAAAGGTTGAAGACCACTGATTTAAACTGAAGAATGGGAAATTTGTACAGAATAATATATGAAGTCCCTCTCTCCAAATTGACGATACCATTAAATTAAATTAATTTTAAGTCTTATGAACATTAATTTGCTATGTGTAAAAAGAGCATGCATTCCTCTTTAATTCCATACCAAATATAACATTTTCTAAAAAACAAAAGTTATTAAAGTTTAATCAAAATAGGATATTGAAATAAAGATTTGGAAAGTGTGTAATTCCATTGGAATGTGGAAAATAATTACGGAGAGAAAGTGTTATGTAGATCTTGTTTCAGAGATTTTCCCTACATAACTTAACGAGGAGTGGCAAGGTGAAACTTCTATGACAATCAGGGGAGTAGCTAGGAATTTTCCATCGTTTGAGGGCCTGCGGAGCTTGACCTCTTTGGGGCCCCTGCGTTTTGAATAATAGTTATATTTTAATATTAAAAACACTAATTTGGGGGCCCCTCTCAAGTGGGGGCCCGGGAGGATTTTCAAAATCACCCCCTTCCTCCTCCACCCTAGCTACGCCAATGATGACAATAGGCCTACATAGTTACACTTTGACACTTTAAAACACCAACCGGAATAGTCTTTGCTCTTTAACATTTTTTTACAAAGCTTTAATCAGCTCATTCTGTCTGTCTGTCTGGTTAAATGTTTGAACATGTTTGTTTTTTTTTCTTCTCATTTCACATTCTAATTAAAACTTCGCTCAATTATTCCTTGAACTTGACAAGACATGAAACAAAAAAAGAAAAGAACATATTAGTTCAATAATAAATGGTGATTAATTATTTTGTTTGATATCGAAATAAAGGGCGTCACCTGGCCAGCACAATGACCAAGCGTCATTTTACTTTTCAACGACTAATGCCAAGTACCTTGGGTGGACTCAGTGGCGCCCAAAGATCTTACCAATGTTTGGCACCAAATTGTAAGATTTCCATTTTCAGACCCTACGATCTATGGGGCAGATAATGTCAAGGTCATCTGTTTCTATGGCCAACGGTTAACGTGCAGGGTGTCATGTGGCCAGCACAACGACCAACCGCCTTTCTTTCCCCCAACTAGAGTCAGGTATCCATTAGAGTTGGGTGGACTCAAGGACGCCCTAAAAATTCGAAATTTTAAAATCCCAGTCTTCGGCGAGATTCGAACCCAGGATCCCAGGTTCGGAAGCCAAACGCTTAACCACTTAGCCACCGCGCCCACGCACCAAATTGTAGGGGATGAACACATATATGGACCAATCCCCACATTAGTTGATATGTCGTGCAACGACCTGATATATCAATGTGTTTAAGTGATACTAAGTTGATCAATAAATTAGCAGACTTTGCTCTATGGTCATCTTCCACTATAACGATTCAGACTTTTTTTGTTTTTGTTTTTCCTTAAATTTTCGTTTTAATTGCTATCAGATAAAACAATATTCGTATTCTAAGGATACTGAGCCATGAAATCTATAAATAAATACTTAAAAAGGTTGAACATTTTTAAGGTGTAATATAAGATTTTCAAAGTATTATTAATTCTGAACATCGAAAAAGTCCTTTTAAAATTTCATGTCAATAGATTGAACATAAAATTATGCAAACATTTAAAACACAGCTTTAGAACGGAGTGCATTATGTAAAGTATTCTTGTCATTTAATCATCTGCCATCTATGGGAGAGATATTTTGGGTCGTCCGTTTCTTCATCATCATTCCTTTGAGTTCGTCATGGAACATAGGGCCACAGCAATAACAGTCTACTCTCCACGGTCTCTTGCTAATTTTTTATCTCTTCCCAGCTCTTTCCTGTCCTATAGGCTTTCTCTAGTATACTGCGTCTCCATGTTCTATTTGGTCTTCCTCTACCTTGTGTCCTTGGGGTTCTACTCTAAGGCCTGTCTAGCTCTGTTGTTGGAACATTTTCTAAGGGAGTGACCAATCCATCTCCACTTCCTATCTAAGATCTGCACCTCTATATTTTTCCGTCCACTCATCTCCCACAGTTTGGTGTTTTCTACTTTTTTTTTGTGCCAGTGTATCTTTAGGATATTTCTCAGGCTTCTGTTGGTGATGGTCTGTACTTTTTTTTGTTGTTGCTTCAGTTAATCTCCATGTTTCGGAACCATGCAGTAGGACCGCTTTGACATTAGAGATAAAGATTCTTATTTTGTCTGTTTCTTAGGCCTACGGTTTACGAGCATAGAGTCATGTGGCCAGCACAACGACCAACCCCAACTAAAGTCAGTTACCCTTTAGAGTTGGCTGTAGTCAGCGGACCCCTTAAAATAAGATAAGATAATTTTTTTTTGGTCCAATCAAATGGAAATTCAGTTTGACTAAATTAAACACCTCAGCGTAACTACTGTAACAATAACAATATAGATGCAAATACGAACAACATAACCGCGTAACGCATACACATTCACAACCAGCTCTTTATGACTTTCACTTCTATGTACTTCTCGATGATCTTGTAACACTCTAACCGAAAGTGGGATGAAGAAGTTTTTAAAGGAAACGACCACTTCGTTCAGATCTCACAATCCCAGTCTTCACCGAGATTTGAACCCAAGATTGAAGGTTCGGAAGCCAAGAACCTAATTACCATACAAGAATCGTTATACCCAGTTGTATATAATACCACACAACGTATTACACGTATAAGGCGTAACGTAAATGTATTACACTGTAGAGGACTGCATTCCATACGTCATGTGTAAGAGTCCTACTTCTAGCTTTGGCTCAACTTAATTCTTTCCCTTGGCTTGTTATCTTTGAAGTGGTCTTTGAAGATTACAAAGAACAAATCTCATTGCATGCTGGGAATACCAACTCTTTCTATTAATAGCGCTACCGCGATACTGTTGTAATGTCGTGTTCACATATATCTATGTTTGAAATTAATAGGTTTGTACCTACATTAGGTACCTTTGAACGATGGCTGGATATGTTCTGTTACAATACTACAATTAGTAGTAACGGAAGGATTTACGCTCCTATTTTACAATCTATATCTTGACGCTTACGGTAGAAGTTATATACTTCCTATTTCATAGCAAGGATCAAGACTGACGAATCACTAAGCTACAGAAGCGAGATCGAATTTGTTTGGAGAATGGTATTTTAGGCTTGGAGAGCCCCTGAATCCAGCCAGTTAAATGAATATCCGCAGTGGAAAATGAAAGGTCCTGGTCATTGTGCTAGTTTCATTACACTCTCGTAAACCGATAGTCATTGTTGCGTGCCTCTTCGCGCTGTTGTACAGGAGGTAATTGTCACAACTCAAACACCAACGAAGGCCGAACAAGTAATAGAGTAAGTCGACAATCGCTTCAACGGTAAATCACGTTTTTAATAATCAAGAAGGGATCCGTCTTTTGTCTTTCTGTAGCCTTAATAAAAAATAAACGTCTTGTTCTTTGCGTCGACTAAAAGCGTTCTTCTTTTTAGTCTAACTATTCGTCACTTCCGTCGCTAAGTAAAACTTACCCCTTAATTATTCCCGATATAAATCTATGTACTAATTATGTCAGAACATCATACAAACGGATTAGCTTAATCATCACCTGATAAGAAGAACATTGGCTTTTAATTAATGTACAATGGTTTTATTGATTGAATTTCCTTTTTGCGTTGATGAACTCTTAAATTATTTAACTATACTCTTATGTACAGTCCCAAATTCCAAGAATTTTATTAAAACAATTCAGAGAAGCCACATTGTCTAAACCTATATGGTGACAGAAGCCACATTGTCTAAACATATATGGTGACAGAAGCCACATTGTGTAGACCGTATGGTGACATACTTACTATGGCACTTGATAATATATTCTGCATGAGTGTTTCAAGTGTTGAATGAGTGTTTAATTTGTGTGTTCAACTGAATGCTGTCTCTGCGTTGGGTCCGTTCATTATAGTAACTATAACTTTTATATAGCGCTTCTTTATAGTAGTTATATTATGCTCAGAGCGCTATGGTCCAATCTCGTTTTTGGACCAGTGGGAGGAGGTTGGAGCTTAGTAAACACAACTCCTGCTTTGTGTGTCGAACCTAGAGTACCAATAATAGGTAGCCAAGCTAAGCCAAGTTCAAGCGTACGTAGCCTCTCGACCACACTTCCGACAATTGGAGATTTTCACTCTAACCAAAACAATTTTTAGGATGCTAATATGAGCCTCAATACTGCCAACTAATTGAAGATAGAAACACAAGAAACTTAAAAACTTTGATTCTCCAGTGCTAAGAAATGCACAAAGATTATCAAGTAAATTACAAACAAAAAAAATTGCCTAATCACCACTTCCATTATTTTATACAGCGGTTACATCAAAAGCTTACTATTTATAAATTTTACGTCATGTATGCAAATATCCAATACAGCACAATGCGTTGTTGTTTTTTTTACAAGGAAAACAAAGTTATAATTAAATAAATGATTTTAAAAAATGTTTTACTAATTTCAGACGTATCATGGCACCAAAGCCCAAATCTGAAGAAAGATACAAGATGGAACCAGGATAAGTCTGATCTGGGGACCATCATTGCGATAGTCAAAACATTCCCGAATCGCACACCACTTGACCAGGCAGCCACGGTAATGCATTTTCTTCTGACATTTAAAGATGATCTTAAGACTATCTTGTCGTGCGGTATGCGCTCTGGACTGTCATTCTGTACCTCGATTGTCTTGGGTTCGTATTTTGCCCGCTGCCATCCCTTATTGTCCTGCGGGAGGTTCGGACTAGGAAGAAGATTGTTTTAAACTGAAAACACGTAAAATATTTTACAAACATTTTTACAAACATTTTCACAAACATTTTCACAACACTAAATCAAGAAATGTATATCTGTTTATTTGTGTAAATGACTCTTATTGCAAATCTTCACATTTCAAGAATGGGTGTGGCTTCAAATCAGTTGTATCCGCCCAAATTGTGACCTCACACTTTATCGATGAGTCTTGTCAAGAGAAAGAAACCAAATTCCATCTTAATACGCCCATTGAAATGTAATTAAAATAAAAACAATAAAAAATTAGGTTGATAATATCAGCGTACTCCCTTTATGTACATGTTGATAGGTTTCTGTTGGGTTATAGCTGTTTTGCCGTTTTTGTAGCAATAATGGTTTTACAGGATGGGACTTGGGGGTCGCTAGCCCCATACCAAACCCTCCCTTCATCTCACCCAGACTTGGGACCGGCAGATGGTCGAGTGACAGTGACAGATCCTTGTGGAGTAAATAGCAGTCTAGACATCTAGTCTAAGAGAGACGATGCGTTATGGAAGGCCCCAACACGTAGCGCCAACGTCACAACCAGTGGGCAGTTTTGACCAATACCTCTGTAAGATGTGACTTAAAGTCTGCCAGGTCGCTGGTTTTCCTGGCTGATTCAGGCAACCCATCTCATGCCCTAATAGCATTAGGTAAGATGGAGTATTTGTACAAATGTGTTCAAGCATATGGAACTAGAAGTATGCTGAAACATTTTATCTTTCTGGGTATTTGTAATGTGCTGTAAAAAATATAATCGAAATTGAAAATAAAATTGAAGCTTGGTTTTGTTGAGATGACGCCATGATGTCATCAATGTCTATTATACTTCCTTCCAGGAGCTTACGTAATGATTTTCTACAGGATTTAACACTCAGGGACGGAACGCACACAAAACTTGAACGACAAGAAACGGAACAAGGAAGATACAAAATGATTTGAGTCAAATTAGTGGAAATGAAATATGTTCAGAAAAAAAAAAAACAACACACAAAACCATCTCTGCACAGTGTGTTTTGTGCTGATAAACGGGGCCGGCTATATCTTAGTTTAAGTGGTTTTGTTATTTGTTATCAGCAACAGGACAGAACAATTTTAACTTTTTAACCAAGGCTAATGTTGATGTTGTGATAAATGTAATTTTTGTAGATTCTGCTGTCCGTCCCAGTGGCGCTACAACCCTATCCATTCTGATCTATCCTATGCTTTACCTCTCCATGTTCAGACTTTAAGCTGTTGTCCATTTCCAGGCATAGGTCGTTTTCAATCGTGATCAGTCCGTTATTTCAAATGTGTTTTAAATTTTGTAACAATATTTTTTATTTGTTAGCCCTGTGCATAACTAAGACTAGGAGACTAAGACTAAGACTGCTTTATTGATCCTTACGGAAATTTGTTTTGATTACAAAGACTCTTTTCTCTTGCCAATTCCAGCTCTCTGGAAAACTGCCTTTATTTTTGGGTAAGGTGATCTAATCTTTGTGGATCCCTCCACTTCCTGCAAGGCAGCAGGTTTAATTTTGGGTCCGCCCGTATATTTTATTTCCCAGTACCCATCTGGAGGGCATTCTGGGGAGGCGCTCAGTGGGAAATTAAAAACTTCACACCAGAAATGTTATAGCTTTTGTTATTGTTGATGTTGCTGCGATGTTGATGTTGTTAACGCAGTTGCTGCTAATGATACAGCTCTTGTTGTTGTCGCATACCACATGACCAGGTTGATGTTGTTTTTTTCTGCTTTCTAGTTCGATTATGTTGGAGCGTTCCGATGACTAGGCCAATATATACGAGATGAACTGCACAGTGGTTTCTCAATCAGGAAGTTCTTCATATAGTTTTTTTTTATTTTTATTGATATGTTCTGGGGCCAGTGTCTTGTTCGGACCTCTTGATACAGAACTTGTAGATGAAAATTTAGTTGCTTGGGTTACGATTTCAAATAGGACCTAATAAATGGTAAATCATAGCAAAATAGAAAATTGAAATGGAATGATTGCTATGAGTTGTTTAAGCCTTAACAACTTTCTACATATAACAATGACTTTGTATCAAGATTATACGTAAAAAATTAGCTTATTTTTTATGTGTATCAATAATGTCTTCTCAGGCTTCTCAAGCCAACGCATTAACCACTCTGCTAGCGAAGAGTCTATGAACATGGAACATTCTATGAATATGTATTGTTTCTATTTCATGCGTGTGTTCACTATGCCTAAGAGGGCTGACTAAATGCAGCGTAGAAGTTTATGCCTTTGTATTAGAAAGCATATTTTTTTAGCATTGTGTTTATAATATATGTAAGTGTTAGACCATGGGTTCCCAACCTGTGGATCGCAACCCCCTTAGGGGTTGATTGACGATTTGCCAGGGGGCGCCTAACACCATTGAAAATGTGTATTGTTATTGTCTATTCTTCTATTGCCGTATGTGTGTGTATAGGGGTGGGGGTCGCGACAGATAGGGGGATTGCAAAATGGGGTCGCCGAGCATAAAAGGCTGAGAACAGAGGTATTACACAATCACCTAATTATCGGAGTGAATGTTTTAAAAATATAGATCTAGTTCTTCAAGGCAGCTACACCCTGGTGATAACTGGCAACACATTGTTATTTCTCTTGCCACCTGGAATGTTTTTATTTGACAAGAAGTTGGCGAAATCTACTAAGACATTTTTTTTAGCTGAAGAATTTGAATTTCTTATCATGCCACGTACGTACATAAATCTATTTGGAATATTCCTGTTTGTCCACTTTATACGTACCCACCCTTGATTCACGTCACGTGACCTGCTCTACCTATAAATAACCACATGATAAGGCCCATGTTAATATATCAAAAGTAGACCTACATTACCTATCCATAATCAGGTTTGACCAAACAAAAAAAATGAGTCATAGATAAAGGTCTAGGTTTTCTTTTTAGTAAAAATAAATGTATAGCTTACTGTGAGGGGAGGAGGGGCTGAGCTGGTTTTGGCCCTGGTGTAAGACATGTGTGAAGTCATCCTTTACCAATACAGTGAAGATGCACGAAGAAAGGGTCGACCATGGAAAAGCTGGATGGACAATGCAAAAGAATGAACCACTCTCTCTCTTGATATCTTATAGAGAAAAGTGGGGGGGGGGCATTTGGTGACGTCAACTGTCATAGCATCCTCTCTCCCAATGATGATGATGATGATAATGATGACGCTGATGATAATTATGATAATGATAAGGAAAAGGATGAGGATGATGATGATGGTAATGATGATAATGATGATGATGATGATAATAATGATGTTAATGATAATAATGATGATGATAATAATAATGATGATGATGATAATGGTGATGATGATAATGATGACGATGATGATGAGGAGGAGGATAATGAGGATAACCTTGTTGTTTATTTGAAAAAAATTACTTTACTATGTGCTTGCTGTTTGAGTGTTCAAAATTGTTTTAGTTTCATGTAATTCAAATCAAGATTATTTAGTCATAGGCTTACATTTTCCTTCTGCCAATAGAGAGGACAGCAGGTATGGAAGCGTGGAGGTGTCGAACTGGACATCACCACAGGTGCAGGAAGCCATTCGTAAGCCTAAAATAACCTTCGACGTTTCTTTGATCATTTAATTACATTAACATCAAAAACAATATCATTAACAAAAATCTACAACAATAACAACAACATTAACAACAATTCCATCAACAACAAAAAATATATTTACAACATAAATGGAGAAAGACGGTTGACTAATCTTGCGTGATACCCCCAACTGATTAAGGGACAGGGAAAGGTTAAAAAAAAATATCTCTACAGCCTCTACACCAACAAGTTCAATAAAATCAATATACACGTGTCTCTAAAACCCCTTTCCGTTGTCCCCAGTCCAGTACAGCTGTAGATGATAATGTCTGTTAAATAACACAGTAAACAATGACCTTAAGGCTTCGAAAAGATAATACTTATAAAAAATACAACTCTCCTTTGTATTCCTGTATGACTGTGACCTACTTTAAACATATCCTGAAGTAACAATTAAATTAAGGAAGACTTCGTTTATGGAACGTCGGTAAAGTTATAACGAGGTTTTAAGATTCTATTTTATTCTATAGTGGGAAGTGTGGTCGAGAGCTATACACATCTATATATCTGTAAAACATGAAGTTAAAAATGTATTAGTATGAATTATTAGGACATAAAAAGAGAGAGTTCATGAAATTCCACATTCTTTAACAACGCCATTATGGGAGGAAAGGCTTTGATTAAAGAGGGATAACTCATTGTTTCTAGATAACAGAACTGGTTGGAACAAGGCAACATTGCATTAACAATGTCAACAAACATGGTCCATATATCATTGCTATCAGAAGGGACAACTGTTAGGTCGCTAAAAAATACTCTGACCATTAATGTAGGGTCCTTCCGTCCGAGTCAGTTGTATTGATTAATAACACGGTCTTTAATGATATAACGTAAAGGTCATCTGATTCCATAGCCAACGCTGAACTTTTTACCTTTACATATTCTCTAGTCTGTTGGATCGCTGGGGCACCATGCAAGATCCGACGACCGCCTTACTCCATTCCACTTTGTTGTTTGCTTCAGTCTTAACCTCTTTAAATGGCAGTCACGTCCATTCTTTTATGTTGTCTTCCCATAGCTCTCTCTGCCTGCCTCTTCTTCTTTTTTTCTGGTACAGTCCACTGAAGGAAGGTCTTTGTGAGCCCGGAAGACCTCAGAATATAGCCATAGATTTAATGCGTAATGTAAGTGTATATTGTGTGATATAAAGCTAGACTTGTCTTTCATAGGCCTGCTAAGAGTTTGACAACTAATTTGTGGTTTAAATCATCAAACATAAGATCCAGATGTTGAAGCTTAAGACAACTTTTGGAGGTTAGGCATTGAGAGGGCTGCACAAAGTCCTGGCCACCTGGTGGTCATGTATCTTCAAGATCTTGGTGGAGATATAATGTTCTTATTATGACCAACTTGTGACTTTTCTGAAAAAAATTATCTGGTGGTATGTTGTCAAATTATGTCTTGGAAATGAAATATATACTGCAAAACTTATACGAAAAACAATGGCTGTACTGTAGCACTAATGAATGCCATTTGTCAAGCACACCATTGGTTTGGTCTATCTGATCACTTAAGTTACTGTGACACTTCACATGGCTTCTTGAAACAGAAGTGCATTATGGAAATTAAAGCAATTGGGATAGCGATATTTCTCCTTCCGTTTATTAAGCTGTTTCCTTTTACTATTAGTCATAAGGAATGGCGTTACTAGGGGGGGGGGGGAGGGGCAGGAGGTACGGGCCGCACCAATTTAAACTCACCAGGGGTTGACACCCAAATTTTAAAATGCACTTTTCCAAAGTTCAACTTTTAAAAAATAAAAATTACTGCATCGGAAGTCTCTCACAGTTTAGTATCAGTTCAGTATCAATATGTCCCAACTCTTCTCAATTTTATTTATTTAACGAGCAATCTTCATACCATGATAAAATTAATGCTCTTTGTGTTTTTCAAACTTAAGTTAATTTCAAACCTATTATACTTTAACGAGCCGACCCACCGCGTAGCATACGCCGCTATTTAGTGAAAAGGTTACGTGTTCTCTCCCCCCACCCTTCTTTATCTGAGCCGTGCTCTCTGTCGCCCCGAAAGTTACGTGGGGTAATTCTAGTCAGACTTGCATAAATAGAAAAAATTTCCATTACTTTTTCATCGAGGTTTGGACTGTCGGCGTGCGTGCGTGGTGTCCCGCATGGTTGGGCTAATGAAGATAATTTTATTTACATGTCTGTTTAATGCATTGGTAAATAAGTAGTGGTAATAAAGGAAATTTGATACGAGAATCAACTTCCAGGCAATGAGATTGTGTTTAATTCATACTGTCACAGATGCTATTATAGATTTATTTGTATTTAAAAGCTTGTATGTAAATTAGAATTAGAAAACCCTAACTGAGCCTCAGGAATTACCCAAAAGGTCTAGTCCCTTAACAGAGCCTCAAGTTTAACTCAATGACGTCACAATGATGTCACAAGTCTATTGGTTGATTTGAAAATAAATATTCTTTTTAAAAGAGTTAGGTCAGCTGATATAGGACGCGCCAGAAGTCAGTCTGAAGCTTGCTTTCTAAGCGAGAGGTTCTGTCTCTAGTGTATTCTGAAAATAATATTGAAGAAAGAGCCTTAGTATTGTATTTTCATTTTTAATATGTACCTTGTACATAAGCTGTACTTAAGTTATATTTGAATAAAAGTTTCTAGTGTTTTTATTTCATCGAGGAAGTTATTCAATTGATTCCTAGATCGTCTGTGTTCATAATTGTATCTAATTCAAGTTAGACTCCCCGGCAACACAAGTATACTCTCCTATCAGACAGCAACTTCGTAATTACATCTCAAAGATAAAGTCGACGAAGTCATCACTCATTCATCATTCAATACGAAGAAGACATTGTTACGTATAGCACCTCGACGATAGGAAAGGGCTTGTGACACATACTGATTTTTTTTTTAATTTAGGCTACCAAAAGTGAAGTTCAATATTAGTTTATTTGTATGCGATGCTGAGTTCTAAAGAATTGTTAAGGAACAGTTTACTTGTTGCTCAGGATTAAGCTTAAGTTGTGGTACCAAATATTTGCATATTAAGAAATACATCCATTTATTTTGTCAAAATTCGCCAATCGTCTTGACTAGTGTAATTGTTTATTGTTCATTCTCGTTCAGTTTCGTGTCAATATGTGATTTGTATGTCTGTAATGAACTGTTTTGAACTGTATCGATCTATTGAACTGTACGAGAGGCCCGGTGGCTTAGTGGTAAAGCGCTTGGCTTCCGAATAGTGTTTCCAGGTTTGAATCTTGATGAAGACTGGGATTCTTCATTCATTCATTCATTAAACTCTATTCGAGTGAGGGCTTGAGATGCTTAAATCCTCTCTTGCAAAAGTCATGAACAGAAACCCTGCTGTCTTGCGTAGTACGTAGGCGTCACCATACAGGTCGAGATTTTTTGGTTTCCCAGACCTGTCGAGACAGAGATCAGCAAGTCTGGGGCAGTCAAAAAGAATATGCGGTTTCCTCTTCTTCCCCGTGAATGAAAATTTGGCCATAGCCGTGAAAAGTATGAGCCAACAGGACAGTCTCCTGTCCTACACTGTGCTATAATAGCTCGCTGGACAGCCTCCACAACTGGGAAGTGCGGTCAGGGCATCTCATGCGCTCCCAGACTCCACAGGCTTTTTGGGACTTGTGCCAGCACACAAACCACTTTTCCATTTCAGTTTTTTTTAAATTCTAGCCAGGGCATGGTGAGTCTGGGATTCTTCACTTCGTTTTCTTTGAGTCAACTCAGTTCTATTGGGACATTAATTGGAACAAGGTAAGTCAGTTGTGCTGGAAACGTGACAATCTCGTTAACAATGGGGCCGCATAAATATATGACCTATATATCATCTGCCCTACAGGGGCGTAGCTAGAAATTTTCCATCTTTTGGGGGCCCGGGGGGACTGACTTCTTTGGGGGCCCTACATTTTGCGTAATACTTAATTTTTAATGTAAAAAAAACACTCATTTGGGGGCCCCTCTCAAGTGGGGGCCCGGGGGGATTTTAAAATTCTCCCCCCTCCTCCCCCCTCCCTAGCTACGCCACTGCTGCCCTATAGATCGCAAGGTCTGAAAAAAGTATCAATACTCTTTTATTGAACCGTATGGATATATTGAGCTATTTATTCTGTATTGAACAACAATAGCGATGATGTAAGGATAGAAGCAAAAATAAAAATACGGTGAGGAGGGGGTGATATGGATTCTACAAATATTATCAAATCTCATATTTATTGATTGCCTGGCCATACAAAAGATTATAAGTTTCAACTAAATTCCTTTCAAAATCTAATAGTTTCTGATAAATGGTATTAACTATGACACTATGAAATATTTATAACATCGGGCGTAGCTCTGTTTGCTTCTTTGATTTGATCGTATCTCTACCTTCATATCTACATTTCGTCATTGCTTCCTTGTTGAGAATGTCGCTATGATTATTATTTTATTGTCATTCTTAAAGAATATCTAATAACGACATTTAAATATCTAATAACGACACTTGCCGAGCTGGTCTCTGACTTATTTAAAAAAAAAACAATTATGGAAGAACAATAGCACAGTATGCCAGGTCTATAAATAATGTTGCAAGCAGAGCCGGTCCTAGCAATGGCAGGGCCCTATGCGAAACTGATTACGCGGGGCCTAGTCTTGGTGGGAATAAGGATAATAAATGAAAATTGTGATTTTTTTAAAGAAAATAAATTCGACTTTGAAATGTATTCATTCTTTACTAAGTACAAAATTACGATCAAATTAACTTTACTTTACGAAACTTGCAACCTAAGGCATATTTATATACCATTGACTATACAAATAAATAAAGTATTGGAACTTCGATTAAGGTGAAAGTTCGCCAAATTATAACAATTTAATAACATCTTATCTTTTATAATACAGACGTTACTTGCAAAAAGAAGATGAAAGCTGAAAATGTCTTTTTTCTTTTATCGCGCATATGATTGTTTTTTTTTCCTGAAATGAATGACACTCGCGAATGACAATTTTGTCTATTTTTCAGAAGATTTGTATGGGTTTTCAGGAGATTTTAATCAATTCAGATTTCAAGAAATCGTTCGTATATTTTTTACAATTTAATAATTACACCTAGAATTAGCGCGGGGCCTATGAAAGCGCGGGGACTATGAAAGTGCGGGGCCCACAGCCACCGCATAGGTTGCAGTGGCCTAAGACCGGCCCTGGGTGCAAGGATTTTGTTTATTGAAATAAAAAATTATATTTTTAAAAAATCAAAAAGTATTTCATGATAGAGCAATATTGCAGTAGCATTACTTTTTTTTTGGTCAAAAGTACATTGCAGTATTGAGCATGTCTCTCATTACCTATGAACTCGAAGATGACTGTAAAGTCCAATCCTCGATTTTAAAAGCCGGTCGCATCAGTGGCAGGGGGTAGATTTGGTCAGTTGCAGATATTCCTCCTTCTTCTCTCGGCGTTTCGTTGGTTCGGTGCTCTTTCACAATGACCACTTCTTGCTTCGAATCTCCGGACTCTGAGACTCACAGCTTCAATTCATGAGGAGCGATATACACTATGTATTGGAAGTAATTTTTGTTTAAATTTTATCTCTTAGTAAAGTTCCCTTTCATGCATTGCGATCTATAGGACAGATGTGGAAAATGATATCTTTTTTTTTCTGTGGCCCATGGTTAACGTGGGTGTCATGCGGACAGCACAACAACTTAAAGTCTTTACTTTTCCCCAACTAATGTCAGGCACCTATTAGAGCTAGGTGGACTCAGAGGCGCCCTACAATCCCAATTTTCATCAGTATCCGAACCCAGGGACCTCTGGTTCGGTAGCCTAGAGATTAATCACTCGGCCACCGCGCATGTTTCAAAATGCCATGTAGTGATGTATTGAAGCCCGAATTTTATTTTGTAGGTTTCATTTCAGTTTAAACAGAAAAAAAAAGATTTTAAAATAGTTTCGCCATTCTTTGTCTTCCCATTCTTTTCTTAGAACTGTGATGCTGTCTGCTCAAAAATCGTCGGACCAAGCTTCTAGCTACGTGGTAAAATAAAGAGAGAAAGATGGCGGAGTTATGATTGTGTACGGAACAGGGGCGTAGCTAGGAATTTTCCATCAACTGGCGTCCGGGAGGCTTGACCTTTTTGGGCATCTAAATTTTGCGTAATATTTGATACTTAATGTAAAAAAAAACACTCATTTGGGGCCCCTTAAGTGGGGACCAGGGGGGATTTTCAAAGTCTCCCACCTCTCCTATTCCCCCCCTAGCTGCGCCACTGGTACAGAAGTGGAGAAAAGAGGACGTTAATGTAGAGCAGCTTCACTAAGTGTACATGGGCACGTTAACCGCACACTCAAAGAAACACGTACACACATTAACACACACAAACACGTACACACACACCAACAACAAGAAGTAATCTCCGGGTCTTTCAGTGTTTCAAAAAGTTTCTGCATCTTCGGGCTGGAAACTGACTGGTTGGCTCTCGACCTTCATAACATCTTCGGATTGGGGGATTTACTGGTTGGCTCTCGACCTTCATAACCTTAAGCATCGCACAAGAAAAAAAAAAGAAGCATTAGCCTAAGACGCTGTTTCCCAAACTTTTAACCTCTGTGTACCCCTTTTTCTACTTTTTGTACTGCCCCCCCCCCCTCGCCCCTTCTTTTACCACACTGTAATTTATCAACAGAACACAATCAGTGGGAATTTTTTAAAAAATCAGAATAGTTAATGAGGTGCAATCTCACCTCCCTCCAGAGTCTTCCGTACCCTGGGGGGGGGGGGGGTATGCGTCCCCCACTTTGGGAAACACTGGAGCTGGATGTGAAGGGTATCCACTTGCCCTCGGCAAGTTCATCCAGTCAAAGTGCCCATCCGACTTCTGCAAGTCAACAATGGGCAAAAGAAATGCTTTCCAAATAGGTCAAAGGTCAAAAACGTGTACATTCTGTCTAATTCATACACAAACTACTTCCAGAAAACAACATCCGGGTCGTTAAGATGTTCTATTCGAAACTTCCGTGCCCTTGAGAAAATGAAACAACCAACTTTACCATATCATAGTCGATAATTTTTTGGGGGAAAAAAAAAGGGGAGGGGGAGGACTGTGATAAGAACAGTAAACCTTAATTTTAATGTCTTAATTTTTTTTGCCCCAAGAAGGTTTAGCAAGCACTGTTCTAATTAGTCAAACTCTTAACTTTAATTGCATATTTCAAGTGCTACAATTTCAGGCATAACCTAGTCAGCATTCGTAAGTAGAAAAGGATTCTGGAAATGATCATCACGTGATTAGATCACAATTTTAAAACTAATTAATTATATACTGAAAAGACTTTAGATAGAAAACAATTTTTTAAATCACAAAAAGTTAGTTTGTGTAATTATTTTTTGTCACGTAAGTTTTAAGTTTAAGGTGGGTCCCGAGTCTGCCATTCATTCTTAACGTGGCAGTCGGGTGGAAATGATCACTAGAGGAAGAGATTAGGCCAAATGAATAGCATAAAGAAACTCCCGTGGGAGTGTGCACGTGAATGCGAGAGGTTTCTCATTACACGCTGCAGAGTAAAGGACATGTTCATTGTAAAAATATAAGAAATAAAAAAAAAAGTTCTGAAAGGTAGACAACCCCCTTAAAAGAGAGCTTCCACATCCCTTTCGATAATACATGCGCCGTTCTTCAAGGGACCGTTACTCTAACTGTGAGTCCTGCACGGTTAGCTTGGTACAACATAGGAAAATGGCGGGGGTTCCAGTTGTACTCGGCCTTTGAACATGCATTCTAGTCCATGCGCCCGGAGTGCTGGATATAACGGAAAAAGCAATGTCTTACATAGGCATTGACTTAGACCTCTTCCAAACAGAACGTTTTTTTTCAATCAGGCTTACAAGTCTAAAGCCAGAAGAGCCTTCGGCTCAACTCTTTTGACAATCAAACGGAGGGAAAGTCGGCTTAACGAAATCATTATGCTTTTCACTGTAGACAAAGTTATGAACATTATATATTAAGAAAAAGATAGATTAACTGATAGACAGAGAATAGATTGATATATTGATAGATAGATAAATAGAAAGATAGATAGATAGATAGATAGATAGATAGATAGATAGATAGATAGATAAATTGTCGAACATTTGGACAGACGAAAGGACGAATGGACGGGACAGATAGTTAGCCTGTCACTTAATTTGATTTTTTGTTTTTTACAATTGTACTAACTATTCTCCCTTGTCATTAAGTGCTCGACTTTATACAAGTTTTGACTCCTACTTTACGCATGGATTTCCTTATCAGTCAGAGAATTTTAGAATGAGTGCCAAGGAGACGAATGTGATACCATGTAACGCTGGTATTATCATTAAGCCTTTCCCTGTATAGTCATTGGGAGTAGTCGCTAAAACGAAAAAAATTCTAATTTATTCACTAAAAATGGCGTGGCTTTCACTTTAAGGGGGAGGGGTTGCAGAAGGCGGGAAATCAAAAAAGGCAAGCCCACTTTTTTGGGGGGTGCGGTAGTCTTTGACTGGTACAACACATTGGAATTTATCGAATCTAGGATGAAATTACATAGTTATAATAAATGACTAGATAAAAAAAATAAACTGGTGTCTTGTAAATATAATAAAGAATCGAATGTGAAATAGTATGATAATATGTATAACTAAATCCGAACATTCGATTATAGTAGGCCTATCAGCACTACTAAGAGAGACACTTAAGGACAGAAGACTAATAATTAAAGTAGCAATAATGCTACTAAGAAACAATCAAAATATTGTTAACGAAAAGTTGAAAAAGGGGAATAACTACAAATTTGCGGAAGTATCTTTCAATAGTTTATGATTTATTTCCCTTTTTCCGATATCATCTACAATAAATAATTACCAATAATTAATTGACGAACTGGTTAATTTTTTAAATGACCATTAGATAGATAGATAGATAGATAGATAGATAGATAGATAGATAGATAG
>JADKLZ010071522.1:21350094-21375769 GCA_021533235.1 Biomphalaria straminea
CATTACCGAAAGGTTACAAATCTCTCTATTCCTAGATCTAGATCTAGATCTAGGTCTAGAACTAAAGATAATAGAACTTCTCTTCGCAAAGATAGTTTAAAGCTTTAACACTTGAACATACTAATTATAGTCCATTCATTTCATATTTTAATCAAATTAACATTGAAATTTGTTTTCTAAAGCATTTTTACATGATTGCAACTATTATCCTATTATCGCGTAAAATAAGGTCAAGTTTCTAGTTATAGCTCCATTAATGATTTCTTTTTTAACGTGAATTCGCGCATTCGCTTTACTTTAAACATTATTATTTTCTTTGTTTCTAATGCACAATATCACTGACTACATCAGCATTACGCAAATTAGGACCCGCGGACAGCGGGTAATATCTGTCTAGTATATATATATATATATATATATATATATATCTTTATCTATTTATCTATCTATCTATATAACTATATATCTATCTATCCACCTATCTATCTATCTATCTATCTATCTATCTATCTATCTATCTATCTATCTATCAATCCATCTATCTATCTATCTATCTATCTATCTATCTATCAATCTATCTATCAATCTATCTATCAATCTATCTATCAATCTATCTATCTATCAATCTATCTATCTATGTATGTATCTATCTATCTATCTATCTATCTATCTATCTATCTATCTATCTAACTAACTATCTTTATGCCTGTATGTTTGTCTGTGTGCCTGTCGGTGTAAGAATATACAGGCATGTATGTATCAATTTATCAATCTATAACAACCCAATGGAGACAATACATTCACAATAGTTGAAACCAATCATAGTCTATCACACGTCCACATCTCATTAATGCGTTTTAATGTATTTCCTGGCAGTCAACACCGCTGGTCTTATATTCTCATTTCGTATGGAATGAATAAATAATTTAAACAGGAAAGGGGCTCCGATTCTTACCAAAAAAAATGATTCTTCAATGTTTACTTATGACTTGGTAAACAGTTAACACCAAAAGTATCTCCAGAATTCAACCGGAAACGAACGCATCATTTAATCAGGTATGGGGTCAAGATTTCCTGTCTTCTGCAGGAATTTCAGAACTTCCTTTACGGAGAAAATGTAAACATGATCTGGTCTTGTGTTTGAGGGAAGTATATGTTAACTTGTTGGAGCTCGTAACACGAAGCTAGGGGGTATTCTCACGAGAAATTTGTAACACAGTTATCTTTCCTTTGTTTACATTTTGATTTTGGAAGTTGCGGTTAATGTTTTTTAAGCAACGTGGAAAAAAGAGGAAAAAAGCGATACCCTAATTTAGTAGAACAATATTAGCGTTAGCGTTGGATAGAAATAAAAAGAATTACGCAAGTTTATCTTCGAAAAAGAGCCTTTTAAACCGTTTCCCATAAAGACATTTACATATCATCCCATTAACGCAATTCAACGCGCCTTACTTATGTTGGAACGATTGAATTTCTTCCATTGAGTGGTACCAGCATTCCGTTATCTTTCGCATGCAAAAAAAAAACAACAACAACAACAAAAAAAAAAAAACAAAAAAAAAGATACAAAAACTGTGTGGAAACAAAAACTCAATATCGGCCCCCCTAAGTGGTCCACCCAGGCAGGTAAAAAAGTTTCAATATTTTCAGAAAGAATATCAGAATGAAATTCTATGAAAGGCAAATGACTGAGGAGAATGGAGACAGAAGGTTGACAGATCTTGTGTGGTGCCCCAACGGTCCAGCAGATGGTGAAATTTCAATGTGAACCTGGCCTAACTAATGCTACAAAAACAATACGAAATTGATCTTATTGTTTTGTAAAGAGTTAATATCTTATTCAAAATGGTGTATTTTTATGAAAAAACAAATGCTTGCATAGTTGATCATCAATATTACATTTTTTGCTTTCAGAAAGAAAAAAAAAGTAAATTTATTCTGTGTAGTTTGAATAGTCTAAATTGTCTAAAATATCATGATGGATTTTCAATATCTTTTCTAGTTTACGAGATCTAAATGGGATGTATGGAAGGACGGACGGACAGGCAGACCAGACAAAACTAATAGCGTCTATTCCCCTTTCGGAGGCCGCTAAAAAAAAAAAAACAAGGCTGCGTACAAAAAAAATGCTTAACACAAAGAGAATCTTACGATCATCACGCCATTCACAGGCCTACGTTGGTTACTAGCCCCTTATTTCTCAATCCTTGCCAGTCCATCCTAGCTTGGTATAAAAATGTCCATCTTTATGACTCGGGGTGGGCCATTAGATGGTTGAGAAACATTGGAGGAGCGGAAGATTAATATGTCTGTACGCAGCGTACACCTGGTTCTGGAAGTAGTTTAAGCAACAGTTTTTTTGCTTAATAGTTGATAATTGAATTGACTTCTCCAATGATCCCACGTTTTCCGGCTATATTTCTTTTTAAAAGTAAAAAAAAAAACAGGGAAGTGCCAACTGTTGACAACTGAAAATAATTGTAGAGGAAGGCAAAAGACTAAATGATATATTTGCTGTCAACTTTGTCTTTTTTTGCTCAATCTTTCAAATACTTTTGGGATTTGTGACACTACTCAATTTTGAGCGAGTGTTTATGACCTTTCAAAATTATCATTAGTTGTTTTTTTTTTATTATTTATATTTTTACAATTAAAAGAAAATTGATACATTGATTTTAAAACGTATTGGGTGGAATTTCACAGCGTATACATTTGACAAGTAGACACCTTTGCTACGGTTGGAATAGTTGATTGATATGTTTATTTTGGCTGAAACAATTTGAGCCCCATTATAAAATAAAAAAGGACCGTATTTCAATGCTCCCACTCCCCCACCCTAACACAGTCTTCTAGACCTTAAGTTGTGTCCCTTTTTTTATGTCTTTCATCCGACAGACATTGCAAGTGATATATTTTTTGTGGAAACAGTTTTTGCCTACGCGCCGAAAGGCGCAGGAGGATCTAAGTTAGTAAGAATAGCATATTAGGTCTTTCATATAAAAGTTGTTAATAGCAGAAAAATGCATGTAGATATCTCAGAATATGTATTTTATTTGCTTTCAATACCTAAAATAGTGCTTGAAGGTGGGGCCTTTGATGGAAAGCGAGGGAAATCTACAGTTTTTCCAATTACTCCAGGAAGAACCAATTGTAGCATACAGTAAACGTCTTCCGAAAGAAAGAAGGATGAGTATGTAATAAAGATTTATAAAGTGTGTATTCACACACATATATATTTTTGAGTGATAATGCACTGTAGATAACCCAGAATATGCATTTTGTTGTCTTTCAATACCGGGAATAGTGCTTGAACTATAGCTTACAGCGCTCGCCCAGACCCTTTTACCAGCAACGGTAATCGCGTTCTCTGTCTGCCTTTTCTTCTTTTTCCTGGTATGGTTCCTTGAAGGAAGGTCTTTGCGAGCCCCTGAAGACGTTGTGATATGGCCATAGATTTTCAGCTTGCGTCTTTTTACGATAGTTAGCAGGTCATAATGGGGTCCGATCGCTGCAGTAACCCTGTCTCTAATCTCTTGGTTTGTGATGTGGTCTTTGAATGTGATACCTAGGATCCTTCTGTAGCATCTCAATTCCATTGTTAGGATCTTCCTCTCAGATTAGGTACAAAACCTTAGCTACAGGCCGTAGTTGTACAGTCTGTAATGATCACTGTAATGTATTCTTGCTGTGTTTGTAGATTACTGTAGTTGAAGTATTTCTAAGTTTTCTTCTGGATACTAGATTCTTGAGTATAGTTGTATCAATGAAATTATTTATGCGAGCTCAACAGCGACCATCACAAGAACAAGCACGAACAGGAACGAATATTCAAATGACCAAGTTGACTTCGAGATAAACTTTAATAATAGCTTTATTTACAAGATGGGCCACAGTCTAGTCAGAAGATAAAATATGTCTGATCACCCCAAGAGTCTAGCGGTAACTGAATTCCTATTACGTCAATCTTAACCTCTAACCCTACAGTCTGTGTCGTCATAAAATGTGCGTTCAATGTCGGTACCAAAAAGTGCGCAACTCTAAACTAAACTAAACTATCTAAAAAGTGTGTGCAATACTAAACTAGCTATCTAACAGGTCCACAGCAGCCCTTTTAAAACTTAGAATAATATGGAAACACAAAGGCTTAGCCCTAGGTACCAAAATCAGACTCACGCGCACCCTGGTCATGGCCACATTTTTTAAGCGCTTGGCTTCCGATCCTGAGGTCCTGGGTTGGAATCCTAGTGAAGACTGGGATTTTGAATTTCGAGATTCTTATGGCGCCACTGAGTTCACCCAACTCTAATGGGTACCTGACTTTAGTTGGGGAAAGTAAAGGCGAATGGTCGTTGTGCTGGCCATATAACACCCTGCTCGATAACCGTTGGCAAAAGAAACAGATGACCTTGACATCATATGACCTATAGATCGTAAGGTCTGCAGGGGACACTTTAATTTATATATATATATATATATATATATATATATGACATTGTCAATCTTTGTTTTAAAAGTTTACTATTTCTGGACTCTTCTCTATTTACAAAAGTTTGCATCTTGTCTTCTAAGCATAATATGACCTTGTCAGACCACATGATCTCAAGATATACATCACACAAACTCTGTTGAACTGTAATCACGGCATGTAAAAAAAAAATATTAAAAAAAAAAGATCTTGGATGATCTTGCTTGCTAGAGATCATTTGCTAAGAGGATTGGCACATGAAGATGAACGGGGCCTCAAAGATTGTGGCGGAGTTAATCGTCATCCTGGTATGCATGAGAAGTGCGCTAGCTAGGAGATTTGAACCAATTTGAAGATGAATGGAAGAAAGAAAAATGTTATATAATTTATTATGCCTGGGTTTTTATTAGGCCAACTCTCTCGTTCTGCCTGTCTCTTTGTCTCTTTGTCTTACCAAATTTCTGTGGCTCTATACTTCTCAATCTCTCTTTATTTCTCTCTATCTTTCTGTCTTTTAATGCCTGTCTCGCCCTTTCTCTGAGGTTTCTAATCTCACTTCCTCTATCTCTTTGCTAAAATTGGTCTCTCTCTTTCTCTATGTTAAGCTTGGTGTCTCTCTTTCTCTTTGTTAAGCTTGGTGTCTCTCTTTCTCTTTGTTAAGCTTGGTCTCTCTCTTTCTCTTTGTTAAGCTTGGTCTCTCTCTTTCTGTCTATCTCTGTTAATCTTTTACTCCTTTCTCGCTTCACCTCTCTTTCCTTTTCTCCCTATCTTTTAATCTCTTTTTCTCTTCATCTCTCTCCTCTTTTTTTAAATCTCTCTGTTAATCACTCTCTTTAAATCTCTCCATTAATCTCTTTTAATCTCTCTCATTCTCTCTCTCTTTTAATCTTTATCTCTCTTTCTCTCCCCCTTATTTCTCTCTCTTTCTTTCTCTCTTTCTCTCTCTTCATCTCTCGCCATCATTTTCAATTTTTCTCCCAAACAATACAACTAAATTTACTTACCCAGTGGCGTAGCCAAGGTGGGGGGAGGAGGGGGGAGAATTTGAAAATTATCCCGGGCTCCCACTTGAGGGGGCTACCAAATTATCGTTTTTTTTTAAATTAAAAATTAAATATTGCGCAAAATGCAGGCCCCCCCCCCCCAAAGAGGTCAAGCCTCTCGGGCACCCAAATGACGGAAAATTCCTAGCTACGCTTCTGTGCTTACCTTACTGGCCTTGGTTTCATAAGGTTTGAAACAATAATGACGGTACAGTCAAAGGTAACATGGCGGCCTTTAGTCTCAGACATTATGGATAATTAATTGGTACAAAGCAATTGAATGACACTTTCAAACATTCTGAAGAAATATTTCATAGTTTTTTTTTTGTTTTTTTTTTAAGCACGGATCATTACCTCGGTGGCTTAATTTGTCTAAAACACTTCTGCCTTGTCCGTGGAAGGGCGATAACTCTTTTACTCAACCTATTGAATTTCAATTAAAGTAAGTGGTAGGCGCGAAATTTGAATCGGACACCAACTGTAACACACACACACACACGAACGCGCGCACACAAACACAGCGAAGCTATTGGGCGTCCCTCTCTCTCTCAATTACATACCTTGTCTTGATTCTGTTCTTTTTTTTAATGTTATCGGCGGACAACAAGGGAAGTAATGAAAGCTCCCACGTTTAATCACGGCTTGTTGTTCTGCTGAGCTGTCAGAGGCGATGATTAATGGAGGCTGTCCTAGCGAATGGCATAAAATAAAAATTAAGGTTTTAGTTCCGGTTTTCCAGCTAATGTCCCGAGACTGCGCTGTGCTCTTTGGAGATAAACATATCTATCAACACCGGGGTCCTCGATGACGTAAAAATGGTCATTTTTATAAAAGGCATACAGAAACGTCCGATTTCTTAATTAAAAAAATGGAGCTAGCTTCTCTATATCGTGTCTTCATTTTACTAGGAATAATTGCAAACGATTTGATTTACATAAGTCGTAACTATTAAGCCACTTTTACTTTATGTAGATCCAATAGTGTGGAAACATTACGGGCGAGGCTCTTACAGTCTCATACATAGCGTTTCTACATTAATTCATTTCATATCAACTTACTGCCATATATGTATATTTTTAGTGCTTAATTTAGTCATCATCATGATCATCTTTCCTTTGGGTTGCTCAAGGAGCATTGGGCCTCACCAGAATCGCGCCACTCTCCACGGTCTCTTGCTAGTTTTTTTTTTGGCTTTCCAATTCTTTCCTGTCCTCTCGGCTTCTTCTAGTATACTGAGTCGCCATGTTCTTTTTGGTCTTCCACTACGTCTTGTAACCTAGGGGGTTCCACTCTAAGGCCTGCCTAGCTCTGTTGTTGCTATCGTTTCTAAGGGTGTGACAATCCATCTCCACTTCCTCTCCAAGATCTGCATCTCTATATTTTTCTGCCCACTCATCTCCCACAGTTTGGTGTTTTCTACTTTATGTTACCAGTGTATTTTTAGGATATTTCTCAGCCTTCTGTTGTTGAAGGTCTGTACTTCTCTTTTTGTCACTTCAGTTGTTCGCCATGTTTCAGAACCATACAGTAGGACAGCCTTGACGTTAGAGTTAAAGATTCTTAGTTTAGTCTTGTTTGAGATGTGAGGAGATTCCCAGTTCCGGTTTTAGCTGTGTAAATGCCTGGTGAGCTAGATTTATACATTAGCCATACAAGACACTTTTTAAAAGTTAATGTACGGTAGCTGTCACGTTCAGTAGCAAGAATTGGCCTAAGATCATTTCATTGTTGCAGTTTAGCCTGAAAGCTTTCTTGCCATATCCAACAGGGGCGTAGCTACAAATTTTCCATCGTTTGGGGGGCGGGGGGAATTGACCACTTTGGGGCCCCCTGCAATTTGCGTAATACTTAATTTTTAATGTAAAAAACACTCATTTGGGGGGCCCCTCAAGTGGGGGGCCTGGGGGGATTTTCAAATTCTCCCCCCTCCTCCCCCCACCACCTTAGCTACGCCACTGATATCCAATATAATCAATGGAACGGTTGTAGCCATACATTCACAACAGTGTGATGTGTAAGCGGCCTCAGTCTGCCTTGTACATTGCTTACATCAGTGATGTGTAATGTATTCGGACTTGGGGGGGGGAGGGTCGGATGTACATTTTTTGACATGTGTTCTTATCTTATTCTTCCTTATTGTTTTTTTTTTCTTAACTTTTTTCTTTCGTAGTGGGCAAAGGGAGACTTAAGCAGCACGTCATGAGCCAGCCATTGCGCGACCATTAGGTTGTTGGCACTCACTGGCTTATATTGTCTCATTCATACTAACACACTAACCATTGATGTTCTTTTGAATATGAAATAGGGGTTTGTAAAGCTATCTATTGTTTGTTTTGAACTTACTTTTTAAAGCTGTGTCCTATAAAGGGCGAGAATTCAGCTTCATTCAAGTACAATTTATTTCCCTTGTTCGAGATACGTAACAAAATAATTAATTCTAAAAAGCTAATTAACTAATTGGTTAATATTGTTTCAAATTGATTATTGTGTTGTCAGGTAAAATAAATAGTTGTGCAAAATTTCAGCTTTTTCGGAGATTGGGTGTCGGAGACTTTCAGAGTGAGTTCATACAAAAAGAGTAAAGTTTTTACCAGACAGAGTTGATATAAGATTTATTTTTATTATATTCTAGCTCGCACATCTTGCCGGCAGTTGATGGCAGGTTCAAACTCAGAAACATAAGGACTTCAGACCGAGGCGCATCCGACACGACCACGAAGCTTTCTACACATTTAGGCTAGCATCGTTTGCTGTATACGCTTTATAGCTCTTACAGGTTTTGGGATTCTAACAGGCTCCTGAGCATATTGCTGCCTAAACAATGGCGCTCTTAAAAGCTAGGACGTTTGTATAAACATTGAAACTATTTTTAAAAGTTGGGCATTTCGTCTTATAAACAGTAAGGTTCTTATAAACTTTGACTCTCTTATAAACTGTGACATTCTTATATTCTGCGATGCTTTAGTACAGGGCCGGTCCTAACTATTGCGGGGCCCTATGCGAAATTGATTGTGCGGGGCCTAGTCTTGGTGGGAATAAGGATAATAAGGGAAAAGTAAGTTTTGTATTAGGGAAAAAACTCGACTTTGAATTTTCTTAATTCTTTACTAAGTACAAAATTGCGATTACAATTAAGTTTACCTTACGAACCTTGCAACTTATGGCATATTTATATGCCAGTAACTATAAAAGTAAATAAAGTATTTGAACTTCTGATTAAGGTGAATATGTGCCCCACCATTACATTTTTTTACATGAAAACTGGCAATGCCTTTTTTTTTAAATCTCGCGTAGAAATGGCGTTTTTCAAAATGAATGACCACCACAAATGCCAGTTGTTGTTTTTTTCTATTTTTCAGGAGCTTTTCAGGAATTTTTCGTATAAATTTTGCAATAATTTTATAATTAAACCTAGAATTAGCTCGGGGCCTATGAAAGCGCGGGGCCCACTGCGACCGCATAGGTTGCAGAGGCCTAAGACCGGCCCTGCTTTAGTAAACTGTGAGGATCTTATAAACGTTGATGTCTTTATAAACTGTGACACTCCCCGTAGTGACCTATAAAATCGAAGCTAATGTTTTCTATACGTTAGGCCTTTCAATGTGGCAGAAAGTATTTTTTAAAAAGTAGTTGGCATAACAAGAAAACTTTCAAAACATATTTCCTTTATATTGTTTACTTTGTCGATGCATAAAAAATCTCTCCCAATCTTACTTTTCTTTGTTACCTTTATTTTCCTACCACATTTCTTCACATCGATTTCTCTTTCTACAAATTTAATATGCAATCACTCTGTCTGTCCCTTGGTCTGTCTGTCTGGTAAAAAACGTATTTCTCACTCAACCATTCTCGGATCCTTGCGATGTATCAAGCGATGTCCTTGCGAACGCCGGTATGGACAGTATAGAGGGACTTCTTATGGTCCGACAGCTACGCTGGGCAGGGCACGTATCCCGTATGGGAGACGAACGTATGCCAAAGGCAGTCTTTTTTGGTGAGCTAAAAGGTGGTCGACGTAACAGAGGCGCCCCACGGAAACGCTTCAAAGACCAGCTTAGGCGTCAACTTTCCTTGGCTGACATAGAAGAGAGCACCTGGCTGCATGCGGCGTCGGAACGAGACAGCTGGAGGTCACTCACAAAGGCCGCGGGATACACATTTGAGACCAAAAGAAAATCTGCCGTCGAGGACAAACGCAGACGACGAAAGGAAAATCTAAACCGACCACCTGCGGACAATGGCTTTGCTTGCCCTGGATGTGGCAAAATATGTAGATCACAGCTGGGACTGCACAGCCACGGGAAACACTGTATTCCTTACTAATCTTCGGACTCGAAGACAAGCCTATTATTATTATTATTCACGGATCAAGTTGAAACTTTACACGACTATCCATTTGGAAGACTATGTATGTATGAATTAATTAAGAAAAAAATAACCAATTAGCCATGCAAATAGTGGTAATACATTTTTATAGTTTTTTTTTAATTTGTATACTGACAAGGGAAATGAATTAGTCTGTTTCTACTTAATATTGACTAAATTGACTAAATATTTTTGGCTTGTTTCCTTGGGTACTTTCTCAGATTAAGTTGATACTTTAAACAAATAAAATATGAATCAATTAAAAACATTACTTAATTACTCAATGAATTATTGGAAATTATTTTTTTATATCTTGAAAGGGAAACAACTTATTCATTATTTTGACATATAGTTGTAAATGTGGAGTTCTTGACTTCAGATAAGCTTTATTTTTTTTTTTTGTCGTTTTTTTTTTCTTGTTTTTTTTTTCCCTAAGTCACTGTATCTTATTGTTTGTAATCCAGTGACTTGAAAAATCAAAATGTAAACTAAGGGATCACTGTGTTAAAAATGTATCAACAGAAACCGATGTGGTCAGCCTATACTCTGGAAAGATAGTGAAAAGTGTCTATTTCGTGTTTTCTTTTTCCAATGCAATAGATTATGTCTTAGACTTAGATCTGAGATCTTTCTCTCTTTGACAATATCATCATTCTGTAAAATACTTGCTTTACTAAGACTTTGACTTAAATCCTCCAGCACCGTTTTGTGCACTGGGAGGCTAGCTGTCTCCACAAAGATCTGTCACAGGCAATGTCTTAAGCCTCGTCCCACCTGGTGCCCAGTTCTCTAATGTCTTCCATGAAAGTGTGGCGCCATGTTATAAGATGACATCCCTATTTGGGCTTTCCTTGTATTGGCGTCCATACCCTCGCAACTCTTATTATGCGTTATTCATTTTGTCGGAGAACATATCACGCAAACCTCATGCGACGCTTTGTATCAAAAGTTCAACAAGTCAATACTCTTCAGTCTAATTACATTTTTAAAAACAAAGGTAAAAAAAAAGTATTTTCAGTCAAATGCAAAAAAAAAAAGGTTTGAGATTACGTCACTGTCCCTGATCCATTCAATTTTATCTGGAAAGTGGTCTTAGAGCATTACTTATATGTTCTGTTATTGCATGTCGTATTTTATGAATTTTTCAAATATACGAGATCTTTTTAATGTTTTTTTTTTTTTTTGGTGAAAAAGATCTTGTTTAAATGGAAAAAATATATATCAATTGATATCCATTACAGTCTGCTCTAGGTCTACCTGATAGTCTGAGGTATTACGAAGTCTGTGGATATACATTTTACATATAAAGTAGATCGATAGTAATAGTTGAGTGGACGACTGAATGTCTGTATGTAGCTGTCTGTCCATGAATGTGACCTGGTTGAATGGAACTCTGTGGCTGGGAATGAATATGTTTTTTTTTGTTGAAACGGTTTCTGAGGCTGTTTGTGAGTGGGTGTTAGTTGAATGGATCCGTGTGGGTATTTGTGAATGTGTGTTTGTTAAATTGGTATATGTAGCTGTTTAGAGTGCAAATGTGGCTTTATATGACGGAATATGTGTATGCTTGTGTACAAGAGAAGACTCGGTGGATGAACGGTAAGGAGCTTGGCTTCAGAACCGGGGGTCCGGTGTTCGAATCCTGGTTAAGGATCTAACGGGTACCTGACATTAGTTACTGTAAAGTAAAGGCGGTTGGTCGTTATGTGTCTTTTATTAATTGTAGGCCACGGAAACAAATGAACGTTTACATCATAAGCCCTATAAAAAGGGGAACTTAACTTTACTAACCCAACGATAATTAAAACTCAATTACTGCATTAATTATATTGTTTCTATTAAATATCTATTTCTTTTGGTCAAACTAAGACATTGTAAAAAGAATTTGACTTCTATGTACTTCTCAATGACGATATAGGGGCGTAGCTTGCATTTTTGTAAAAAAAAACACTCATTTAGGGACCTCCCTCAAAAGGGAGCCCGGGGGGATTTTCGAATTGTCGAATTAGTGGGAAGCGTGGTCGAGAGGCTAAGTGCGGCTTGAGCTTGGCTTGCTTGGCTACCTAGAAGGGGGCTCGAGGTTCGACACTCTACTCGGGCAGAGTTGTGTTTACTGAGCGCCCAAAGGCAGCACGGGAAACCAATTCCTAGATACCCCCTCCCCCCCACCGGTCCACAAATGAGATTGGACCAAAGCGCTCTGAGCATGCTATAAGCATGAAAGTAGCGCTATATAAAAGCTATAATATATATTGTCCCCTCCTACCCCACCCTTTCTACGCCACTGTGACGACAGATGATCGTGTAACACTCTGACCGAAAGTGGGATAAAGGAGTTTTTAAATACTTCAGTTTTAGTCCTAATGGAAAGGAAACTTAGTGCAATCACTGCTTCGCGTTACCTGACAATAAGTCCCTCTCACAGTTTAACTTGTACAATAATGTCAAACTGAAAGCTACTCAAAATTCCACATTTATTTCGCATTCGCTATTTCTCCAAGTCTGTCCCTCGGAAAAAAAAAGGAATGAATTATTGGCGCGGTGAATAATAATACATAAAAAAGGGGAAAAAATACCGACGGAAAAATATGGGCTGAATGAGGAGGGGCGAGGTTCTGTGATGCAAGGAATCCAGATGCATTACATACCAATTTATTAGGGTTATGTGTGCCTAGAAGGATGGGAGATAGAAAGCAAGGGAGAGGGAAAGTATGTGACGAGTGAATGGGGAAAAATGTAACAAATATTTGTTCATACGCCAGTGGTATATCTTTCTTTTTGTTATTATTTATTAGCAGAAAGCTTAAGATAATGGCAAGATCATACATCTAGGGCTATCATCTTGACGTCCGTATATTTATCTTTCGATTTGACGAATTTTTAGAAATGGCAAAGGAATTCTCCAGCCTACATTTCCTACCTTCAGATTTATATAACAATAAAATAATAATTTATATTTTTTATATAAAAACGTATTATTACTCCCCCACGCCGGGGGGCGGCCGCGTGTTAGCTGAATGGTTAAGCCATTGACTTCCGAACTAAGAGGCTCAGGGGTTCTAATCTCGTTGAAGACCAGGATTTTGAAATACGGGATTTTCGGTACGCTCTCATCTGTAATCCACACTAGATTTTAATTGCGGAAAGTAATGGCGATTGGTTGTTCTGCTGGTCACATGACACATGGCCACATCTGCCTTATAGATAGGAATTCTACTTTATTATTAATGTTAATACTACATCGCTTTTATTTTAAATCAATCTCCAATTTTTTTGTGACTAAACTGGCTACTTATAGTAAAGTGCATCTATAAAAATTAGGGTTTACTGTCAATGATGCACTTGAAGTATGATGCACTATTAACATATTATATTACAGTCTTGGAAAAATTTGAAGTAAACTACGCCTATAAACATATTAGTTTAACTGTTTATAGGTAAATTGCACCTTTAAACATTTCTACAGTTTATGTGTAGACTGCTCATATAAACATATGGTTTAAGTCTATGATACACTTTTGTTAGTTTCGAACGAAGCTAATGTGTGTCCAGCTCAAAGACGACCTATAAATAAGACATTTCTTACATCAACACTCAATAACCTTTGACATAAGCGAAATTCTAAAACCACGAAGTCCTAATTTGGTCTCTGGTTTGAGATCCCTTAAAAGTAGTACCCTTTTTTTTTACTCACAGCTTTTCTATTACCGATTTTTTTTGTGGATCACTATTTAGATAAAGATGACTATGATTATGGATGTAAAGTTTAGGTTGGATTTTGTGCATCTGTATGGTTGTGTTTTCTGTTCCTATTTTAGTATATTGAACATGGACCCATTAGCGGACTATTGGAGCCACCTATTAGTATTTGCGAAACAAATTCACTCGTTTTTAAAATATGATGTATGCTTCTTAATAATTTTGATTTTGCTTTATTTATTTATTTATTTTGTTACTTGTTTATGGTTTAGGAATATTAAAACGATATACAGCTACACAGTGGACAGTGAATCAAGTTTTTTATTTTTTAATTTGCGCTACTATGACCCGTGAAACACACTATTCTTAATTTAAACTTGTTAAATCTTCAGGGAACGAAAACGGAAAGCAAGTTTTTCATTCTTAATTATCTCTCCAACATTATTTATATTATGTGCAGAAACTCGAAGCTGCCAGAAGCTATGCAAAAAGATGTTTTGTTTACATTTCTATGGCAAACTTGATAATTACAACACGTGACTCCTAGTTAATGCTCAGCGAGATTACAATAAGGACGAGCCATTCAATGTGTTGGAGCTCTGAAACATGCTTCAGAAGTAGTAATAGAGACCAGTGTTCCCCATTCTGCGGTCAAAGAACCATATTCGGGCCTATGGCGCGGTACAGTCTGACCCAACTAAACGCCTTCAGGTAATAATAAAATTCTGATGTCGATGACATTTTGGCGGCCATGCGTCAAGTGTTTGTTATACGTTGTAGAGGCTGAAAAGTTTGTGCCGCACTGACCAAGATCTAGTTCTATTCCTGTACCATGAGACCCAACCTAGAGTGAAAAGGGCATCACTGACCTAGATCTAGTTCTATTCCTGTGCCTTGAGACCCAACCTAGAGAGTAAAGGGCATCACTGACCTAGATCTAGTTCTATTCCTGTGCCATCAGACCCAACCTAAAGAATAAAGGGCACCACTGACCTAGATCTAGTTCTATTCCTGTACCATGAGACCAAACCTAGAGAGTAAAGGGCATCACTGACCTAGATCTAGTTCTATTCCTGTGACATCAGACCCATCCTAGAGAGTAAAAAAAACTCAGTAGGCTAATCAATTTTGCAAAATCTTTCTATGAGCGTTATCACGCTCTCTAGTGCTTTTATTAACCTTTAGAAACATTTTTTAAAAATATCAACAATCTTGCTCTCCAGGACTCTAGCTGCCATTCATGAACCGAAACAAATATTTTAAAGTAATTTTTAAGTAAGTATATTTTTAAAGAATTTTTTTTTCTTAATGTATTTTGTTTTTTGTTTTGTTTTTCTTTATAAGGACTTTTTTTTTTCTTTTCAGTCTTATGTTTATCAAAATTTTATAATGCTGTGAAGGTCATCCATTTATGGTTCTTTTTTTTTTATTTCTTTTTTTTACATCGTCTGCTTTGAAATGAAAGCTTTCTTGATGCGAGGACTGGACATTATCTACGTTAATGAAATGAATCGAACATATACACCTAGAAAAAGAACTCTTCAAGTTTAAGTGTATTGTCCACTGTTCTAGATGCTTCCATTAAAAATTAATATCGGTATTTTTTTCCTTGAATAAGGCACTGTTAATGTAGCATTCTCTTCACTTCTGCAAGTCATTCACAGTTACTGTTCCTAACATATTTTCAATGTTTATTTTTTTAACAGGAGATTTTTTGTTAGTTGTTTTTATTGACTACTTGTAGATTTTGATCACAGAGTACTGACAAATATAACTCAGAGATTCTTAAATTATTCATAGCTGCGGGGTAAAGTTTACAATTTATGACTTATTATTGATATCGGAGCAACACTAGGTAGTTGCCTATAAGATTACTAAACCATAGATTGCAAATTGTAACAATGAAACAGTTAAAACTTCTGGGTATTTTCAGAAAATAAACCTGATACCCAAAGTCCAAAGTCTACAGGAGATATTTATTAATTTTAAGTTAAAAAAAAATAGTAAAATTTGTTTTCGAAATTAAAAATTTCAATTCTCTAGACAGAAATCTTGAAAAAAAATTAAACTTACCTAATTACCCTTTCATTCTCCTATTTGTTTTTATAAATTAAAATGTTACAACACTTCCTGTTTACACAACTCTTGAGACTTTTGACGCATACTCTAAGTGACACATGTACGAAACACAACCTATTAAAATACTTACAAAGATTAAGGCTTAATCTTATTCTGTATGCTAGGATAAATTCCTACAAGAGCAGAAGAGTTCCTTTTTCCTTATCGGCATTAGACCATGGAAATGGTTTCCATGAACGGCCTAGATCAGCCAGGAACAGGCCGGTCTAAGGTCACTGCAAACTATGCAGCCGCAATGGGCTCAGCACTTTCGTAGGCCCAGAGCAAAATCTTAGTGTAAGTTATTAAAGCATTGTAACGTATTATTAAAGGGTACCTAAAGTTCTCCTGACATTGAAAATATACAAAATACCAAAAGTCATCAAAATCTCCTGAAACTATTAAAATCTTGTGAAAACTCATGGAAATTGCCTTAGACACGGACAAAATTGTCATTTCGAGGTGTCATTCAATATGGAAAACGCCAATCCTACTCGCGATTAAAAAAAAACCGGCATTGTCAGCTTTCATTTAATAAAAATGTTAATAAATAAGCGAATTTAACCAAGAAGTTCAAATATTAAGTTTACTTTAACAGTCACTGGCATACAAATATAGATCGAAATCTATCTCGACTTTATACAAAAAAAAAGCAATATTTTGCTACTCAATAGTAATTTTAATAAGCATGAATGTGTGTCGGCTTTTTGTTTGAAAAATGCAATCTAGGCCTACTGTACAGTTAATATGACAGTGGTTTTGTACTCAATAAATTCTGAATAAAATGCAAAGACAAATTTATTTCCCAATACAAAATCTTAGTTTTCACTTATTACCCTTACTGGCCAACCGTCACAAAAAAGGACTATAGGCCTATAAAAAAATATCAAGGAATTTTGTTTTTCGAACGAGACATCTGGAGATTTATTGTTTAAAAAGACCTCGGGGTATATATGTAAGACAAAAAGGAAATGTACTGCCGAGGACAAACGTAAACGTCAGATAGAGAACCTAAACCCACTACAGTTATGTCTGCGCTAGAGTTGACCTAAACCCACTACAGTTATGTCTGCGCTAGAGTTGACCTAAACCCACTACAGTTATGTCTGCGCTATAGTTGACCTAAACCTATGTCTGCGCTAGATTTGGCAAAATATGTAGGTCAAAGCAAGGACTCCGTATTCACTTGAAATGCTGCATTACTCTTTTCTTTCTGACTCGAAGAGCAGACGAACATTGGATCTAGATTCTATACGCTTATCCAATGTTTTACATTATCTACAATTTTGTAGCTAATCTACTTGTTAGACCAAACCTCCCACAGGACGACTGGAACTGCAACGGATAGGGTTTGAACCAGGGAGTATCGAGACGACCTAGCGACCAGTGCGCATCCTGTACGACCATGAAGCCATCCATATCCATAAATATTTTTTCAATAAAGCTTACATTTTAACATCTAGTAGATCTAGATTTCTAGATCTAATTTCGAGGTTTTGGTCTCAAATTTATCGAGATCAAATAGATCCAGTAAAGCACTGTTTACTGTCGCCTAATCTTGTTGAATAAATATAGTGGTTGATATAGTGGTTTCGTAGTATTTGTTATTTCATTACAATATACTAGATTTTTCTGCATAATTCTGGGCCCATGATGAAGATTTATCATCATTTATCACCATTTATACAGATTTTTTTTTACTAGTAGTACCATACATGCAGATGGTGGTAACGTTAGTACCATACATAAAAATGGTGGTGACTGTTAGTACCATACATAAAAATGGTGGTGACTTACATCACCATTCATAAAGATGGTAGTGACTGATAGTATCATTCATAAAGAGTGTGGTGACTGCGCATGGAATGGGTTGGGGAAAAACCAATGAATTTAAGTCATTGGTTAACAAGCACGATGCATGCAAATTATAGTCTTCTTTTCTGAAGTAACGTTGGTATATTTATAAGACTTCCCTAATTAGAACTTAACATATAATGACGAGAATTATTTGAAATGAAAGTTTGTTTTGTCTCTGAGCCTTTACCTTGGACAGACTCCCACACTCCGCTGTTACATTGATCCGGCTTTGACTGGATGATAGAATGCAATGTTGTTGTGTTTGTGTTAGGTGGCTAATAGATTGTGCAATGAAGACAATTTATATAAGCGAAACTTTTTTAAACAAAGCTTAAGTAAAGAGAGAACAATATTTAATTCCTGACATATCTCACAGTATTGCAATGTGTATCTCTCCTTAGCTTAAATATAAACTATTAAATAAAAAAGCAAAATTAAATAGCTATGACTTATTAATTTAAAAATTTGTTAATTTTGTTTCATTGATTCATGTATTGTCATTGACAAGGGATAAGTGTGTACAATTTAATTTTGATCCGAGAATAGGAAATGAAACTATTTGCGTAATACTTAATTTTAATGTAAAAAACACTCCTTTGCCCCCCCCCCTCAAATGGGGGCCCGGGGGGATTTTCAAATTCTCCCCCCTCCCCCTCCCTAGCTACGCCACTGAAGTTAGCCTTTTTGAGCTATTTCAAAAACTAATTTGAAGTATACGATTAAAAAATTACTAAATTTTTACTTCCTTTTTAGAGCTGTATCACAAGCATGGCTTACACATTTCTGGGACAGAAAGCTAATTAAGTTTTCATTCATGCCGGTGTTTCCTTACACATTTGGCTTATGGACAACCAGACACGGGCATAAAATACCCAGGGTGGACCAAAATTTAGCAGGAAGAGGAGGGATCCACAAAAGTTAGGGCACCTTACCCAAAAATAAAGTCAGCTAACTTGAGAGCTGAAAGGGGCAGCCCCCATCCCCAGGTGGGTATGCTCAAGGCATCAAGTTTTCATTTCTCTTTTTTTCAACCACAAATAAAACAAAATGTTAATTGATATAGCAGCTTGAACATGAACTATTATTCAATATAGAAATAAAACACTTACCTTCTAAAGTCTTGTTTGATAACAATATTTTGTCTTGTGGGTGTGTTTTGGCTTTGCTCTCAATTCTCCAGGCAGATCCTGGACTGTACTGCTAGTCAAAGGTCATAGGTTGTGTGAATAATAACTTGATTCCTTGACACTTTTAATTTCTCATTAAACATAGATTGAATCTCATCAGAAACTACATCTGTAATGGTTTCATAGCAGTCCTAGGTTCAACATTGACTTGCTGATTTTGATGTTTCATCCTCATCACTTGATGACTAAGCTTTTTTGAATGTTTGTAAACCATCGGAAGGATTTTGTAATTACAGGCTCTCTTGTTGATCAGATGATTCTGAAACAAAACTTTCATCACCATGACTTTCCTTTACCTGATCATCATCCAAATCAATGAATGATCTAGAAACTTCTACAGCCCTTTTTGTGTGCTTTATCTAAATATTTACATCACTGATGGGAACATTCACATTAGAGGAAGCTCTACGTTCTTCAAATTCATTATTCTTGCCTATATACCAAACATTAAATTCATCTGTATCACTCATTTCACTTGGAACCTTCATTGTCTCATAATTGTTATCATTACTTCCCATCACTGGAGAGTTTGTGCAGATGTTTATTGTATACAATTAATAATTGATCACAACGTTGAGAGACTTGATGAGCAAATTCTGACAAGAGGGGTTTTCTGTCCCGGCCTCGTCTAGGGTATAAAGTCTTTACCCAGGCTCCCCCTCACTGCACAGTATAATTAAAACAGTAATGGAATGTCAAACCAAAGCTTACTGACTGCCGACTAAATGATGTCTTTCAACTTAACAACAGCATTGTTCAACATAAACAATATAACACTAATGATGAATTACTTATATCAGTGAAATAACACTAATATAAATTCAACAATATAATTAATAAATAAGGTAACATGACATGATGGATGAGCACGGGTGTGATGACTAATATTATACGTAATCATAATACAAACAATCAATAGTTTAGAATAACATAGCACACCTTAATGTCAGCGTTACAACTCGCAGCTCACAACCTAAAACCATGGAGGAACAACCAAGCCATCCAACCAATCAAGCTTGATTCCAACAGAGTCCCAAGCCTGCGTCCCTAAAAAAATAAAAGGAGCAATCCTATTCACAAGATCATAATAAACGATTTAAGATCTACGACATTCAGCAGGCCGTAAACTAAACTAACTTACCCAATACTGGGGGAAAAAAACACTAAAGAAACAGCAACACCAACAAAGAAGCCCCCATCGACCCACTCACACCGAGGCCACCAAGAATGACAACAAAGTGAAACCTTAGGAACAGAAATTCGCAAAAACCTATGGTGCAATAAAGGACATACTAATCAAGATGTACATAACAAGATGTGCATGACAAATCCCACAAGAACTTGAAGAAGAAAACGTTGAATTATTTCATATTGTGTGTACACTTATGACAATCTAAACTTAGTACAACTAGCTGCTAGCCCTACAATATTATTTTCAGCAATGTTAAGCCATGGATATAATTCGGAGGCACAGTGGCTGAGCAGTACAGCACTTGAACCAGGTCCCTATTGAAATCCTGATGAAGACTGTGATTTTAATGACCTTACTATGGATATAATTCGATTAATTTCACAAGCCGCCTGCTTCTCTAGCGGTTGTGCAAAGTAGAGTTAGAACTACTTACTCAACTTACAATTATTGGTTGATTGAAAACTTATGAATGGGTTAACTAGAACTAGCTGCAGTGTGTTAAGGTGCTTATTTCACTTAAATAATTAACTTCTAAATGTCAAAGATCACACTTGATAAAGCAATTCCAGAATTATATTAAGTGTACCAGACTTAGATTTACAACTAATCTAGATAAAGTACATCTTATTATATATAGACTTAGACTCGACAAGGCTCTAGATATATGTAACTAAATCTAGCTAGATATTAAAACAATTCTGCCATCTTATAAAGAGATTTATTGATCTCCTTTTTTATCCTTTATGGAATATAAAATAAATAAATATAAGGGGCTAAATTGACTCTTCTAACTTTAGGACTACATAGGTCTAGATCTAGTAAGACTATTTCACATTCACCATGGAGACAACACTTAAATAGCCCTATGCACATCAAAAGCTAGTTTAGATATAGATTCGACTTTTGTAAATTGAAATGAAATTGAGAAGGGCAGAAGTTTTAATAGCAGAACTATTTGTTGAGCTCAAACTTTCTCTTAGCATGATAAAGTGAATACCATGTGTGGTGCCAGACTTATGGAACGGGTCTTTGGGGCAGATAAAAAAAAAGTGTTATAGTCACTAGGTCTCATTACTTATGAAAGCCTAAATTCAAAGAATGAAATCAGAGACAATCAAGGCTGAGTGTGTTTGCAAAAAGGAAAGCTTTAATTATGCTGACAAAAATTAGTAAATTATTGATGCCTTGCGCCCTCAAACACATCAGTTTGTTTTATAAAACACCTTCAAGCATCAGAAACCAAAATAAATTGCCTTATCTCCCTTAAAGAAAATCTTTTAAAATGTTTGTTATTAGTGAATGTAGAGGATGTCAAAGCTTCCACTGCTGACTTTGTTAAGAATGGTCTCAAAGAAAAAAATATTAATAATTCACAATTTGATAAAATATTTCCAGTGTGTGGATATCTTGTAAAGAAATGGCCTATAAACAAAACTACTTTTATAGAATTAAATGTTACTGATCCAGCTAAGGCTGCTAAGCCCTGCTAAGCAAACCATTACATCTGGTTTAAGTCTAATTTTAATTGTAACAAAAATTATTATTTTTAATGGATTTTCTGTTGCTGCTATTATGAAAAGTGGAACACACTAGAGCAGTGATGCCCAGCCTAATTCGATCTGCGGGCCACTTTAATTTCCGACTCTCGTGTCGCGGGCCACATGACCGAAAAGATACAAAAAAAAAGTAATGAAATGGAACTATAACTATTTTATTAGAAACCGTGGATCTAGCACTTACATTAATTAGTGAGATGCTTGAAGTTTATCTTTTTTTCTACCACATTTAGAAATGGCTTCATTTCTCTACTTCAAATGTGAGTAACATAACATTATATCTAGCTTAACCACCGTCTCATTTTCTTAACTTTATTTAGACAACTTCAATCTCTAGGCGAAGTTTAACAAAATTTTGTTCGCAGATTAAATCAAGAATGCTGCCATATTTTTTTTTAACCAAACACACTTTCTTTACAAATAAAATCTATTGGCTAATTATCATGTTCCACAAAAAAGTAAAGATCCATTCACTTTTCCTGTTAGATTATACATCTAGTCCAGTTTCGTAAACAAAATGTTATTGTTCATGGTACCAAGCCATCAAAGTTTTGGCCCTAACGTACGTAAAATAACTGTATCAACCTTTTTGGAGAGTGAATTTTCTACTTTTTGTGCCGTCGTTTCAGCGGGCCGGATGGAGCCACTTCACGGGCCGGATCTGGCCCGCGTTCAGTAGTTTGGGCATCACTGCACTAGAGGCTTAGATTTTAAAATGATTGCTAATAAACAAAAAACGGCATCATTCTAACATACTCTAGAAAACTCTATGGCAAAGACTAAAACTATAACTATTCAAATGTACAGAATGTCTTATACAACTTGATGCTGTGTTAAGGATTGCTTTGTTTCATGTATCTTACATGCTTGAATGATTTTTAGCCTTTTTTCTTTATATTTAGGAAAATACGCATTTACCCTCAAAATACACATTTCCAGGTCTGGGAATGAGCATTTCCCCTTTGAAATGTAGGCATCTCTGAAGGTTATAGTACTTAAAGAGTACTTTTAATTTGGGGAAAATTAAGTTGAAAATTTAAAAGTGGGCACAGACGTTGAAGAAATAAAATGTAACAAACTTAAAATGTAAGGCAATAATAGAATAAATTAAAGGAAAAACGTGAGACTTTGATCACAAAAAAAAGAGAACAAAGAAAAAAAAAAGGAAACAAAAAAAAAAAAAAAAGAAACAAGCAGAAGAGAACATATAAATCGTGGTAAGGTTATTAGAGATACATGGGCATTAAGAGTGTACTTCTATATTGTAGTGTTGTATGTGCAGTCATTGCGTGAAACTTTTGATACAGCAAAAACTGTTGTGAATGAGAGTTTCACTAGGGACCTGCGAATCAGGAAATTTTTTTCGAATCGAATATCGAATCGAATATCAGAAAATATTCGAATTTCGAATCAAATTCGAATCGAATATTCTTGAAAAAACTTGACAACCAAGAAGTGTAAAATAAAACTTGAACTTCAAATTTTTTATTATATTATGTTTATTTATACTGAAACACATTAAAATGTTAGCAATAATTAAATTGCAAAGCAGGCGTTTAAAAAAAAGTTCCCCCTTTCAGACCTTGTGGTCTATAGGGCAGATGATGTAAAGGTCATCTGATTCTGTGGTCTACGGTTAACGAGGATGTCATGTGGCCAGCACAACGACCAACCGCCTTTACTTTTCCCCAACTAATGTCAGGTACCCGTTAGAGCTGGGTAGACTCAAGGGCGCCCGAAAATCCCGAAATAAAAATCTCAGTCTTCACCAGGATTCGAACCCGGGACCTCCAGTACGGAAGCCAAACGCTTTACCGCTCAACCACCGCGCCCTCGCGTTTTAAAAAAGTAGATCTTTATTTATTTTGGCCCAAATCAAAGTTTCAGCATTATTTTCCGAGAGATTGTGACGATGGTCAGTAATAATTTGTCCTCCTACTGAATTAACTCTTTCTTATGAACAATTTGTTGCCTGAATTACAAGCAAATTCCTAGCTGCTCTGGCCAAAAGTGGAAAAATATTAATACTTTTAAAATGTTTCGATTTACAACTGCTTGCTTCGAATACAAACTGACTTCATCCTTAATTTGCTCAGAAATGGTGGAAATTTTGTTGATTCTGGTATCTCCTTGAGCATCATGCACTTTCTTGAACATTGAATCCATAAGGCTTCCCCTATTCCTGTCTTGAACAAGACTTTCAAGTGGCAATTCATCAGAATTTTTGCCAATTTTGCTTCCGTCAGAGTTAGCCAATATTGTCTCTACAAATAAGACAGATTTTTTAGTTTCAGCTTCTGAAAATAAGTAGTGTTTAAATCTTGGATCAATGAATGTGGCTGCCAGGAGATGATCCATTGTCAAATCAAATCTTGCTCCAAGTTGTTTCAATAGCTCATCTCGAAATTGTTGGAGACCTGTTGGTGATTTGGACACTAACTCTTCCTTCAATGTAAAAATGCAAGGATAGATCAAACTTATGCTGACATTGGAATCAGCACTCAAAACTGTTGTTGCTTCTGCTGTTGGTCTTAGAATTGGAAGAGAAGCTTTCAGAGTATCTTGTAAAGTTTGTGTTAATGGTTTTGGTGGATTTCTTGCACATTTCTTTTTAACACCACATTCTACAAGTGCAAGAGAGACAGGAACAGAGTTTTGGTCAATCCATTCCAGCAAATAATATGTACTATTGAATCTAGTAATAACATCTAAAGGAGGCTTTGATTCCTTCATTCCTTGATCAGTTTGATATTTGGACAACATAGTTTGACCAACAGTTGATGAATGAAAAAAAGCCAGCAATCCTGTGAACATGACTGATTAGGTTCTGAATGATTTTTTGAGCATCTAAAGCAGCATTGATTGAAAGTTGCACACCAAAACCGAGCTTGAATTATCCACAAAAAAAAGCATTACTTTTTTTGAAAATATTCGAACATTCGAAAATTTAAAATAATTTCGAATCGAATTCGAATATTCTTTTAATATTCGAAATTCGAATCGAATATCGAATATTCGCAGGTCCCTAAGTTTCACTTACCTTACGGCGACTGCTCTTTCCAACCTTACAGTGGCAGACTTCAATTGCAGCACGATTAATGAGATTAAGCATCATATAGTGTGTGTGTGTGTGTGTGTGTGTGTGTGTGTGTGTGTGTACTTGCTTGCGTTATGTGTGTGTGTCCCCGACCGGTCTTAGATAATTGCAGGCCCTAAGCAAAATGAATTTAGTATCCCAATGTGAAATCGAAAAATTAAAGATAAACAGCGAAAAAGACAATTAAGCAATTTATTTAAAACCAACAATAACATTGGGCACAAGTTTCGCTATTTTTCTTTAAAAAAATGTTTCAAGTCCTGTCCAATGCCCTCCACCAATTGGAGCCCCCTAGGCCTTGGAGGCTGTCTTTATTGCCTATGCCTAAGGCCGACCCTGATGTACCGTGTGTTTTAAGTGCGTGCGTATAATAATTAGTAATTAAAAGTTCTTGGGACGGGTTAGATGTATTAGATTAAATTTTAAAAAGAAGAAAAATAGAAGAAAAAAATCTTCTGCAAGAACTTTGCATTTTAGCTATTAAATCTATTAGATCTATTTATAATCATTTAGATCTAGAGTGAAGTCTATAATATGTATCTTGCCTACTCTACATTTAGATAATAGATCTAGATCTGCCCTCATCTAGTTCTCGATTCTCTTTATCTAGATCTACAAGCTATCCCGACTAGTCAGTAGATCTTCTATCTATAGATCTAGATAGTCATGCAAATGAAATCTTACGCTTACGAGGTTCAATCAATCAATGTTGTTTTTTTCTTCTATTTTTGCTTCTAAGAAACGAGTCCTACCTTTGCGTAATAAATAATCCAATCTGCTAAAATAATCCGTGCTATTTCAATAATCCAAGTTGTAACGAATATCCAATAGTTGAATCACATTAAATTATCCGAAAAGTAGATGATTGAAAAAGAAATATTTGTACACAAGAACTCAAAAAAAAAAAAAAAAAAAACACGTCTGCTTCCACTCAAACTAGGTCAAGGTCAAACGTTTTTACATGTCTCAAACAATGCGCATGAAAAGAAAAATGTTATCACAAAAATAAACTTCCGGTCAATGCAATGCTCTGCTTCGCTTGAATGAATTACGTTATATGTAAAGCAATTGTAGCAGTTGGAATGGACCTCATTCA
>JADKLZ010071522.1:21375869-21399253 GCA_021533235.1 Biomphalaria straminea
AAGTCTGAGAGGATAAGTCTGAGAGGATAAGTCTGAGACATTGAGAGGACAAGTCTGAGAGGATAAGTCTGGGAGATTGAGAAGACAAGTCTGAGAGGATAAGTCTGAGAGATTGAGAGGATAAGTCTGAGAGGATAAGTCTAGGAGGAGGATAAGTCTGAGAGGAGGATAAGTCTGAGAGGAGGATAAGTCTGAGAGGATAAGTCTGAGACATTGAGAGGACAAGTCTGAGATGATAAGTCTGAGAGGTTGGGAGTACAAGTCTGAGAGGAGGATAAGTCTGAGAGGATACGTCTTCGAGGATAAATCTAAGAGAATAAGTCTGAGAGGATAAGTCTAAGCATTTGAAGTTCAAGGATAAAAAGAAGTAGCTTTAAGTTTTAAATGTCGAGATGACCATGATCATGTCATCTCTGGGCAGAAGACAGTCCTTAAATATTTTGCCGACTACCCATGTATCAAGGCATTTTGAGGATCACTCCTGAAATTATAAGTAAACATATATTAAATATCATAATTTATAAGTAAACATATATTAAATATTCAGCCCTCTAGCTTAAACTATGTAATACATCAACGAATTAAAAAAAAAAGACTTTCTTCTTTTAAGTAAACGATATTTTAAAATCTAGATCTTATTTGAAATATATTTTTAGGAATTTTCTCAATTTTCAGAACAATACAGAACTTTCTTTTCAAGACCTTTAGACTTTTACTTTCAACTTCTATAATGTTCATGCGATTAATAATCATTTATATGATTTTTAAAGCATTTAAATACACAATAGAAGTATCGTAATTGTAATACTAAAAATAAGCTGACTTTAAGCTCTTAACTCCACGAATGACGTGTTTTAGAACATTAATTATTTAAGTTTAGAGACCCCCATGGAAAATATTAAACAAATGATGATGTCACAGACACAAAAAGAAATAGTGGAGACATTAATTAACAAATGGTTGAGGAATATTTTGAAATTACATTAGTATGTCGAAATAGAAAACACCAGTTTGTGAAAGTTTGGTGGACAGAGAAATATAGAGTTTTAGATCTTATTCATGATATGTTGGTGGATATACATAGAGAATAGGCCTACTCAGGGGCGGACTGGCTATATGGGCCTTTGGGCAAATGCCCGGTGGGCCGGTACCCAAATGGGCCGGTAGGGCCACCTAAATATGGTCGTAAGGATACCACTATGACACGTATTGATTTGTTAAAGGTTATTTAACCCTTTGATACCGAAATTATTTTCCACGTTTGAACGGAATTTATAACTTTATATCTGTATAGAATCAACGATGTGAGCGTCGTTGCGGGGTCAAAGAGTTAAATTTTCTTATAAAAGTGACCATGTAAGCGTCGAGTTTAAAAAATCTAGTAAAACTCTACAGTGAATGAAGAGCTCACACCCGCAGACGAGAAGCGGGATGGCTGAGTAAAAAAGCTTTGCTCACGAACCGAGGGGTCCAGTGTTCAAATCCTGGTAACGACTGAGATTTTTAATATTGGAATCCACCCAGCTCTAAACTTAGTGCTTTGGGGCTACATTGGTATGGATCTAGACTATCACAGCTAATGGGTTACTAACATTAGTTGGGGAAAAGTGAAGGTGGTTGGTCGTTGTGCTGGCCACATGACACCCTCGTTAACCGTAGGCCACAAAAATATGACATTTATAGAAACAGATGACCTTTACAGGAACATATGTCCATTAAATCATCTGCACCGTAGATCACAAGTTCTGAAAGGGCTACTTTATCAAACTTAACATAATGATTTCGAGGATGTTCAGAATTGGATGTCCATCTTATAATATACATATTATGGGCCGGATGGTATAGAAATGCCCGGGCCGATTTTGACACCCAGTCCGCCCCTGGGCCTACTATAAATAATTAGTGTTAGAAAGTGTAATTATAAGAAAAAAATTTTTTTTTGTAAATTTACCTACAATTTGTTAAAAGAAATAATGTAAATAAATATTGAAAGTTTCATTGAAATATAGGCTACTATCGCAAAATGGAGCTAGAGAATAAAAAAATTAATAAAATAATTAAAATTTAAAAACGAAATAAAAATAACTGCTTGGTTTGGGGTACATAGCAGACAGAGACTGAAGAGACCACTGTACAGGAAATAGATTATAAATAGGATTTCCTGTCAAAGAGTTTGAATATTAAAGTTTGCTTTTGATTTTAACAATTCATTTTAGATAATTGAGGAAATATTTCTCTAAAACAAAAATTGGAAACAGACGAAAAGAGAAAAAAATTTTAGATCAAAACGAAATTTGCTGCTGGCAATAAGAACAAATGCATTATTCTTAATCATTTTATCAGGCATTATTAAGTAAAAAATTTGAAAGAATTTGAACCCTTTAAAAAAGACTATAAGAATATATATATAATTATTTATTATATTTTAATTGTATTTCAAAAATATTTCTCTTATCAGTTAGGTTTTTGTTATAGATTAATCGACTACATTTGCACATTATTACAAAAGTGCAATATAACATGTAAAACAGACTTACTGAAATAAGTCTTTCTAGGCAGACATGTTGAAGGTTTGTTTTTTTTTCATCTCAGAAACTCGTGAAATGCGACACAGAAATCTATAAACTCCAGACTTACGACATCAGAAGTTAAAGTTGTGAGAAAACAATTTTAAATTTAGAGCAGTGTTGGCCAAAGAAAATGTTTTATGTCAAAATTAGGGTATTATTTTTTATTGCAATTAAAATACTTTAGAAATACCGCAAAGTACACATAGAAGTTGCTGCACTAGATATTAGATATTAGACAAAAAGTAGGCAAAGTTACATAGAGAATAGCACTACTATTAATAAATTAGATGAGTACTATTAGTGTTACAAAATGTAATTTTAAGAAAAATGTGCATTTACGTTAAAATGCTATATAAGTTTTTTTTTGTTTCAATATTAACCAATTTGTTAACAAACATAATTTAAATAAATATTGAAAGTTTCATTGAAATCTAGACAAATTCCACATTATGACGCTAGAGAATAAGAATAGGGTAATTCAAAAATAAAAACGGTACTGTAAAAAGATTATAGATAGGATTTGCTTTCAAAACGTTTAAATAATAGGCACACAGCTAAACATGTCAAGAAAGATTTTTAGAAGCTGGCGTACAGTTAAAAGCACAGAACAAAAAATTATAATAATAATAAAAATTTTACGTAATAGGAGTATTAATGGTGTTTATAAATGACTTCACTTCCTCTTTTATTAAGATTTCTATTGATGTAGAACGAGTCAAAAGTTTGATTTTAAATTTTCCAATTCTTTTAAGACAATTTAGGAAAGATTTCTATCAAAAATTAATTTAAAAAAAATAATAAAAAATGGAAACGGACGAAAAGAAACAAATTCAGACCAAAACAAAATTTGCTGTTAGCAAATAAGAATAAATGCATTATTCTAAACCATTTTTATCGGCCATTGTTATGCTATGAAGTATAAAATATGCAAGAATTTGAACTCTTTTAGAAAGGCAATATATATATATATATATAATTCTATATTATATATAAACACGATAACAAATCTTAGATGTGCATACGCAATAGTAGTTATCTACTACTCGTCTTCATTTGCACATTATTATGATAGTGCAATATAACATATAAAACAGACTTACTGAAATAAGTCTTCCCAGACAGACTAGTGGACGTTTTTAATTTTTCTTCTTTTTTTTTCAGAAACTAATGGAACGCGATACAAACATTTATTAATTCCAGACGAGGAAATACTTACGACATTAGAAGTTAAGGTTGTGAAGAAACAATTTTGATTTGGAGCAGTGATGGCGAAACTACGGCCTTCGGGCCAAGTCCGACCCTTAACAAACAATTTCTGACAATTGAGGAAACTTGGGAACGGAACGAAAGAAAAACATTCAGACCAAAACAAATTTTGCTGATGGCGAATAAAAATAAATGCATGCTTCTTAACCATTTTATCGGGCATTATTATGCTAGGAAATAAATAATGTGTAAAGAATTTATTTGAACTCTTTTAGAAAGGCATACATATATATATATATAATTTTATATTATATATTAATTCTTTAATAAATATTGGACTCGTTAGTACAATAGTAATAATCTACTACTCTTCTACAAGTGCACATTATTACGACAGTGCAATAAAACATGTAAAATAGACTTACTGAAATAAGTTTTCCCAGACAGACACGTTGAAGTTTTTTTTTTCTCCATCTTAGAAACTCATAGAACGCAACAGAAAAATCGATTAATTCCAGACGATAAAATACATTCACTTACGACATCAGAAGCTAAGGTTGCGAAGGAACAATTTTTTATTTGGAGCAGTGATGGCCATCTACGGCCTGCGGGACAAGTCGGACACTTGACCTATTGCCAGTGGCCTCTCGTAGAATCTCGCTGCTGTTCATTGGTAGTGAGGCCAGAAGTGAAAGTTTTGTTATAAGATACAATTAGGCTGGGATCTATGACTAGTAATTAAAACAAAAGTAAGTAAAGTGTCCCCTTCAGACCTTGCTATCTTTAGGGCAGATGATGTTAAGGTCATCTTTGTCTTTGGCCAACGGTTAACGAGCAGGGTGTTATGTGCCCAGCACAACGACCAACCGCTTTTACTTTCCCCAACTAAAGTCAGGCACCCATTAGAGTTGGGTGGACTCAGGGGCGCCCTAAAAATCCCGAAATTCAAAATCCCAGTCCTCAAAGGGATTCAAACCCAGGACCTCCGGTTCGGAAGCCGAGCGCTTAACCATTCGACCACCGCGCCACTATGACTAATGTCTTAGAAACATTAGTGCCAAAAGAACAAAATTTGGAACATTTATCTACATATGTTTGAGAAACATCTTGAAAATACAGCCGCATGACAAAATAGAAAATACTAGACAAGGGGACCTAAGTGGTTAGTGAAATATAGAGGCGTAGATCTTAGAAAGAAAGTGGTGTTGGATTAGTTGCCCCCCTAAGAAAAGATGCAAACAACAGATTTAGACAGTTTCTAGCTTGGACTCCCCAGCCTCTCCCCAACAGGTTGCAATACGAAGAGGAAGACCAGAAAGAAACATGGCGACGCAGTGTTCTAGTAGAAGCTGAGAGAACTAGAAAGATCTGGGAAGCCATTGAAAGCAACATAATAATGGCCTTCACATCTCGATCGTTATTCCCCCTCGGAGAGTCAGACCACACAATGATCCATCTTACACCCATGTACAAACCGGTCTTAAAAGCAACAAAACGCGAAGAACAGTCTTTCCAGTCACGGTCTGACGACGCTCTTCTACAACTACAAAGGTATCTGGAGCAAGCAGATTGGGACATGTTTGTAAACAACTGCCCAGACAGTTCTGTGAAAACATGGTTGTTCCAAAAAAGAAAAATTAAAACATTAGGTAATAATATACCCACTATGACCTACATTAAAAAAAAGACATTTTGTCGTTATTGAGAAGTACATAGAAGTCTATTTGTAGAGCGCTGATTGTGAATGTTTTATCAAATTATTTCTAAATAACTTTCAGTTTTTTAGATTTTCACAGAGACTGTACGGATAATATATAATTATAAACTAATGTATTATGTACAAAAATGATTGTCATAGAACCTAATTTGTGTTTTATAGAAATGTAGAAGAGAAATATACAAATATTGATCTGGGAATATAAAACATTGCCGCTTACAAACCAAGGAGACTTCCACTAAGTTTACATTTGATGATTTTTTTAACAATGTTATTTTGAGTAAAAAAAAAAGATTTGCATTGCTTGTGAAATGTACATTACCGTCTTAAAGATGTTTCTACTGACAGTCTAGGATAGTCTAGGCTAGGACATAGAATCACGCAAACATTTTGAATTTCTTTCCTGAAGATGATTCTTTTAATATCTGCAGACTGTCTACCTTCAGCCATTCTCTTGCGTAGTTTCGTGACTTTCAACAGTGTCTTGACTTCTTGAGCTAGATTAAATAACAAACACAGGGGAAAATAAAAGATTACTTATTGGTGTACATTTGAAATCATAATGTCATGTTGAACTTTTTTGCAAGCTAGAAACTTTCTTTATTGTCAAAGAAAAGTTGAAATGTGTGCCATGTCGAAGAGAAATGTTCATCTCATCTGTCACTTGACGTTTGTCCGTAAGGGTGCTGTGACAGTTGATAGAATAGCTGAGACAATTCGTAGGGGTCTTAAGACAGTTTTGTCTGCTGTGACAGTTGGTAGAATACCTGAGACAATTTGTAGGGGGGTTAAGGCAGTTTTTTTTGCTGTGATAGTTCCTAGGGGTACTGTGACAGTTTGTAGGGATGTGATGTGACAGTTTCCAAGTTGTACCGTCACAGTTTGTAAAGTGCTGTGACAGTTTATAGAGTAATGTGACAGTTCGTAAGGGTGAAATGACAGTTTATAAGGGTGCTATAACAGTTCCTAGAAGGTGCTAAGACAGTTCGAAAAACAAAATCCCTTTCACTTTTTCTGATCAGCATCTGTTCTTAGCCTGAGGGTGGTCCATGTTCTTTTGTTGTTGTTGTTGTTTAGCCAGCTTTTCTTCGGACGACCATTTCATCGTGCTCCTTCCACTATAAATTGATGAACAATTCCTAATAAATATGTAGAGTATGGAAGGGGAAGTCTCCTGACAAAAAAAATAAATAAGATGTAGATGCATTACATAAGAAAAATAAACAATATATTTATTTATAAAAGTTTAATCCGTACATTCGTATGGGAAAAATAATTGTGTTTAGTTATCTAAGCCTTCTAAGGGGACGAAAACGTAAGGATAAACATAAGGATTTATTGTTCCTTTGTTGGTATAAAGCAAAATAATCAATAAACAGTAATTAACTGACTAATTTGTTAGTTGTTCATTGAATCATGTTTTGTCTACACCAGTGAATAATTATGCAAAGTGTTAACATGATCCGAGATAGAGTGTGGAGGAACTAACGTGTACAAACCTTTTACTTTGAAAAAAAAATGATGACTAAATTATGACTCATATATCAAGACTAAATCAATAAAGAAGAGTAGGTCTATTTACCACGAGTTAATTAAGACAGATACACTCATGCTGGCGATAGAAAGTATTAAATATAGAAAAAGGTAAGTAGCGACAATTTCTGAGTTTGCAAATAATGTGGTAGATGCTCAACAGTTCATATCGATCCAGAAATTCAAAATTCCAGTCTTCACCAGGATTTGAACCCGGAACTTTTGGTTGGGAAGCCGAGAGCTTTACCACTCAGCCACAGCGCCTTTGAGACTCTACTAAGCCAGCCCAATCAAGCCTTTGGAAAATAGATTTGTAGCTCTTCAGTCTTCAGGACGCCACTTTTGACAGCTTAAGTGTGACATAATGGGAATATAACTTTTTTGGAGTAATTGTATAGTTAGGAGTGATTCCTATGTATTTTTTTTCTGTTATTGGTAGTGTGTCTTGGGGTACTCGGAGAAGTGTGCCCTGCTCTGGAGATGTTTTGGCTAAGTATACCTTTAGTATTATTATATTTATTATAATGTATTAATTGTTATGTATAGCCTTAAATGATTTCCAGGCAGTATATTTTTTGCCCTGATGTTCTGCATCCTGGGGTACTCCCGAACATGTCATTTTTGTAACCTTTCTCTGCGGGATTCAACCCGTATTGTATCATCAGATGGGCTTTACATATTTTTACAGCCTTGTCTCTGAGGGATTCAACCTGTATTGAATGCTTCTATCAAAATTCGTATACTGTCTCGAGATAATCATTATCATGTTTTCTTTGCGACCTAGCTTTGCGGTGTAAGAAAAAATGAAAACAATAGTTAACAAATGTGATTGTTGGAACTAGATTGCTGAATTATAAGCAAGAGTTAGGTTTCGGGTGTTAAGTATCAACGACCCATTCTAGTAACAGGTAGATAAAAACCATTTTAAATAATTTTAGAATTTTGGTGCATAAATCAAAAGTGTACAGTGTTCACTCCATTTCGGTCTGTTGTTAATACCAGGTACCCTATTGCGGTTGGAATTAGAGGTGCTGAAGGATTCCGAAATTAAAAATCTCAGTTTGCACAAGGATTCTAACTCTGGACTCCGGATCTGAAGCCTTGCCATTGTACACTTTGTGTCGTTATAAGATAGAAGAGTTGGGACCTATATATGATTAGAGATACGATACAGTTTAACTTTTAATTAATTAATAATTAATAATAGGATGATAATTCAAATGTTACAAAACAAAATGAAGCGTTGGTAATAAGTTTTCCTCCTTTCCTGGGACCTATATCTGTCGTTCACCCTCATTCTTTTTCAATAAGTGCTTAGACTCAGGAAAGTAAAGTTAAAACGATAACAGAAGCTATCGCCCCTGCATTGTTCAATTACATTTACTTTGCTTCGCCATGTCATTTTAAAAACGGGAGGTAGCGTAGGTATCAGAGACATAATCACATGTTTACAATATGAAATTCTTGCTTAAGATAATTAGTACAATTATTTACTTAGAAGAAATGTATCACTATTCGAGCTAGATATGTTAATGTCTAACGTAACGCCAGTCCGCAAGAGAGTTGTGACTTTCAGTCTACATGGTCAGTTGAGGCTGCAAAAATAATATAAATTATATTGTTACTGATAATTTGGTTTTGAATAAGATTACCAGGGAAATATTTTAAAATATGGCACTTAAATAGGTTACGTAAAAATGCATAAAGGCTTCGAGAGACGAAATACAATATAAGCATCAATTGTCAGCGACCATTATTAACAGGGATTGCAAAGCGAAACCAAACACCTGCATGGTTAGAATAGATTCAGGAAAGTGTTTTGAGCAAAGAGAAGGCTGTTCAGAAACATACTCATTGATCCAATAACAGAACAAACAAGCTTGAGTGAAGGTCATTGTTAAATCCAAACCAGCAAAACTTTAAAAACCAAAGAGACAGAGGTATAAAGAGATATAAATATAAATATAAATATTTATAATATAAATAAAGAAAATAGAGAGAAAACGAGAGAGTGAAAAGAGAGAGGAAGGGAGAGAGACTCTTTATGCAAATGCTACTACAGCAAACAATATCATCTTAATAGCACTACAGTCAATGTTAAAGAAACCATGGTTTACATAGCTTGTAAGATTATAGATGCATCATATCAATCGAATTTTTAATTCACATTAATATAAATGTAATTATCAAAAACCTTGCATTTCAGAATGCGACATTGAAAAACTATGCAATGTAAATAGAAGAATCGCATTAAAGCGACAAAGAATGTTTTTAAATGTGTTTTCTAATTTAAATAGTTGCATTAAAATCAAGAAATATCAGTATTCCGAGTTTTGGGGATGATATCGTGACAGTGGCCTTGCTAGGGTGGGGGGAATTTAAAAAATTGAAGACAATCTCAAAAACGTAAACTTAGAAAAGCTTTTGGGAAGAGTTCAAGTTCCTTGTACCTTGTTGTATAACTTAATGAAATCTGTATTCATTCCAGCAGGCTACTTTGTTTGTATATATATATATATATATATATATAGATATAGATATATATATGCATATATATATGCATATGCTATGAAGAGCTCTTACACTTAAAAGTAAGATAAGATAAGATAAGATAATTTTATTGATCCAATCTAATGGAAATTCAGTTTGATTACAACTTGACAACGTCAGCGTAACTACTATACAAAAACAATGTTAATGAAAAATTCGAACAACATTCACATACAAACACACATGCACATTCACAACCAGCGCTTTATGAATTTGACTTCTATGTACTTCTCGATGACAGCTGATCTCGTAACACTCTAATCGAAAGTGGGACAAAGGAGTTTTTAAATCTTTCAGTTTTAGTCTTGATGGAAAGGAGACGACCACTTCGTTCAGATCTTATGTAACAGTGGTTTTTGGGTGCAGGTTGTCTTTAAGAATCGTGAGTGATTTGGAAATGCATCTTTCTTGGAAAAGCTCTTCAAGAGATGGTAGCTGTGCTTGAGTAATATACGATGCTTTTTTAATTAGTCTATTTATTCTGAATCTTTGTGCCAGTGGAGTATTACCGTACCAGCAGGTGATGGCAAAGTTAATAAGACTGCTGATGGTTGCTGTGTAGAATAGTTTGATTATCGTTTTGTCTTTGTTAAATTTTCTTAGCTTTCTGAGATAAAAGAGTCGCTGGTTAATTTTCGTGTATAGATTTTGACAGTGTTCACTCCATTTCAGTTTGTTGTTGATAGTTGTGCCTAGATATTTATATTCTTGTACTTGCTCTATATTTTGGTTGTCTATCTGAATTTCTGCAATATGGTCTTTGTTTCTCCTAAAGTCAATAATCATTTCTTTAGTTTTCTGGACATTTAAAATTAGAAAGTTATTCATACACCATTGGTAAAAGGTGTTAATTGTTGAATGATACATATTTTCGTCACCTGCAATAAGGCCAATGATTGCTGTGTCGTCAGCGAATTTTATGATGGGAGTGTCAGCTGATAAGCTCTGAATGTCATTTGTGTATATGGTATACAATACTGGTGACAGGACGCACCCCTGCGGCGCTCCAGTGCTAAGTTCTCTCGTGCCTGAGACATGCCCGTTCACTTTTACATATTGTGGGCGTTTGATGAGAAAGTTAAAAATCCAAGCTTGTATGTTTTTGCTAACGTTCAGTTCAGATAGTTTTTGTATCATGGGTGTGGTTGGATGGTGTTGAATGCAGAGGAAAAATCTACGAATAATACTCTGGCGTAGTGTCTCTGGGTATCAAGATGATGGTATAGACAATTCAGCATAAAAAGTATTGCATCTTCTGTACTTCTTGATGGTTTGTAAGCGAACTGGTGCGGATCGAGGCGTGTTTCGACTTCTTTCAGTAGATGTTTTAAAATCATTTTCTCCAGGCACTTCATTGGAATTGATGTAAGTGCTACGGGACGTAGATCGTTGTTGGAAGCAAATATCTTCTCTTTGGGTACTGGAATTATTTCAGATGTCTTCTAAATGGAAGACACAAGTACACTTGAAATGCATTATAATTTATGTCATTGACCAAAAAAAAAATATTGAATTTATAAGACAGGGAGATCATACATGAAGAACGAAAGTATACCACATTGTACCGCACTACAACTCCTCGAATAGAAAGGAGGAGGGGATAAGAAGGATTTAACCCCCCCTCCTCCAGAATACCTCAATAAGACATGAATGACATATGCCATTAAAAAGTCTTATTTACGATCACAAACATAGAAAACAGTTGATCGTCGGTCAACAAATAGAAATGTTTGTATTTCTGTCCATTCTATTGCAAATATATCTGATAATTAGTTCCAACCTTATTAATTGGACGTATCAAAGCTGCTGATTTTTAACCTACAGAAACTTTTTGATTACTATTTAAGAGAGTACGGAATGAAAAGACTAAGAGAGAGAGAGAAAAAAAGGAGGAAAAGAGAATGTTTAGAAGAGGGGAGAAAGTTAAAAATAGAGAAAGAGTCAGAACGATGTCACCCACACTGGAAAAAACTTAATGCATTCTCTTTCAGTGCAGTCCTTGTGTTAACGGTCAGACAGACATGAGTAAACTTTGAACTGCAGACTTCATCTTCGTGTTACGTCAACGACCCAGAGTCAGTCTTTCGCTATGAAGTATGGGAAGATATTGACATATATGACACAGAAACTTAAGTTATGAAGTTTTTAAAAAACTGGAAAACTTGATTTAAAACAAAAAAAACAAATTTTATGGACAAAAACGGTTTGAGATCAGAGGGATTAATCTCCTCCTCAAAATGTTTAAAAAAGACACCAAAGACATGACATATGCCATTATAACGATTAAAAAATCCTCCAGATTGTTAGCTGAAAAAGCAGAAATGTTTATATATTCTGTTAGTTTAAACAGACATAAATCTGCAAATTATATATCTTTGTTGGTATTCGACCTGTCAAACTGCTGATTTATAATCAGCAGAAACCTTTTAAAACTAAGTGAGAGAGTATGAAGCAAAAAGGATGCGACAGAGATAGAAGGAATAAAATAAAAGGGAAAGACGGCAGGAAGAAAGTTAAAGAAAAAATAGATAAAGAGAAAAGAGAAATTAAGAGACAAGCACGAGGAAGAGAAAAAGAGAAAAACATAAATAAGAAAGAAAGAGATTAAATAAGAGATATAGAGGAAGAGGCTGATTAAGAGAGAGAGAGAAAGATAAATAGAGAGATTTAAAAAAGAGAGATGAATAAAGAGAAAGAAACAATGAAGAGAAATAGAGATTATATAGGAGAGAATCAGAGACAGGTGAAGAGAAACGGAGAGAGAGAGAATAAGAGAGAGAGAGTAAGAGAAAAAAAGAGAAAGACTAAGAGAAAGAGAAAAAAGAAAGCGAGATCATGAAATAGAGATTAAGAGAGAGTGTAAGACTTAAAGAGCGAGAAGAAAGAGAGAGAGAGAATAGAAGATACAAAAAGAATAAGGGAAAGATGGAGAGAGAAAGATGAAGAGAGAGAAAATTTAAGTGAGAGAGAAAGAGAGAGAGATAAGGAGCGAGAGAAAGTAATCAAAGAGACAGAGAAAGAGAAAGTCAATCAGACGCTATGACCTGTAAGAAAATGACACAGAGACTAAGAAAAAGTAAAAAAAAAACAGTATTTAAATTGAAAAAAAAAATGCAATTTTTATGGACGAAATCAGTTTAAGAAACAATAATGAGAATTTACATCCTACCAGAGATTTCTGAATAAGACAACTGTTTTGGATTTCAATATTCAGAAACATTAGTTAAATAAGCAGAAATGTGTGTATTTCTGATTATTTTATTCAGTTATAAATACGATAATTAGAGACACTCTTAATCATTTGACGCATCCATATTTCTGATTTATCATCTACTTTGTACCCTTTAATAGCTTAATGATAGAGTGTGGAATAAATAGAACAGGAGAGAGATATAGAAAAAAAGATAAAGGTAGAAACAGGGGAGAACGGTAAGGATAAATAGAGAAAGAGAGAGAGACAAATTGAGCGACAGAGAGATAATGAGAAAAAAATAAAAAAAAGTGAGGAAAAAAGGAGAAAGTGAGAAAATGAGAGAGATAAAGTGAGAGTCAAAGAGATAACGTGAGACTGAGACTCAGAGATAAAGTGAGAGACGGATAAAGTGAGAAAAAGAGAGATAAAATGAGAGAGAGAGATGAAGTGTTCAGTTAAAATAAAGGAATCGCATTAAAGCGTTTTACCCGTACTTTTCTTTGTTTTAATTATCATCAGATTATCACCTGACACCCATGACTATTATCGTAGGGGGTGGCAGTTCATGTAACCGAATCCCTCCACTTTAACCGGTCAGCAGCTGTTCTTAGCAGGACAGAGACAAAGAGAGAGACGAAATGAAGATGTTGAAAGAGAAATTACGAGAGAGTTGAGAGTTTAAGAGAGCGAGATGAAAGAGAGAGAGAGAGAGAGTTGAAGATATAAAGAGAAAGAGAGAAAGATAAAAAGAGAGACAAAAAGAAAAAAAATTAAGTGAGAGAGAAAGAGAAAGATTAAGAGAAAGAGAGATTAGGAACGAGAGAAATAAATCTAAGAGACTGAGAAAGTTATAGTCGATTTGACGCTATGACAGAAAGCAAATACAACTATGACATATACAATAAGAAAAAAAAGTTTAAAAAAAGCTGCAGTAGTTAATATTTTTTTAAAAATGCAAATTTTATGGACAAAGGCGGTCCGAGAAACAATAAGTAGGATTAACATCCTCCCATTAATGTCTAAATAAGACGATTACTACGGCCATAGATATGAAATTTGTTAAACTAGCAGAAATGCTTTATTTCTGTTCACTTTATTCAGGATAAAAACCGATAGAGACACTATTAATTAATTTGACGTATCAATATTGCTGACTTATCATCTACTTTGTACCTTTTGATAACTGTATAAGAGAGGGAAGAATAAATAGAATAAGAGAGAGATAGAATAAAGAAAGAACGAGATTGAGCGAGAAAAAGAGAAAATAAAGTGAAGAAAAAGAGAGATAACGGGAGAGAGAGAGGGAGATAAAGTGAGAGTCAGAGAAATAAAGTAAGAGCCTAATAAAGGGATAAAAAAGAGATAAAAAGAAATGGAAGAACATAAAGAGATAAAAAGTGTTAAAGAACGACCGACTTTGAATCCTCTTAAAGTTGACTCTACAAATCCTAGTGCAGTAAATAAGAGAGAGATAGAAAAAAAAAGAACGAGATAAATTGAGTGAGAAAAAGAGAAAATAAAGAAAAAGAGATAAAGTAAGATACAGGGACATAAAGTGAAAGACATAATGTTAGAAAAAGAGAGATAAAATGTGAAAGAGACAGAGGGAGATAAAGTGAGAGAGAGATAAAAAGAGAGCCTAATAAAGTGAGAAAAAAAATAAAAAGAAAAGGAAGATCAAAAAGAGATAAAAAGTGTTAGAGAACGACCGACTTTGATTCTTCTTTAAGTTTAGTCTATGAATCCTACTGCAGAAAAAATGATTATTAAAAATCAAATGCTGTAAACCTTACAGACAATTTGATAGGAACGAACGTGGACATACCATTGACTCTGATAACTAGATCACGTCAATGTATAAGTCCTTTTTTTTAATGTCACATTTAATTCAGAAACAGACGTATAAAGCAATGTACGTATTAACTCTTTCTCTCCGTAATTATTTATCACATTCTGGTGGAATCAACGTTGGTATCGTCGATTCGGAGAGAAAGAGTTAAGCGACATTGAACCATTGTTCAATTTAAATAAAAGAATAGCATTAAAGCGTTTTACCCGTGCTTTATTTTTAATCATCACCAACTTATCATCTTGACTTTCATCGTAAGGGGGTGCCGTGACATTCATGTAACCAAATCCCTCCACTTTTTCTATTCAACAGCTGTACAGGATAGAGGATTGGGCGATCCATTCTTTCAGCTTTTCTTCGGACGATCCTTTCTTCGTGTCTCCTCCACTGTACTTTAAATAAATAAACTTTTGACAGTAAGCCATGTTTTAGTCTATGACCGAACCAGCTCAGCTTTCGCCTTTTTACAGTATTTAGAAGTTCTACCTCTACGCTTTCACAAATATTCGCATTTAAAACAAGAAATGAAAGTATTCCAGGTTTTGTGGCTGGTATGATAACAGAGGAATGGAGATTGACAGTTGATAGATCTTGGGCTGCCCGACGATCCGAAAGACAAAGGTGACAATGTCAAATTTGTGACAAAGGATACATGTGATAAATTAAGATGAGGATAGGAAGAGAGAAAGAGAAGAAGGCAAGAGAGAAAGAGAGAGAACGAGACACAGAGAGAGAGATAAAGAGACAAAAATACAAAGAGATATAAAAAGAGAATAAAGAAAAACAAAAGAGACAAAAAGAGAAATAGAGTGAAAGAGAAGGAGAAATTGAGAGACAAAGTGAGAGAGATCAAAAGCAATAGAGTGTGACAATGAAAGAGAAAGACAAAGCCAAAGATGAAAAGAGAGAGAGAAAGAGAGAGAATATATGATAGAAAAAAAACAACACCGTTACTTAATTACTAAATTACTTCCAGTCTACGAATGATTCCTTGAAGATTCGAATTACCTCCATACAGAACTCTAAGCCTTTAATACTTCTATATACTGCTACACACGATATGACGAGCCTGTATTCACATCCAATGATGGCAATGATCAAGTGTGTCAACAACACCCAAAACATAATCTAAGTACGCCTAAGAAATTCAGTGGCAATCGGGTCGAAGTCAGCGTATACATTGCCCTAAGGTCCTTTGAGATTGTATCCAAAGCTTCGATATTATTATTTGAATTTTGACAAATTTATAATAAATAAATAATACGGTTTTGTTGTTGTTATTTTTATGTGGGGTTGTTTCACAAAAGTAACATTGATATAAGTATATTGTTTTTTCTTTCTTTTTTTTTCTTTCTGTGCATTCAAGATTCGCTGAAAACAAAGGGAAACATATCTTCCACACACAATTCAGAAATGTGATAAGAAAATATGTAAAATTGCTGTTGACATGGGGACAGTTATAGAGACTCAATCAAAGCCGAGATACCTGGAGGAAGATGGTTGGTGGCCCATGCCTCAGAAGGGACCACAGGAAGAGATGAGATGATCTACTGATGGAGCACCTCCGAATGATAAGTAGAGGTACTTGAACAGTAACCAAATGTATGCATGTCGATTCGGATCAACATACAGAGTCAAGCAAACATTTTCATGTATTAAAATATTCGAGATAAACGGAGGTCGCATTGGTACAATTCATAATAATTGTTCACTTATCCAGCCCGTATTTATACAGAGCTTTTGAAGTTGTAACAACATTGTGCAATCAAGATTACAATCTGTCAAGATCGATAACTTTCATAGCTCTTGGAATGTAAAAAAAAAATGATTAAGTCCCTTGTCCATTTTTTAAAATTAAAATTCATAAGGACACTGATTCTTCTAAAAGCTGTATATTTGTTTTTATTTAAAAGATATTCTTTAAGAGGCACTGTACATTCATACATTAGCATTGTATGTTAGTCGGATATGGCAGAATATTCGTGTAATTCAGTATTTAAACGTTGCTACGTTTTAAACCAATTTATTAGTACTTACTCATTAAAAAAGGTAGGTTGATTTATTCACGAACGAATGCGTAAAAACATTATTCAGAATTATTTATTGATTGTTGTCGCATGTAAGCAGATTAGTTACAGTTTACATTTGTATTATTATCACCATGGAATGGTTGTTTTGGGGCGTGGTCACATTGAATGAGTCGTTAAGCGCTTACCTTCTGAGCCCGGGATTAAAATTTCAATAAAGACTGCAATTTTGAATTTCTTGATTTTCAGAACACCTTTGAGTCCGGCCAACTCTAATGGGTGCCTGACTTTAGGAAAGTAATTGCGGTTGGCCACACGACACCCTGCTCGTTTACTGTTGGCCAAAAAGCAGCTAACCCTTAACATCATTTGAATTATATATATCGCAAGGGGAAACTTTTACTTTATTATGAATGGTTGTTTGTGACGTCTCGAGGTTCTTTACTAAAAGTCTTTTAAACGTATCAACGTATCAGACGTATCTTATGCGATCTTTGCTTTTAATGACAGGTTGGCGTCAGTAAACTTTACAACGACGTCGTCTGGGTAGAGTCAACGACTCTAAGTTTGTTATACTGTAAGAACTGCGCGAAAACAGATAGAACTATAACACAGGCAATGAAGTTTTTTTTTGTTGTTTTTTTTGAGGACAAGAGTATTTGAATGAAAAAAACAATAACACATTTTATTAACAAAGGTAGTTCGAGAAGCGGGTCTACCTTCTACCCAGCAATATCTGAAAAAAAAAACACTAATGACATACAAGTATGTCATTAGTGGAGCTATAGTGGGCTAGGCATAAATTTGTCGACAAACAGAGATATATGTATTTCTATTAATTTTAATCAGGTATATATCCAGTAATTAGATATTCCGTGTCGCTGGTTTATAATCTGCATTAGTCTTGTGATATCTAAGTAAGAGAGGGTGGAATAAAAAATAGGAGCAAGAAAGACGAGAAAAAGAAGGAAAGAGAGAAGGAGAGTGTAAGAGAGAGAAACATGAAAAATAGATTTAGAGAGGAGAGAGAGAGAGAAATGCATGAATAAGAAAGAACTTGATTTCAAGTGTCAGAGAGAGACAGAGGGAGCTAAAAAAATGAGAGACAGAGAGAGCAAGAGAAAACGAATAAAGAGAGAGAGAGTAGTTTTTAATACTCTTTCAGCTCTCTCTTGAAATTGTACTGACAAAAATAAAAATAAACAGCTATATAAGGTTATTGACCCCAAAGACAACGTGTATGAAGCCAAGCTCGGTATAACTTGCAAGTTACGAGCTTTGAGCAACAACAGGGCAATCCTTTTAATTAAACGAATAAAGCACTTCTTGTAATAAGTTACGATGTAACGATATTCAGAATAAATAAAAGCTCATACGCCTGGTCTGACACAATGTAATGACACATAAAGTAGCATATTGAGTTCGTGATTTGATACAGGTATTACAGCAAAAAGAAATGATGGAAAAAATAAGATCCATCATTAGACTTAAGAACTTCAAAACTGAAAGAATTACGTTGACAATTTAAAAAGTTTGATTGTCAAGTATTTGTGATTTTCATGTTGAATCGTTACATTCTTGGAGATCATAGGAAAGTAGAAACTTGATTTTCTTCGACTACAAAGGATGAGCTATACATAGAAATTTAATAAAATCAAATATTTTCTCTATAGATGACGAACTCAAACACCCCTCCACCTCCCCAAAGGTATTAAAGTAAAGTAGTTCCCCTTTCAGATCTTGCGATCTATAGGGCAGACAATGTTTTGGTTTGAATCCTTGTAAAGACTGGGATGTTTACTTTTGGGATCTTTAGGGGACCTCTTGAGTCCAGCCAGCTCTAATATGTACCTGACATAAGCTGGAAAAACTTAAAGTCGATTGATCATGTGCTGGCCGAATGAAACCTATTCATCATCTGCCCCTTAGATCACAAGGGAAACGTTGCCTTTTTTTTGTGCTATTCTTCGTTTCCTGTGGCAATAACTTCACTTGATACTTAACTCTTTCTCTCCTACTTGACGATACCATCGTTGATTTGATCCACTTAAATTAAAAAGGTGCCTAATTTTAAAAAAACTTGTTTTACTTATTGCAAAAGGGCATGCATTGTACTTTAATTCTATATCAAACAAAACATTTTCTAATAACAAATGATTAAGTTATTCAAACTTAATCATAACAGGGCAGTGAAATAGTAATGAATAAAATGAATAATTCCTTCCAAACGTGGAAAAATAATTACGGAGAGAAAGTGTTAATAAACAATATTTTGCAAGTAGACAATAGTGTTTTGTATTAAAGCTCTGAGACAGTAAGTTTAGTTTAAAGGTCAAACCTGCACATCGACGCATAACTATATCGACACATTGTGTTAAACAAGACATTGAAACAGCATCATTCAGTTACCTGACTTTACATTTAATAGAGACAACGAGCCAAATAATCAAAATTGGTTACATCACAACATAAATGAGCGTAGTACCAGTGCTAACGGTCATCTAAAGACGGTCTTGTAACAAAAGGTGCCAGTGTGGTGTCCCAGAAGTATTATTGACTTCAGAGAATAATTCAGGCATACATTGAACATTTTAAGATTAAGTAAGTGTTAAACACTTAGTTAGCACTGCTAGACATTTATTAGTACTGCTAGACATTTAGTTAGCATAGAGACGCACCAAGGTTGTCTGACTTTAACGCGACATTAAGTGACGTCACGGCTTAGTAGGGTTGTAGATTATTTTAATAATAGTCACTGGACCTCATTCACCAATCGTAAACAATCACAATATAGCAACGCGATTCTATATATCTTCTATACAAATTACGTTATGGATAAAGACTGTCACGTGATACGTATATTTCATTGTTTTATCAATATATGACGTGGCTAAATGTGTTAATTTCCGGTTGGTGAATAAGGTACATTGGTGTTAGAACCTCAGAGGGATACGTTCGTATTACGGACAGAGACTCGACTGTGGTCTATTCAGTATTAATCTTCGCTAAAGCCTCTATAAAGGTTTGGACTTTGTTAGGCCCCCCCCCCCTCAAGTGAAGGCCCGGGGGGATTTTCAAATTCATCCCCCTCCTCCCTCCACCCTATCTACGCCCCTGACTTTTAAGCAACAAATGTTAAGTACCTGAGTCCACAACCTAGAGAACTTGAGATGGCTTCGTTGTCGCTATTTTTCTGGAATTAAAGAGAGGAAATATATAGACTAATGTCAGGACTGAGTTCTGGTCAGCCTGGGTCTCCTGTTACTTTCAAGGAGAAAGGGGGAGGAGAGGAGTCAATTCAGGTTGTTGACTCCAAAACTGTTTTTATTTAGGATTGTTTTTTAATGCAATGTAACTCATAGTATAATAGTGTGTTTTTTTTCCCTCTCTAGTTCAGGACACTTGCATTTTAGTTATAAGAGTTGATATATGGACTCGAATTAATTTTGTGTAGCTATTATTCAGTCAATGGGATATTAAGCTGTGATATAGACATTGATACTGGATATTTGATTTTTAGAACTGTGCCAATGTATTTTGTAAGCACAATATAAACCAATTCTGTCTTTATATCTGCTGTCACGGTTCATGACTTACTTACATTTGACAGTCAGCATAGAATTACACATACTTGTTAATTGGACAAACAAGTCTCATTTTAAACAATAGTTTAAGTGTACCTTGCTCTCTAAAACCATGGCATTTACACTTAATAATCATTGAGATTCAATAAGGAGCATGTTTCATTGGTACTTTTATCTTTGTGTACTTTTGTACAGTGTACTTTATGAGGTGCCGTTTCAAAGTCTGAAAACATTACGATGGGCGGGGTGATTAAAAAAGGGGGCTCCACAGAGACAGAGAGAGAGAGAGAGAGAGAAAGAGAGAGTAAGAAGGAGAGAGAGAGAGAGACTAGGAAAGAGAAAGAGAGCGGAAGCCGTTTCACTTTGTTATAACATTAAATAAGTCACGGGCTAAAAAGTCAGGATTGTCGTTAAAATGTGGCCCGTTTATCGGAGTGGGGATTTTCCTGCCATTATAATCATTTTAAAACCTGTTGACAACAAATTAACGGGCGTAGCCGGTGTGCAATTTCTATTATGGAAATACTTTAAAGAGGTTTTAAATAAAGTCAAAGGTTGGAGAGGAATGGAGAAAGACGGTCGAGGAATCTTGCATGATGCCCCAGCGATCCAACAGACTAAGGGATAGGTGAGGATAGGAAATTGTGAACTTTGATTGTCTGTTACCTACATTACAGGCTTACGTGGTGCATATTCTTGAGCTACGCCTAACGCCCAGTGTAACTCATTGTCGCTGTTTATTGTTGACATTTAGAAGACAAATAGCATTTAACATTGGCTTAAATGGAAGCGCGTTGGCTGAACGGTAAAGCGCTTGGCTTCCAGAGTCCTAACTGGCGTTTAGACTTGTCGTTAGGACAATTTTATAAGCATTAATAGAAAATTGTTACGTAAATAATGATCAAATATCAACATCACATTACAATTTCGTATTTAGGACTTTTTTTTATTATGTATGTGTCACGGGTTTTGAGAATCCCTTTGACATGAAGTAACTTACGTTCACTTAAGTATAGTTCGTGTTTAAATTCAAGTGAAAAGACTCTTGGTCTGAATATGATCCATTGGTCAGACGGGCAGTTGTTACTTACTCCTCTGTTAGGAAGGATGTACGTGTAAAGAATTCTATTGAAGTGAAAAAAAAGTATTATGAAATATCATTATGAAATGTATTTGATGTTGGATTTTACAAAGGATTCAAGAGATATCGTTTGTTGAGTCATCTAACCTTATGGCTGGATTGCTTATAGATAATTTTATATGAATAAATATATTGTCTGCTGATAAGAGTGTTGATTAGTAACTATGAATGTTCGTAGTTCAATATTAGACACAAATCAGGCAATCAAGAACCCAAAGTAACACCCAAATTGTGCAGTAAATAAAGGTTTTACATTATATGGTGGCCAGTATGGGGATCAAAGTCACGACATGTGTTATCAAAATAAGTTCATTTAAAAAAGAAAATTATTACAGAAACAAGCAGCAATATAAAAGATTGACAATTGTATTTGACGTATTCTTATCTTATCTTATATAATACAGACGTTACTTCAAAAAAGAAGATGATTACGTCCTACGCGTCATGCATTCAGTCATGCACATTTACCAGTGACTTAAATTCTGGTTTTCCTGGCTAGCTCAGGCAAATCATTCCATGCTCTAATGGCACTAGGGAAGAAAGAGCATTTGTACAGATTTGTCCTAGCATATGGAATGACGTATTTAAATAGAGAGATGGTTACATTGCAAGAAACCATTACATATAGTGACGATGGGACATCAGTTACCAAGAAATATATTTTTAGATACCTTCTTTATTTTTAAAGCAGATATAAACCAGCAGATTTCATCAATTATAAAGTAACGATGTCTCGCCAATCAGATTCTGAAGAATGGAAATGAACATGGCATTGTAGATGCCCAACTTCTGACAGCAGTTGTGTTATCAAGGATTGGCCTCTTTAGTCATAGAATAAGTTGCAAAGGGGGAGAGTACTCCTGCTATATGTAAAATGCCACAGATTTAGAATTTATTAATTTATTTAAAGAGTTTAAAATCCAAATAGGATATTTTAAAGATGAATTAAGGCATAGATTTCTCACAACGAGATCAAGTTTTTTTTAACCCAAACATTTTATAAATCGTAGCTTAATTAAATATTCGAGAATTTAAAGTTTTGATGCAAAAGATTTGGAATCGGTTGATTAATTAACTCTTTCTCTCCTAACTAACGATACCAACGTAGATTCCACCAGAATGTGGTAAATAATTACGGAGAGAAAGAGTTAAAGATTAGATTAGCTAGACAGAAATTTACGAATTTTTAATCGAAAGTATGTTATTAGTTGCTTAGATAAAAAAAAATAGAATTGCCTTTGGGTACTGATTTTAAAATCAGAGAGATTTGAATTTTCTTGTTGAAATTAAGTATTAGTTTTGTGATTTGGTTATTCAAATATAAACAAAATATTTAAATTTCGATGTTATCAAATGTACTTATTTTTAAGACGGTTGATTAAAATGTGAATATTTCTAATTCTATTGATAATAATCCACTGTAAAGTGACGTTGTATTCAGAGCGTTTTTCTAAGGTCGTAATGCTCTATAAAGTGCTAACTATGTTCTAAGTATTTTGAGACATCTGACGTCATGACTTGGACTTGGCTAAGAGCTATTTGGTTTAAATTGTCCTCATGGAACAACGACGATTATTCTCGACTAACTGGGTCATTGCAAAAACAGCCTGAATCTATAACTTCGATTTCTCTAGACCTGGATATGTTTAGGACGAATGTTGTTTTGTTTTTTTCATTTAATAAGAAAATAACTAAATTAAAGGAGTGAAGAAAACTTAGTGTGTTTATATTTACCCTCCAAGTTATATATGTTATATTTTCCTTACTGTAATTTTCTTGAGGCTCATTATTAACATATTTGTTAACAGAAGCAGAGGCCTAGTCAGGGAAGGGGCAAGGAGAACACGATGTCTAGTTCGCCACCCTCAGTGGGGCACCACACGTAGCCTTTTATTTTTTTTTATGCAATGTTTATGGATAATGGGGGAGGGGACGCCAATAATGTACATTGCCCCCGGGGCGCACATTTTCCACACTAAGCCTCTGGATAGGAGGCACGAGAAATGAGTGTATC
>JADKLZ010071522.1:21399353-21413770 GCA_021533235.1 Biomphalaria straminea
GTAACCTATATATCAACGAAATTTTCAACATTTATTTACATTATTTTTATTAACAAATTGTAGGTCAGAATTTAAACAAAAAACGTATATAGAATTTTAACAAAGCTGCTTGTTGTTTCCTAAAATTACACTTATTAGTACATATATTACTAGGCTACTACTCAACCTTACATTTGTATTATTCTCTGTGGAACTTTGTCTACTTTTTTTTTTGTAATATCTAGTGCAACAACTTGTATGAGTATTTTACAGTATATCTAATGTAGTTTATTTTGTGTATTTTTATAGCAAAAATAATAATAATTTCAATAAAAAATTGTCCAGTCAGAATACTTTAACATAAAATTTGCTTTAAAAAAATCTTATAGGGTAGCTGCTTCTTCGCGATCAAGGCAATTTAAAAAGACACACTACAATCCATTTTAAAAGGATCAATACATGTGTATACCAACTGTAATAAAAATTACCAGTTTTAGAAGGATTTTACACCAATTACGTTTAAAAGTTTCTGCTACAAACTTTAAGCATTGAAAGTTCATAAGTCCATTTAATATATTATTTTTTTTAATAAACTATTAGTTATCTATATGTTAATCTTATCTTTTTAGATTTTATTTTTTTTTTTGCTTTCTACACAATAAATGTATTTTTAATAGTTATTTTACTGAAAGTTATGTATTTTTTTTTACCATTAAAGCTGTTCAATTTCCACTGTAACAAATCATCATACAGTTCTCACGCATAAAATTACTCTTTCGTTATTTTTTTAAAGATTGTTTTTATTTTATTAGTGCCATTTTTCACTATACGCCTAGACGTTTAAAGCTAGAGACATAGACATAAATAAATATAGACTGGAAATAGGAAGTAACTTCATGTAACTTGAAAACTGTATATCGATTGTATTCGGTATTCCGAACTATGAAAATTTTTAAAAATTGCATCATCTTCAGTCTTAGAGATTAAACAAAATTTATAGACATAAAATAAAGTACACACTATTTCAATTCACAAATTTTCGTTTCATAAAACTCTCTTATTGGCCAGTCAATATTTATTTATGTCATGGCTAGAGATGATTGACAATTTTGAAACAGGAACAATTAGAAAATACAAAACTGTAATCTTACCCTAAAGCAAACTGTTCAAACTTGAAAAGGCCTGAATAACGTGACTTTCAAAAAGAAAAAAAAAAGCGTCAGTGAAAACAAGCATCGTCGTGAACAATATGGAGGCTGAAAACACATTTTAAGGATGTGATGATTTATTTTGTTATTCTGTGCTCTAGATAGGACACTGCATAAACAGATGCAATTTATCATAGGACTATATCTATTTTCATTAACATGCCTAGAGCCTAGCTACTATCAATGACACCGCCGAAAGTCTTGCTCTAGTCAAAGACACACATAGAGCATAGAGTCTAGCTCCAGTCAATGACAATTCAAGATCTAGCTCCAGTCAATGACAACCAAAGATCTTGCTCCAGTCAATGACAACCAAAGATCTAGCTCTAGTCAATGACAACCAAATATCTAGCTCCAGTCAATGACAACCAAATATCTAGCTCCAGTCAATGACAACCAAAGATCTTGCTCCAGTCAATGGTAGCCTAACCAAAGAACTTGCTCCAGTCAATGACAACCAAATATCTAGCTCCAGTCAATGACAACCAAAGATCTTGCTCCAGTCAATGGTAACCAAAGATCTAGCTGGGTTCAATGACATCAAAAATATAGCTCCAGTCAATGACAATTAAGATCTCGCTCCAGTCAATGACAACCAAATATTTAGCTCCAGTCAATGACATCCAGAGATCTTGCTCCAGTCAATGATAATTAAAGATCTAGCTCCAGTCAATGACATTCAAAGATCTAGCTCCAGTCAATGACAACCAAAGATCTAGCTCCAGTCAATGACATCCAAAGATCTAGCTCTAGTCAATGACATCCAAAGATCTTGCTTCAGACATTTCTGGTGCATGGCTTTAGTCACACGTACACACCTGTAGCCTTGCTCCAGTAAATGACATACCTACAATTAATAAAACTCATGTAGCATGTCTTCAATCAATGACAATCTTGGACCTATCTTCAGTTAATAACACAGCAATGACGATGCTACAGACACTTATAGCATAGCTCCAGATCACTTCTGGTCCAGTTCCACTGTAGTCCAATGTTACACGTGGAGCAAAGCTAAAGTCATTGTCACGCTTTTAAACTTGCTTCTGTCAATGTCACACTTGGAACCTAGCTCCAGTCAATGTCACACTTAGAGCTTAGCTCCATCTAATGTTACACTTAGAGCTTAGCTCCATCTGATGTCGCAATAATAGCTTAGCTCCAGTCAATGTGACACTTTGAACTTAGCTCCATCCAATGACACACTTGGAGCCTCAAGTAATTAAATTACCTCAGTAACCATACGCTTTTCATTTTTGGTTTTCATTCGTGAGAGAATCACATCACTGTGAAACATGGGACTTATTTTTAACTCTTTCTCTCCTAACTGACGATACCAACGTTGATTCCACCAGAATGTGGTAAATAATTACGGAGAGAAAGAGTTGAACTTTCCTGGAGGTGCAAAAGAGACAAATTCACACCACGAAAGTGAAACATGTTGTTTTTTCGCATTTCTTGACTGCTTCCATTGTTTTCAATCTTACAACTTCTTCTGTAATTGGCACATAGGAAGGTCACAAAAGAGATGTCTGCTGAAGCATCACACAAGCAATAGCTACCAAGTCTCAGGAGTTCTATAGCTGTTTTCTATATCAATGAAGTTAATTCTTCTGACTCGAGGCACAATTTTGCACTAGTTTATATAAACTTCATTGTTATGTGCAATATTTTCAAGAGTTCTCGTTACTTCAGCGGTAGATAACTTCAGCAAACCTTCTCCCACAACAACAAACTTTAAGACATTTTTGCTAGAGTGAACTCCCCCTTGCTATCCTTTAATCTAAGTGATGACTCTTACCAAAAGATAAAAAAAGACACTTTAAATATACTATCAGATTCTCAATAAATCTGGTTAGGAGCTCGGCTTCTGAAACAATGTGCCTCTGGTTCAAATCCCGGTGAGGACTGGAGTTTTAAGTTTCGGAATTTTTAGGGCGCCTCCGAGTCCAACTAAGTCTAATGGTACCTGACATTAGTCGGAGAAATATTAAAGGTGGTTAGTCGTTTGAGCTGGCCTTGTGACACCATTGTTCGCCCTGGGTCACAGAAACATGCAACCTGTTAATCATCTGCCATATAGATCTTAAGATCTGAAAGGGATACTTTATAGTCCTTTTTGCTATCAGATAATCTGCTGTCAAGTTTAGCGAGTTTAAGACCTTAATATCGCAAGAAATGAACTTTCCCTTGTCATTGACTAATTTCTAAGTGCCGACTGGTAGCTATGTTCATCTATTTTCTAATGTAATGACAAACTATGACTGTACTACCAACAGCAGTACTTGCTGCACTTCGTATTTGAGAATTTACATCTGCGCTAACTTTCAAGCTAAAGATATTAACAAACCTTTCTGCCCCCCCCCCCCCCACTTCTTCGCAAGCCATTGAGTCGTCATCATACCATGATATTATTCTGAAACTTGACAGTATTAAACAAATTTTTTCTACTATTAGTTTGTGTCATAGTTAAGCAGAGGAGACGAAAAGAACCACAAATTTTTATGTTGAACATTATTCAAGAGTTACAGGCCTTTTAAACATGATTGGCAAAATACATCACCTGTCCCTTGAAGATCAACTTAAAAATAAGTAAATCAATTAGAATACAGTCGAGGAAAACTAGTAATGTGATTTCAATGATTCAGGACACAGCAATTGTATATTTGGAATTTGGCTAAATCAGATCTTACAACATTTTACAGAGAGCTGTGACTAATTAGACAGTTTGCTTTAGGGGAAACAAAGAATGCTCAGTATTTTTGGGTTGTTTAATAGTAATTTTTATTTCATGTTCATTTTCTATTAAATTGATGTTTCCATTTGTTCGTGTTTTTTTTAATGTTTTTGTTTAATTTAGTTTACATTATTTTTTATACTTTTTAATGTCATTTTTTCATTATCTTTCTTGTTACATATTCTCTCTCTCTCTCTCTCTCTTATAAACTATTCCTATTTGTTAAAATTGTTTATTCATTTTTATATTTCATGTACACAAAGTGCCTTTGTTCTTTATATAACTTCTTTATTTGATATCACTGGCCTAAATACTGGCTGTTATTTCTGACGCAGATTTTTTTGGTCCTAGTTGAATAACTCTTGAGATATCCAGTTGGGAAACGACAGAAATCTATTATTACCGGTACATCAACTTTTCATTTAGAGTCAGTTTCATTTATCCAAATAGATGTGACTATCCTTTTGCTAGTTGGGGTCAAATCTTTTTAAATTACAATAAAATTTCACATTATCAGGAGAATCATTTTGCAATTTGACTATTAATTACTCTTTTTATTTACCCCTTCAACTATCCTTCTTAGTCTGTTACACTAATGGTGCACACATAATCTGTGTCCATTTTTGTCCATTCCGCTCAGTCTTTGGCCTTGGATAGTATCTCTTTCATCGACAGGCCCATCAAATTTTTAAATGTCTTCCCTTTGCTTTCCCTATTTCTTTTTTTTCTAATACTGTTACCCTGAAGGAAGGTCTTTGCAAGCCCCACTTGTTTGGTGACCCTCCAAAATAAGCTTCCAGAAATATTTTCAATCATTCTGATGAAAGAGTTAAAGAAAAAAATGCCTTATGCTGATTTCAGCAGGCCACATATCTTAGATTGTTAGGGCTTTATCAAGTCTATAAAACTCTATGGGGTTTTAAAAAGTGTGGAATTGGAAAAGTGTACATATTTTTCATAACCAAATGAGGTCAATTTTTTTTTTATTTTCTTATATATTCTATATATTTAGAGTTCAAGAGTCTGATAGATGTAATGCTATTGTAATATAATATCTTGTTTAATTATTTCGTGTACTGTTATCCTATTTACATTTTAAAAAAGTTAGTATTTGGCATTTCTAAAATAAATCATTTTTGTTGAATCATTTGTTAATTTTCATTTATATGTTGTTGTTTTGTTTGTTTGTTTGTCCAGTCTTAGTATAAAGTGTTTCAGAACAATTAGCTATTAAAAAAAATATTTTCTGAGCATTAGTATTTAAATGCATAACAAAATAAAATTTATATGTTGAAAATATTACTACTTTTTAAATTGAATTAATGATTAAACAGCCAAAAACCACATAAACAAACACAATAAAAATATAGGCCTATCAATCCCTAAAATGTTTGACACCACATTTACTGCACAATTATGTGTAACAAGATGTTACACCTATCTTATCTTATAAATTTACTGCAAAAAAGAGGATAATTATGTTTTTCATGTGGGCATATGTAGATCAAGTAATGAATCAAGTGACTCAAAATCTGCCTAGCCTGTGGTCTTCCAGGCTGATTCAAGCAACCCTTTGTATGCTCTAATAGTAATGAGAAGTAGTGAAAGATGAAAGAGAGAAAAGAGATTACATTTTAAAATGAAACTAAAAAAAAACCATGTCTTTTAAAGATTTTATTGCAATTTTTTTTTAAATATCAATTTGATAAAATGGCAATCAAGACAACTTTTTGTAACAATTCTTAAGATAACTTGATCTAGCTGTTGGCTACAGACTTCAGTAATGGTAGTTAAGAAATATTTGTAAAAAAAAATTTAAAAATTTTTTTTTTTCCAATAAAAAAAACAAAAAATATTTAAATGTTTAAACGGAAAGAAACAATTTTTCTGTACAATTGTAAGCTAAGACTAGAATTCAATAAAAAAAATGTTAGGTCTTGGAAAGATAACATTGGATTAAGTTTAAGTATGGAAGAAATTTCTCTAGACCAGAAGTCAACAGACATCTCAAAACAGTCTCGACCAGAAGTCAACAATCATCTCAAAACATTAGTCATGCCATGCTCAAGTTATTTGATCATGATAAATATTGAAAGCTTTTACTTCAGGTCTGTGCCAAAAAAATAAACTGGAAAAAAAATGTATACAGACTCACAAATAATTGCCAAATGAGCTAAAAAACAAAATGCCAGTTTTAGCTCAGTAAAAACCTTTGTGTCGTAATGCCTAAGAGAAAAATACACAGTGCAGTGTTACATAAGCATAAAGAGAATATTTGTGAACTAAGAGATTTTAGTTAGTATAAAGCCTTGTAGAATGGCTGCTTAGTTGAGCAGTATGCTGGCTGGACTGTCGTTTGGTGGTTTCTATTGTTCTGAGTTCATAACCTTCCCTGCTGCCATACCATGTTGTCATGTGAGAGGTTTGGAATAGGAAGTAGATTATCTTAAACTCTTAAGAAACATCCAAAACATGTAAAAATAGTAAAAAAAAATAATTTAATTAATGCCAGTATTACCAAGTCCATGTATTTTTTTCAGCCCATTGAAGGAGTTTCCTTGACATTTTTGTATAGGTCTAAAAGTGACACTGTATATATTATCAATAGAATACATTTTAATGCAGGCATAAAAAAATGGATAAACAATGAAACTGATTGAAACAACATAAATTATACTTTTGAATTATAAGAAATATTTTAACAAATGTGTTGTGCATTGAACTATTTATCCTAATTTCTAACAAAAAAAAAAAAAGAAACCAGCAAAAAAACAAACAAACTATATAGTAATAATGTAATTAAAAGAAATAATTAAAAATTTATGTGCCCTTAACTTTCATGAAGTAATAACTTTTTGCTAGTTTTACTTTGTGTATAGAGCCTACCTGAGGAAATAATAGAATGGTACCTTTCTACCGAAAGAGAGAGCACTGACAGAGATTGAGGAAGAACGGAAGAGTAAATCTTAGGGATTCAAGCCAGGAAGTTATATTAAAACATTATTCCATATTAGTGTGGTTTATATTATTCTGAGAAATTTTAAAGTGTTCTTTAACCAGGAGAGTGGTTTACAGGCCTTCTACATAACTGTCGGCCTCCTATTCATAAGAACGGTATTTTTAAATAAATTCTTACAATTTTTTTTTCTCTATAAGTTAGTGATTTTTAATGAAACATCACCAAGAAATAAAATACAACAACAAAAAAAATATCACAGACTCATTTCAAAACAATCTAACAAGAGGAAAACAATGTGATAAGCGGTGAAATGGAAGTGTAAACAAACATTTTCATCTATAAGTGAGGGCTGTGTGGTCATATAGTATGGGCATTAGAGTATTCTCTCTATGGTCCCAGGTTTAAATGCTGCCCACTGCCGTCCCCAGCATGTAGGAATTAGACTAGGATGTAACAGTCTTCAACTCTAAAGGAGAATCTTGCATGAAACATGTAAAACAAATGAAACACTGCTGTCCTATCCTATAAAATGACATTTCTTTCATATTGGAAATTAGAAGTTTCTAAGATCTATATGAGAACTTATAAAAGAGAAATGAATGAACTTTACAAAAATATATAGTTTTAATTATTTTTATAAACAAATAAATGATAAAAATTAACAAAAACACAAAAATTTTTGCCACTTGAAAAACTCTTGAAATTTGGGATAAGAGTCCTCTGTGAAGATAAACTTGACCCATATGACACTCAGTTGTGGTTTCACTGGTTCTACCACTTGCTGTTTTGTTTTCTTCTTTAGAGCACTGAAAGCAGCAGCGTTTTTTTGGCCAGGCATAGGCTGCAACATGTGCTGGGTGTTGTATGGCTTTGATCTTAGTGCAACACTTGGTGTGTCTAGTAGTGTAACTCTTGTTGCTGCAGTCAGCAGTTGATCAGCCACTTGAAACAATAAGTGAGAAAAAGAATCAGTTGAATCATTGGGTCTGGATTTTTTTTCATCAATAAAAAGTTGTTGATCATGGAGATGCAGGAACCACAGCATGTATCTCCACCACTTGTTCCTTATACGTCCTACTGGGTAGTATGAACGATGCTGGCCTGCCAGGTCTACTCCTAACATGCCAGAATTATAGTTAACTACTGGTAGAGGTATTTCCAGATCTAGCATGCCTGTTTTAGTTCTACGCTCAAAAGTGGTCATGACAGTGTCCGAGTTTGTAGACAGGATATTGACTTGCCACTTATCGGTCCACTGTGTAGCAACAATAAGCCCTTTCTGTGTCATCTTTACATCTCTTTTCTTTTGTTTTGATTTAGGCAGAGGCCAACCCTTTCTATGAGCTCTGATGGTTTCACAGCTATAGGTCTTTCTTTCCAACAAGTTCACAGCTAACTTCAAAGAGAAAAAAAAGAAATACACTTAGTGGTATTAGTCTAAATATGGCTCAGTCATCGACATGACCACATTGTATCCCAGGCATTGGGAGATGAATAATTTAATTTGCCTCTATACACTCTAAAATTTAGTACATAGCCTGATGAGACTTTTGCACAACATCAAATCTTGTTGCCCCAAGGTGTAGACTTGTTCTACAGATACAGCTTGATATCGAGGCGACCACAAAAGCCTACCATTGCCTCATCAACACTCAGTTTGCGCTCAGGTTTGTAGACTGCTTGACACATTTTCCTTACACAATGCAGTAAAGGCTCCGAATCTAAGCTGTCATAAATCTGTCTCTAAATCATCCATCCTTCGAATTCGTGGTGTGCTTTGGGTCACCAATCTTGTTGATAGATTCCATTTTGAATACGGCTAATATTGCCGTATGCTGCCCAGCCATCTGAAATAATATGGGTACCGGGCAGAATATGTTCAATAATTAAACGCTTAAGTGTTTGCGCCGTCCTGTCAGGCACTTTTACCATAAAGCAGCGTCCACTAATTCTTTCAATGCCGCCAAAGAGCCAATGTCCTTCGCCATACTGTCCATGGTGGTATTTCCTGTGGAAGTATTTAGTCTCGTCAATTTCTACGATGATAGGATTGAAATGTTCATCCACCCCACCGGTTTGTGTTGTATGTCTGACGTTCCATTTGTCACACTCTTCTCGCATGAAATTGCACCAATCTGTGACAATAGACTTAGTAATGCCGCCAGCTTCATGGGACATCTGGCGTTGTGGCATGTCACAGGCCCAGCAATAAAATAGAACTAGAATCTGCTTTAAGCTGAGGTGACTTCCAAAAAAAATGAGCCGTGGCGCACAGATTTTCTTGTGCGGCATGTGTTGCAATACCATCTGTAGCCATCTATGCTTTTACTATATCTGTTTAATGAGCTAAGCTACTGCATCGCATTTCATTTTTAATAAGTTTTCTCAGGGCGCACCACTTCTTTTTGCAGTTCAGGAAATAGTGTATCTAGATACCATAACTCATTTCTTATGACTTCAGTGCCTAAAATGTCATTGGGATCTACAATTTGTGTCCTTCTCCTAGCCGTGCTGTGGAATGATCAAACGAATATGGATTTATTATTTATTTTATTACGGTATGTGTTAGTAACAAGTATGAGGATATATTAGAGATGGGAAATGAACCCAATTTTTTAAGTTTTGGCAGAAAACACAAATTATACTGTATTCTATAACACTCCTTTTTGTCAAGAAGTTGCGCGCCCTCCCCAATTCGAGGTACTCGCCATCCCCACCCCAGTTGGAGGACCTTAAGTTTGAGAAACGCTGCATTAAAAATACTGATGATCAATAATGCAAAACAGAATAAAAGTAATAATATTCCTATACGAAATGTTAATACCGTTACATAGAAATTAATTATAATAAAGTCCTTTTAAGTAGTTCTAATATTAAATACAGTAGTGGTAACTAAACTAACTGTTAAAAGTTAAACCGAAACTAGTTTTCAACGAAAATAAAGTACTTAAACTAAAAGTTTATCATGAATTACAAAATGTAGTCAAACTAAACTAAATTAAACTATAACAAACTTTTTCGGAGGCGCAGTGGCTGTGCAGGGAGGGATGTGGTTGAACTAGACATATATTTTATATATAGATATATAATTATCATCTACATGCCTGCATGTGTACGTCTATCTGGTCAGGTTGTTAAAATCAGTTTGACACACCATCTATTTACTTAAAATCAGTTTGACACGTCTATTGTTCCTTCTAAGTTGAAAATAATTAACTTCTCGCTGGACGATGGAGGATGGCATTTCCTCCATTACATTTACGTAATTGTTTTAGAATTGTGTTTTGTTATTAAAAAATTGCTTGCATAATTAACTTTATAAATTAAATGGTTTGCTTTTAGAAAACTAAACTAAAAGTAGCCGTTGCACATAAACTTTTCAAGCAGCATTTAATGATGAAATAATATTATTCGTATCTCTTCTAGTTTTGACGCCCTAAGTGTGACAGACGGACATTTTACACAAACCTAATAACTTTACTATAGGATTAGGTACTTTGACAAACCTTTCTCTACTGAACTATAAACTGCTAACTAGCAGCTATATAGTTTTGAAACAGAATGGCTAGACTCCCAAACCCATGGTGCTAGTTGATTGATTGTTGTTTTTACATTTGCTTCATTTTTAAAAACCCTTGTGCTAATCTTAAAGGAGGATTCCTAAGCTTTTGAATGATACCACATTGTCAATAAATAAAAATCGTGTTTATTTAGAAAATTTAAAGTAAAGTATAGGCAAGAATGATTTTGCATTTAATATCATTTTAAAGCAAGGTAGCTAATTTTTTATTGAAGTTAGTCCTAGATTTATGCTAAAAAGTTTTTTATTTCATCATTTTTTATTGAAATTTTGCCCCCAAAAATTAAAAAAAACCTCCCCAACACGTTAAAAATGATGCCAAATTAGACTATTTTTCAAAATGGTTAAGTAGAATAATTATAATTACCATGACAATCTATGAGTATAGTATTAAAATCAATATTTATATTAAAGAGTAGTGTTAGAAATCTTTTTTTTTTCTATACTTAGGTACACAAAATATAAAAGGAAATCAGATTATTAAGGTAAAATTGGGCCCATCCTGACGATGTTTAATGAAGTCACTCAATGATGCAGCGACGTGTGGCGCCAGACATTAGTAATTCTCGTTGATAATATGAAGTATAAATGATTTATATGCATTGTTTAACAGCTTATCTTTGATTAACCTAGTGGAGAGAATGCTATCAAGGTGTTATTTTACATTATATTTAAAAATATTATAAGCTGGGGAAGTTTCTAACAAACGACATTCTAGAAAAAGGATCGAAGTCAATTTTCAAACAATTGAATTAGCTGTGAATCAATGTTAGCTGCATGAGTGCATGTGAGGTGAAATGATCAAATTAAAAAACATACAATGGGGTAGATGTGTTCCAAATTTCAAGCTTCTATCTATTACGGTTATAAAGTTATGATGAGATAAAGACGAAAATTCATTTTTTTGATCACAGTTTATTGGATATTTTCTATAGTCCATTTTTCAACACAAAACCGCATAACTTTGCTCCTATATAACATAGAAAGATAAATTTGCTATCATTGTAATCCTCTCAGCAAGCTCTATATAACTAGATAGTTTCTCAAGTTTCTGTTGTTATATATATTTATTTTGAATTTTTTATTAAAGTACCTAATAGTAAGTAATAGGATAGCTATAAATAAAGTAATAAAAATCAATTATAATATTAAATATATAATTTAAAATAATTATTTAATTATTTACTATCTATATATATAATCCACAAAGAATTAGGTCAGACAACAACAACGAGTAATCTATTTTTAGCTCCATTAATTCTCTTTTACTTATTTTATAATGCGAAAAATTAGCACCATATTTAAAACTCGAATTATTTATGTATTTAATAGTCTAAGAGAAAAGTTTTCTGGAGCGTAAATGGTTTATAATTCTTTATAAAAAAATCCATTAACTTGCAAAAGACCTTTATTACGAGTGTTTGTGGACAATTGTGGTGGAAAAAAAAAAAGCATTAGCAAGGTTAGAGAGACAAAATGACTATATTTTAAAATGTTAAAAATGTGTTTGATTTCTTTTAAAGCAATAGCTTAACAGACAAATAATTATAGGGATGTTAACTCGACTGGATGGCGCGGGGAATCTGTTGTAAGTAATAAAATGGCTTAATTTAATAATTTTTACACTTTAAATTAGAGCGGGTCCTATAAAATTGCGTGTCCTATGAAATGCGGGCCCCACTGCGGTCGTTATAAATGACTATATTTTGTTAAAAATGTGTTTGATTTCTTTTAAAGCAATAGCTAAACAGACAAATAATTATAGGGATGTTAAATCGACAGGATGGCGCGGGGAATCTGTTGTAATAAAATGGCTTAATTTAATTTTACACTTTAAATTAGAGCGGGTCCTATAAAATTGCGTGTCCTATGAAATGGGGGCCCCACTGCGGTCGCCGCCCCTGGTAAATAGCGGCATATGCTATGCCGCCGTATAAATGACTATATTTTGTTAAAAATGTGTTTGATTTCTTTTAAAGCAATAGCTTAACAGACAAATAATTATAGGGATGTTAAATCGACAGGATGGCGCGGGGAATGTGTTGTAATAAAATGGCTTAATTTAATAATTTTTACACTTTAAATTAGAGCGGGTCCTATAAAATTGCGTGTCCTATGAAATGCGGGCCCCACTGCGGTCGCCGGCCCTGGTAAATAGCGGCATATGCTATGCCGCCGGTCAACTAGTATAATAATATTATAATACTAATAATAGTACTATAACTATAGTCACTATAGTGTCTATAATATTGCCTACCTCGTCAATGTGTAATTACTTAGATTTTAGATCACGATGCATATGTAGGCCTAGACTCTATTTATTTTTACAAAGTAACGAATGTTACTGAATGAGTGAATGTTAATAACTCTGAAACTGAAAGTTATCACTCATAAGAACGCTAAAATATTAAAATGCAATTGTTGGAAGTAAACAGCAGTAACAAAATGTATAAAACATATACCTAAACAGAAACGAAAGAAAAAAAATTAATTAATGTATATTATTAACAAAGTCTACTACTTTTATTTCATATCTTATATATATTTCGTATATTGTAATTGTAATAAATGTTATATTTAATATTGTTCACATACGTTATTAAGCTATTTCAAGTTTTATAAATTAAGCTATAATCTGCCTAGAGCAGGGGTCAGCAACCTGCGGCTCGCGAGCCACATACGGCTCTTTGGATGTTAAGCTGCGGCTCCTTTAGTTCCATGAGAAAATATTATTTATTCATTGAAAAAAAATCTTCTGATTCGGATCTATCTCTACACTTGTACTGGCTTTCAGCGCATCCCTCTCCATGTCTTGAGATGTAACATATTTGCAGATGGAAGATATTTAATTTTTGTTTGCCTTATCGCTTGATATAGATGAGTCTTATGACATAAAAGACACGGCAAAAGTTCCAAAAGAAGAACTTATGGGATTGCTACCGCTGACAAACCGTCAAACAAGAGGAAAAGATAGAGCTAATGGCGTGCGAAAATACATTGAAGACAAGACAAAAAAATCGATATAAATAAATCTTTTCGATAGCAACTGATGGAGCCAGAAGTATGAAAAAATAAAGGGGCAACTACGATTCTTAAACCATCATTAAACCATCAAATGTTTATATTTCGCTGCATAATCAGGGGCGGACTGGCTACATGGGCATTTGGGCAAATGCCCGGTGGGCCGGTACCTTAATGGGCCGGTAGGGCCTCAGAAAGGGCCTTATGGATGCCACTATGTATTAAATTGTTAGATTGTTTATAATATTCTTTCTTCTGAGCATCGTGTTTAAAAGAAATCTCTCTACACAGTAATGCTAATTTCATTTAACAAATTTTCCGAAATAATAAAATAACCTACATCAGTGGATCAGTGCTTCCAGTAGGCTTTACCTTTGTTATGGCCTACACACTTAGCGATTAATTAAAAAGTAACATAAGGCCTATATTTCTAATAAGCATATAGATCTCACTGTATGATTGTTGTACAGTTATTGATACTCAAACTTATAATATTTTTGAGGACAGGCTTGCCTATAATTAGATGTCCATAATATGATTTACAATTTATGGGCCTGATTGTATTGAAATGCCCGGGCCGATTTTAACACCCAGTCCGCCCCTGTGCATAATATACCAAGAAGCGCTTTGTGTCTAAATATTTCCAGACGAAATAGTTGAGGTCATGAATTTGTTAATCAAGATTGTTAACAGCATCTTGTTAAAAGCACTCAACTATCGTCAGTTTAAAGAATTCTTTACGAAATGTTGGGGGAAAAAATCTTGTGGCTCTTTTGAAACGTTGAAATTTTGTAAATTGTAATTTTGGCTCTTCCGACACAAAAGGTTGCCGACCCCTGGCCTAGAGCAGCGAATTGGCCTCCCTGCAGTTTGGTGCTATTAAGTGATCGACAACAGACCGATGAGGGAAGATGTGAAGAAAAGGTCAGTGTTTTT
>JADKLZ010071522.1:21413870-21425392 GCA_021533235.1 Biomphalaria straminea
CTAGGCTTGGTAGATATATGTTTTTCTGATTTAGTGTATGTGTACGGATTGTTGTCTTTAATAGTATAGGATTATTTTTCTAAATGGTGCAAGTCATTATATGCTGGTTTAATTAAATGTCAAAGGAAAACAACATTTGTTTATATTAATGTTTCTGTTTAGCATATATTGTTAGCATCTTTTACCTTATTAACTACTGCACAAAGTTACAGAAGCGTAAAAGAAAGAACTTAGAGATTGTTAGCTTATTACGTCATAATCAAGACATTCGGAAGACAAGTCATGTAATGTGAAAAGACCAAAGGCTGCAAGACACGATGTGTCTTAAGACACTTTTATGAAACACCTTGTTTGGCTGTTACATTTCAGATAATAAAGACTTTAAAAAATATAAAAACTAAAATTTATATTACAATTGCATTAATTTTATTTAAATCCTAAATCGTCAATATTTCAGCACAACTTGAGTATTGTAAAGTTGTTACGACACGTTAGTTAATCAAAACATCTTTCCTTCTTCCGTTGTTCAGTTGCAATATTTCAGGAAGATAAGATTATTCGCCCTTTTTTTATCTTATCTTATCTTAAACAATGCAGAAGTTATTTCGAAAACAAAAAGAAGATAGTTACGATCTATGTAAAGATAACAAAAAAAAAGGGAATACCTGCTAACGTATAGAATATATAAAACATATGCCATTCGTTGTGTAAAGATACATTAAGTAATAGAAGCATAGTGGTCACACCCTTTCACCACACACTAACCAAAACATTGTACGCTCATAAATAAGGCACATTTTTATAAACCTCTATGGTTTTGATACTAGGGGAAACTCGTAGCCTGTACTAATGAGCCGTCAGCAACAGTAATCTAAACGTCCTTGCTCTGTAAGACATACACTATTCACCCTGTAATCTTAAGATAAAAAAGGGTAAAGTTATTCCTTCAAGACATTGCGATCTACAGGTCAGATGATGTAAAGGTCATCTGCTTCTGTGGCCCATTGTAAATGAAAGTGTCATGCCAGCCCAACGATCATCCACTTTTTACTTTTTCCCAACTAATGTCAGGTACCATTTAGATCTATGTGGAATCAGATAAAAAAAAATATCGCTGTTTTCACCAGTATTCGAACCCAGGACACTCGATTGGAAAGCCAAGCGCTTAACCAATCAGCTACTGGGCCTCTTAATATACAAAGTCAAATTTCCCTTTTTTTTAAAGATGTACAATTAAAATGTTACGCTCCCTGCATGAGCTGATAGAACATGTACAGTCGTGTACAAAGTCATCTTGGCGACCATCTTGGCCCAAAATAAGTCGTTCCGTAATTAATTATTAGGTTTCACCCAGCACATAATTTCATACATTTATTTGTAAATATGTCTAAAACCAGAATTAGACAACATATGTTCTGGGTGTGTTTTTTATCAACACTGCACAAAGTTAAATAAGCGTAAAAGAGTGTCAACGAATTACGTCATCATCAAGACATTCGATAAGACAGGACATGTAATGGGATAGGACCCAAGGCTGTAAGACACGATGTGTGTTTAAACACTTTATTCAACACCTTTTTGATGTCACATTATAGATGATAAAGACTTTATAAATATGAAAAATAAAATTGTATCAATTTTATTACCTCTTGAGTATAATAATTTAGACAGATTTTAACTTCTGCACAACTTTAGTATTGTAAAGTTGATACTACATATCGGTTAATCAAAACGCCTTGCCTTATGCCGTTGTTGAATTGGAATGTTTAATTAAGAAAGATAAGGTTATTTGTCCATTTATATATATCTCATTTTTTTTTCTATACATTACAGACATTACTTCAAAAAAAAAAAAAGGCCGGCACCGTAGCTATGATGCCAGTAGCAACAAGCTAGCTTTCAAATACTTATGAAATTTTAGTTGTGAGAAAATTTTTATTTTTTTTAAGAAAAAAAAATGGGCAGTACAACAAGAACAAAAAATGTATATACCAGGAAAAATAAATTTAATTCCACTGTAGATAATTTCTGTGTCTACATATCTCTCTATATTTATATATGAAATCGATAATGGACACTGTGTACACAATACATAAGGAACAAAAGCTAGCTGGCCTTAAAACTGTCACCATGTAAAGTAAGCACTGACAGTTCATGTTTTGAAAATGAAACCAATCTGTAACGTGGTGATGTATTCTTGAAGAAATTACCAAGTTTCCTTAATGGCTACAAATGGTTTTGGTAGTTTTAGCAAGAATGAAAGACATACGATATTAAATATATAATATCAGGTGGCCGAGCCTTGCTTGGTTAAATAAATGCCCTGCCCAGCCTGACTGTCGGACAATAAGAAGTTCATACCGGCTTTTGCCATCCATCCATCCCAGTGGTGCTACAGCCCGTGGTCTGCTTTTAGTTTTACACATCCCTTCATTCATATCTCTAAACGCGTTCTTGTTTGGAAAGAAATATTTTAGTGTTCTAGGGTAAGCCTAGTGACGTAAGCAGCGTTTTTTCCGTTTACGTCATGGAAAACTTTCATTCATAAATTTTCCTTTTCATTCATAAATTATTCTAAGAATGAGACATTTTCAAATCGAAATAACGGTCGAACTCGAGTTTTCCCGATGTGCCCAATGAGTTAAGAATTTTTTTCTCACTAATACGCACATACCTTGAAATTTTAAAGAAAATCGTTAGAGCCGTTTTCGAAATAAAATTTATAAATATATATATATACAAGAATTGCTCGCTTAAGAGTATAGGATAAGGAGATGTATTAACTATTTCGGGGCCTCTGTAACTATTGTAAATGTACTGAAATAAAACTCATTTGTTTACCAATACATTGTGTTTATCATCTTTATAATTTCAAGTTGAAGAATAAATGAGACATGTTTAAATGCTTTAATTTTTCAGATATTATTTTGTAAGTCGTACTTTTATGAAATTAATAAAATAATACAATTTTACATCCTAGAAGAAGCCATATTTTTTTTTTGGTAGTTACCATTTAATCATGCAAACTGCCACGCCTGGACAATCAATGAAAATGAATGATCGAAGCGATAGAAAATCTGGGGAATTGGCACATCGTCATGGGACAATTGCACAGTAGCCTTCTGGCATGGATCTCTATTTTAATGAGGTAACGTGACAATGTTTTTTTTTTCTTTACGTTGTTAAGTTGCTGAGTTTTGTTTTGACACGACAAGGATTGCATAAGAAAATTGACAATTCCAATAAGTAGCAACCTTCTTTTAAACTGGGTGTTCTATTTATTTATTTATTACTTCACGTATCAGTTACAAATAGCAAATGGTCACACTCTCTAGTCTAGGAAGAATATGAAATGTATAATAGGGATGTTCTAATTGCAAACTTTGCAACATTGCAAATCTTGATTCAGTTCGGTTAGGGTAAGGGAAGTTCATTTGGCTAGCTTTGTACCGATCCTTTCGGGTTCGGGCTACAGACTAATTTTTTAGATTTCGTAGAAAAGGATCGGCTAGAGATAAAGGTTTTAGATTCGGTATAAGCAAACTAAAGACAAATGTCTTAGATTTCGTAGAAGAGAATTGTCTAGAGATAAATGTCTTAGATTCGGTATAAGCAAACTAAAGACACATGTCTTAGATTTCGTAGAAGAGGATTGTCTAGAGATAAATGTCTTAGATTTGGTAGAAGAAGATTGGCTAAAGATAAATATAATAGAATTAATAGAAGATTTGCTAGAGATAAATGTCTTAGATTTTGTAAAAGTAGACTGGCTATAGATAAATGTATTAGATTTAGTAGAAGAAGATGGGCTATAGATAAATGTCTTAGATTTGGTAGAAAAAAGATTGACAACATATAATTGTTTTAAATTTGGAACATGGAACTTTTCTCATCTTACAATTGTTTCAATCGTTTGCTACCTAACAATGTAACAACGATTATTTAGAGTGTCCCATGTCTTGACGAAATCACGGTAGAGATAGTTCAACAAATATAGTGGTACAGCAACAGTGAGACTGATTGATTTAAAGAACACTTGTTTCTGTATATTTATTACTACTTTTCATATTACTGTAAAAGAAATAATGAAATGAAAAGTTGGCACTCGATATAAGAATGTCAAACCATGCTATTTTATGTTTAAAGCCGAAGTTGCTCACTTAGATCTGTCTCTCTTAAAGGATTCAGATGAATCAGTAGTCAGAAAACACTGTCAGATGAAAGTACATAATTAACATCAACAAAGAAAGGTGTTTCTGGAGAAAATTATCTTACATTTTTGGGTTTTTAACTGATATATATCAATTACAATAGTAATTATTTTCTGTTGTCGAGGAAGGCTGTACAACGTTTTTTTCTAGAATAAAAATGGCTTAAAATGTTAAGATTCAGTTGTCTATTTGTAGTTTGACTACCGCTTGTTCCTCCGATATTATTGTTACCTGCTAGTAGGTTCTAGACAGTTTTACATAATTTTTAACATAATTTGCTGGAGTGGTCTTATGAGGTTAATAGTATAGTAATTTGGGTTACAAATTGTCTTTCTTAGGCTCAGTAGTAAAGATTGATAAATTTCAGGGCATTCTTTTGACTCTCAAATATTGATGAAAAAGCGTGCATTTGTCCTGATTTTTTTTCTCAAACCGCCACTAGAAGTTTAGCATAAATTTGGTCATCTTTAGGTCATTTTTACTTCTTTATACAGTTCTGTTGTTCTTACTTCTGATGAAAGATTAGGATATTGGTCGGTCTCCGCTGTTATCTAAAATGCCGGTCAATATGGCTATCCCACGTTCTAAAATTGCCCCTAGGCATGAATAAAAGAGCTTCGATTGTGATATAGTTTTAATTTACTGCTATATTTTGTGTCTGTTTAAATTTTTAATGTTTCCTTGAGTTGATGGGTCCCAATCAGAATAAGCACATTCTATAATTGGCCTACTTAAAGAGACCCGCATAGTTTTACTCATTCATAATCTATCAATGTCTCTGTAATGCGTGTTTTTTGTTTCATTTGTAGTTGAAAACGTGGCAGAGATTATTGGTTCATCAGAGGCATGCCAAATAGTAATAAAGAAACTAATCTCATTATAAATTCATACCTGTGCATATTTTAGAATTTTTACATTTTACTGTAAAAGAAATAATAAATCGAAAAGCTGGCATTCTTGTTCTGTGAATGTCAAACCAAGCAAAAATGTATTTAGAATCAAGCAATCAAGTTGTTCACTTGATATCTGTATCTTAAAGGATGCAGATGAATCAACGGTCAGAAAAACTGACAGAATTACTTTTAAATATTAGCAAAGAGGTCACTTGAGACACTTAGTTGTTTTCTTTTAATCACAACATTTGTGACAAAATATTATTAACAAGAGAGACATGAAAAAAAAGACAGTATCTAGTTTATAAAACTTAATGAAGATTATTTTTAACAAGTAATAAAAAGCTCCCACAACCTTGTTACAATCCAGGTGCTGTTCCTCAAGGGGCCATTACATAAATGGTGTGTCCTGCACGGTTAGCCTGGTATAGAAAAGGAAAATGGAGCGTGTCTTAGTGAATGCAGCCTCTTGCCGCGAGTCTGACCCACCTGCAAGACAGAACAGTGTACACTGTTCTCATTCAGGCCGGTGAGAGGGAGCTCTTGTTTACTTTTGCTGTCCTAGAGTTCTAAGAGCCTAAGGATCTACCAGACAGTTTAAGAAGAAGAAGAAAACAAGTAATGAAAATTAAATTTAAATAAAGGAACTTTTAAAACCTATCTACCTTTACGCCCGATAAAGAATCCTGGTTAAACAAACGGGAGCACGTTATCCTGCCTCAACGTGGCGCTCCCGTGGAAACGGCTCACTAGAGGAAGTGGCTAGGCGAAAGGGTAACAAATATGATTCCCGTGGGAGTGCCCATGGGCGGACGAGAGTCTTGCCCCTTCACGGTGCGGATTTGTAAGAAAGCTCCCACAAACCAGTCACAAATCCATGCGCTGTTCCTCAAGGGACCGTCTCATCAATGGCGGATTCTGCACAGTTAGCTTGGTACAACGAAGGTAGATGGTGGAGGCCCCCGGTGCCACCGAGTGGTATTGGAAACAGCAATGCCCTATAAGCATTGACTCGGGTCTCTCCCAGACAGGCCTGTGGTCCGCAAGTTTTGTTTTTTTTATTGTTTGTTTTTGTTCTCGGACGGATTCAGACAGGTTTTTTTTTCAAACTTAGAGCTCGAAGAGCCTTCGGCTCAGCTCTTAGACTATTCACACGGTTAAACAAAAGTATAGATCTAACAGACCTTATAAAATTCCAATGATACGCCTTAAGAAATAGAGTTAGAAGACTATGCACAAAATGTTCATGAACATTAATTTATGACGCTCCTGAATGAATAATGTGGACATATAGAATGCCCGAAGGCGTAAAGTCCTTTCACGGTAAATATTTTCTAGATGTACAGCCCAACTGAAATCCATCTCTTTATCTTTGCTTTTAAAAATTGTAAAGGTCAAACTAGAGTTTCTTTACCCGTACAAAACAAAAAAACAAAACAAATTTAATTTGAAAATATTTCTTCGTTTACGTGGTTCAGAATGTCGGAGTTTTCTTAAACACTTATCTGCCTTTTGACCCACACATAAGTCAGCTCTGAAAGGATCTCTCTCTTTAGCTGCGCAGAATATATGATCATATTTGACAACTCGGTCATCAAAAAATCTAGCTATAGCATTCATACTCTTCCGTGCTAGCGGGTATACCCGATTCGGAAAAAAATCGCTAAACCGCAGCGAATTCATAAAAAAGCTGCACGAAGAGTCCTACAAAAACAACAACAAGTTGTTCATAGATTCTTCTACGATTAAGTTGTGCACAATTCATTGCCTTATGGGGACGCAAAGAATCGACTACAAGGCGACCAAAGTTTGTCATCAGTGCATCTAAAACAAAGAAATACCCCTGCATCTTTGTGATCTGATCAGAGAGGCCTGTGCTCAAGCTTCTAATTGTACTACATTTCTATCTTAAATCTAAGGTTTGTGAGTATTTTCAGGGCATGGAATAAAGATTTGGAATCTTTCTCACATTGATCTCAGTCACAACATAAAAGAAGAACATTATAAAATGTTTCTTAACCCTTAAAACGCGTGTGTTAGATTAGCCACTAATAATCATATTTGTAATTTCATTTTGTTTGCAATCATTGTAAAACACTTTAAGGGTTAACAGTTCTTTAAGTTGTTTGGTTTTTCAGGTGTGTTATAATTTTGACTGCCAGGATTTTTTTTTAAAAACGGTTTTGTAATTTTTAACACGATCTTGAACGGATGGAGTTTGTCGCTCATATTGCAGCGGTTTGGGTGAAGTAGAAAATGACTTTTTTTTTAAACATGGGTGATAACCCCATTCAGATCTTGAGCTCTACAGGGCAGATAATGTAAGGTCATCTATTTCTGTGACCTACGGTTTGGCCAGCACAATGACCAACTGTCCTTACTTTTTCCCAACTATTGTCAGGTTAGAGCCGGATGAACTCAGAGGAACCTGAACGAAGATCCTGAAACTAAAAATCCCAGTCTTCACCAGACCCTGCTTCAACGGCCCAGCGCTTTACCGCTCAGCAATAGAAGAGTGATAAGAGATGGAGAGCCAGAATAGAAAGAGTTAAACAAGATGAAGAGTAAGAAAACAGAATTTGTTTCTTTTGTATTATGCACAATTTAAAGACAGAATTATTATAAATATATACAGTAGCTTAATAAGTGTTTTTTTTTTCAAATGATTCTACCAAAAAATACAAAGAATATTGAGAATACTACGCGGCTACTTTGAGAAGTAGGTAGATAAAAAAGAATTAGAAGATCTAAAATATAGTAGATTGCTGTTGTTTTTTTGGTAAAAAAAAAACTATTTGAAGTGGAGCAGGCATGAGCTGTGGTAACTCAAAAATGAAGAAAACAAACCGCCTCTAAAATGTATGGAATAAATCTACAATTTTAGAAAAAAAAAATGTGACAGTTTGAGATTAATGAGGAAGAGTTCAATCCGAGTAAAATTTGTTTTGCAAAAATTGCATTCTACGATGGGCATGTACATAGCAATTCTAATCGTAGAAGATATCTACGACAAGCCAACTTCCTTTTATGCTTAAATTAACGAATTAGTAGAAGTTGTTGGTTTTAACAACTTCCATAGGCCAAGCAAAATTTGATTTCATTCTTTAGAGAATTATCCCAATGAATACTATACCAGGCAAAAGGAAAAAAAAAAAAGGATTAACTTTAAAAAAAAACAAGATTACTAAGGGAAAGAACCAATATTATTACTAATTACTATCTTAAATTGTAATTGTTAACTCCCTTTGTGCTTACAAAAAAAAGAACTTAATTTATAGGTTAATTTTTCGCGAATGTATTCGTGAACTGTCAGCGACTATAAATAATTATGCAAAATTTTAACTTGTTCGGAGAATGAGATGTGGAAGAAAATAGTATAAACGGTATAATAAGGGAATTAAATCCATATTTAAATCGACATCTCTCATTAAGTAGCATTAGCTCCCCTTTAATTCGCAAACAAAAAAAAAAGAAAAGTCACTAACAAATAATTAAAATTGTTAATTTTTTTAATTGATTTATGTCTTGTCAGGTGTAATGAAAAATGCAAACTTTTTAGCAGACAGACAGAAAGGCATTGTTTTACCAGAATAACTGACAGACAGACAGAATGACAGACAGATTGAGTTAGTATACGCTTTGTAAAAAGAGAAAAAACAATTCTATTTAAATCTCTTTCAAGTCACTACTTCAAGCAGTTGTTGTTGTTTTGTTTTTTATTTTAATATCTGCATTAAGACGGATCGGTTTTCTTTTAAAATCATTTTTTAACTCTTTCTCTCCGAAATTATTAACCACATTCTGGTGGAATCAACGTTGGTATCGTCAATTGGGAGAGAGGGAGTTAAATCAACATGATTGATTAGATCTTTGAAGGTTAACATAGAGACTACTGTACAGCAGGCTAAATTCTATGAAAAAAAGGCTTTTGTCAATGGAAAATAATAATTTTCCACAATGTGTCTTTGGACCTTTCTAAAGTTACACATACCTATTTATACAGATTGAAAACCAAGATGTTGTCAAAAGCAACATATACATTTTAATCCCGACAGTAGCACGCCTTGTGATATTGTGTATGAGATATGTCAACGTAATATTTAACGGTGACATATAAGAAAACACCTGACGAAGGAAGAAGCTTGAAGTTATTCCTGCAGGTGAAGAGATGTAGCCTAGTTGTAGACTAATATGAAAGAATTGCAGCATTTTTTTTAGTTTGAATAAACTTGTTACACATCTAAAAGAGTGTAAAATGTAAACACTTCGTGTGCTCTTCTAGGGATATTGTACTACTTTTATTTAATTTTATTTCGTTAATTTATTCCATGCTTTATGATAATATTCTTGTTTTTCAAAGTTTGAATAAAAGTCTTTAAAAGCATCAGTGACATCCAAACCTCGGCTTGACACCTTAGTCACATCATGTGTGTCTACCATGAAATCAACAAAAAGAAAATATTTTTGCAATCAGACACTCCTTTCATTTGCTATGTGGATTTAAAAGTTAAAAATGTTTTAACTTTGCATACATATTAAACACATCAGCAGGGACCAAATATAAACCAGAGAAATTAGTGAATTTATGGTAACGAAAATAAGTGACAGCAATATGTAACAACTATCAGAAAAACTCCGGAAACGTAAACACCACCATGAAAAACAAATCCCGGAAACGGAAACACAGCTATGAACAACCGATCCCGGAAACGGAAACACAGCTATGAACAACCGATCCCGGAAACGGAAACACAGCTATGAACAACCGATCCCAGAAACGGAAACACAGCTATGAACAACCAATCCCGGAAACGGAAACACCACTAAGCAGCAACGCAATCAAGATCACTGAAGCTTCTCTATGGAGAGTATTTATGGTGTCCACTTTTCACATTGAGAGATACACACTTAGATAAAAAACATTATCTACTACATGCCTAACGGTTTTCTATGTCAGGTCTTTTAACATAGTCGCTGAAGACGGGTGTGGCGAGGTTGGGGGGGGGGGGCGGAGCTAGCTGGGGTATGTGACCATCGACAGTGCAGATGGTACTTGCCGCGAGCACGTTACTCTGCCTCAACGTGGCGCTCGCGTAGAAACGGCTCACCTGAGGAAGTAGTTAGGCGAAAAAGTAACAAACATGACTTCGGCAATGATATCTAGTCCATGCGTCCGGAGTGCCAGTGGTATTGGAAAACTGCAATGTCTAATAGGCATTGACTCGGGTCACCCCCCCAGACAGAACTGTGTGGTCCGCAGGTTTTTTTTTTACTGTTTGATATTTGTTCTCGGACGGATTCAGACAGTTTCTTTTTTTTTTCAACCTTAGAGCTCAAAGAGCCTTCGGTTCAGCTCTTAGACTATCCAGCTGTGGTACTTTCTTACTGACAAAATACTTTAGTTCAAAAGGATCTATTTATAGACATTCCTGTGGTCTAGAGTATAAAGTTTAGTTCGCTTGGTTCAGCTGTTGTTTAACCCTTTAAACACATGTGGTAGTTTAGCCTCTAAACATTAGGATTGCAATCTGCTTTTTGTATGTACTCAGAGTAAAACAGCTCAGCAACTAAAGGGTTAACAGAAAAGAGAAGAGAAATAGGAGAAAGACAGAAACATACTGAACTAAATAAGATACATGCGATAAATGCACTGAAATAGGAAGGAATTTAGCACTATTTTCTATCTAAGTTTGTCTTGCTCTGCTGTTGGACCCAATAGATTACTTTCGTTATTGTTTGTCACATGCTAGTTTAAGACTCCCTTTTACATATAGTGATTTGAAATCACTTCACATAAGTCCGTGCCTTTTGCACGAGGATTTTGATGAGTTGAGTAGCTGACCATGAAACAGAAGTCAGTTGTTTTCTAGACTCCTAGGGATAAGGAGCATGATATTTTTTTATTAAAGAATATGTATTAAGTTAAGGACTCTGTAATTTTCATTTGATACCTTGTTTGGAATCCTGTATTAATGTGATGGCTGGAAATGCCTTTATCTTCATTTGTATTTCTCATTGTATAAATAAACCATTGTCTACTGATTCAGAGTCTATGAGTGATTTCACGCATGTATTATTATAGTTACTGTGTGAATACAAATATGCCTACGCACTAGCAAATCTAGTGCGCAGCTAAGAACATTATTACAAAGCCAGAAGAGGCTTCCTATAATATTACACCATTCAGACAACATACGACATTCGCGTTGTAAAGTCATAATAAACACTTTACATTGTTCCAGGAAATTCTATAACATCACAACTTTTCTGAGATCACAAGCTCCTCCAAACGAGGTCTTATGATAGGGCAGGAAGTAGTATACTTGAAATGTTATCAACGTGTTGTCCAATGTCAACCAAGAAGTGCGACATTTGCTGTTGGTATAACAATAAATGGCATTTCTAAATCCTTCAATCG
>JADKLZ010071522.1:21477972-21497419 GCA_021533235.1 Biomphalaria straminea
TTTAAAAAAAAAAAAGAAATTTTTAGAGTTTAAAAAGAGAATCAATAGAATAAGGGGGAATGAGCTTGTCAAGTTATTCACTATTTTATTTTCTACAAACTTACAAAATAAAAAACTGTTCTATTGTAAGACATTTGTAAGAAATGAAGTTCCAAGGGTCATCTTTCTAAGCTTGTACTTTTAGATGTAAGTAGATCTTTACATGGAAAACTGACTAGAATTGTGAGGAATAGGAGGCGGGATAGAGAGGAGGGAAAAACAGGAGAGGTGGAGAGAAAGAGGAAGTGAGAGAGAGAGAGAAGGAAAGAGGGCGATGTTTTCTTGCTAATAACGCTGATCAATGTATGTCTTAACCCCCTTAAGTCTCCGCTCACCCAATGTGAAAGTATACGTAGAAGGCCTACACCAAGACAACTCTTTACATAGAAAACTGATTAGAAGTGAGAGAGAGAGAGAACGAAAGAGGACGTTGTTGTTCTTGCTAATAACGCTGATTAATGTTCGAATCAAGTCTCAGCACAACAATGGCAAACAAAGACAGCTCTTTCTATGTTCACTTGGTTAAATTATTACATTCTGTATCAACGGTGATGCAAAGACTTTTGCATAGGCTTATAAAAAAATGCAGTTATTTTTACAATGGATTTTATATGCACTCGAATAAGAACCGAAATTATAACATGTTAAGTAAAACATGTTTACTTTACGCGACATACACAAACGCTCAGATTAAGTATATAAAATAAAAATTATTTACTTTTTTAAATAACTTTTACAATTTCTCTTACTCATTACATTAAGAACTGTAAGCAAATCATCGCAAGGTTGTTACTGCCGAAAGTGGTAGTGACTTCACAAACTGTCTACGTAACCTTGTTTATGTAGTTTTATTTAACGTGTACATCAAATTCAAAAGAATATTTTTTTTTATAGAGCTGAGAGCCACAACAGTAGATCTGGATTAGAAATGTTCAGTAAGGTTCTATCTTCCATTTATTCAAATTTCTATAACATGTTTCAGGTGATCATTCTTTACTGATAATAGATCAAGCCTAGCAAAGTCGAAATAGGGGACACCTTACTTTACTTGAGTTCCTGGTTTCGAATCTCGGTGGAATTTTGAATATTGGAATTTTTAGGTCGCCCTTGAGTGCACCCAACTGCAATAAGTTCTTGGACAAAGTTATGGCGGTTGTTCGTTGTGCTGGCCACATGAAACCCTGCTCGTTAACCGATGGCCAAAGAAACAGATGACCTCAACATCATCTGCCCTATAGATCGCAAGGTCTGAAAGGAAAGTTTTACTTTTTTTTTTACTAATGTCTAGGGAATGAATGAAATGTGATTTATGAGCAAAAAGTGTACGTAGATATTAAAGGGAGTTATTTTTTATTAAGCTAAACCTGGATTGGATTCTAAGTTTTAATGATATTAACGTGTTAATAATCGCTTTGAATAGCACAGACCGAGATGGATCTACCTGTAATTATTTTATTCTTTATTCAACCAAACAAATTTTGAATTGAAAGAAATCGGAAAAAATGTTTTCAGCACTTTTAGATTGTTTTATTAGAAAAATATATTTTAGAAGACAAAGTCACCATGTCATTAGTACGGAAGAAAGCAATAAAAGTAAAGTTCCATTTTCAGACGTTATAGTGCAGATGATAAAAAAGTCAACTGATTCTGTGGCCTACGGTTAACAAGCGTGTCATGTGACCTAGCAGAACTGGCGTAGCTACTGATCTCAAAATTTTACTTTGGTCACATCAGCTTCGAGGGGTGGGATGGGGAAGCAATGAGCCATGAAAGAAAGTCAACAAACAACATAGCAAAGTGACACTTTTTTTTTTCGTTTGTCCAGGGACTGTAAATTTAAAAAAAAATCAATACAATAGGGGAGAAAGAACTTCAAGATATATTAATTATTTTTTTAAAAACAACAAATCGAAAAAGAGAAACTTTTACTGGGACACTATAAGACAATCGTAGGGAATTATATAACCTTGAGAGTTAGATCTTTGTTTGGTCAAATGGAAAACTAATTAGGATTGTGAGGAGAGTGGAGGAGACAGAGGAGGGGGGGAGAAAAAACGGGAGAGGTGGATATTGAGAGAAAGAGAAAGAGGGAGAGAAAAGGAAAGAGGGCGATGCTTTATTGATAATAACGCTGATCAATGTCAGCACGTTCAATGCGAAAATATAAGGAGCAAACAAAAGGCAGCTCTTTCCTAGCTCAATTGTTTAAATCATAGCATTTTGTATGAACAGTGATGCAAAGACAATCCAATGGGTTATACTTTTTAAAAAGAAAAATAATGCAGTTTTTTTTTAGAATGCATTGTATATGTTTTCGAATAAAAACCGAAATTATAACGTGTAAAGTAAAACATATTAATTTACTTTATACTACCCGGAAAATAGGAACTGAAGAATTATGTAAAATAAAAATTATTTATTTCAATAACTTTTACAATCCTAGGACTCTTTACGTTAACAACTCTAAGCTTAACCGCACATCCGATGCTTACACAAATTTAAAAATGAAGATAATTATTAATTATTACGTTCTGACAGAATTGTTAAATTTTCACATTCTATCCTGTTATGATAAGACTTCATTTTTGTTTGTTTTAGTTACCTGTCTATGATATTGGAATGAGGGAGGATGTCGGACTTTAAAAAATAACTGTATTTAGTTTAAATAAAAATATAATATCATTTACATCAGATCAAACGTAAGACTTCAAAAAACATTTCTAAAGTAAGGATGCGGTGGGAGGGGGGGGGTTCAAACCCATGACATTAGCTGTTTGCATATTTAGCATTTATATGAGCAAAACAACAATTTTTAGTGCGATTTCGCTTATTAAGAGGAATAGACAATTGAGAGTGTATTCTTTTGTCTTTCTATAATGCAATGAGACTAATGTGTGCTGTAAGAAGAATATGCAAACTATAATTTCATGGATCATCAGGGCTTGCAAAGATCTTCCTTCATGGAACAGTACCAGAAAAAGGAATAGGCTGACAACAAATTTACATGCGAACACATCAAAGAATGGACAGGCCTGTCTTTGGGAGAGATTTTAACTAAGGCAAAAGACAGGAAGGGAGGTTAACTATCGACAGACCAGTCAAGCTGCCCCTTTAGTGTGACATACTAAGTTACTAACTCTTTCAGCCTGTTGCTAAAATAGCAATGGATGCGGACAAAAACGGTTACCAGTTGTTGTTTACAATAGGGTTATGAAAATATTTTTTATCTCATAAACGGTAAATCAAAGATAAATAAAGTTGCATATCAAATTGAAGCAAAGATTTTCCCCAACACGACTGTGTAAATCTTTCTGTAGTTAAATTAATTTATATCTATGATTTTACAGGTTGAATAGGATGGAAAAAAATATAAAGAGTAAAAAATTTTTTGTCTAGGTTTATATACATAATATATACATTATATTTTATTTTTTACAAGAGTATATTTTGTACTCATTTTAAAGTAAATTTATTATAATAAACATAAATGAAGTTTTTTTCCCCTAATTTCTTGATTATTTAACTTAATTTAATTTTTTTTTCTAAATCGCATCCACCAAGTGAATTGCTTTGACTGCATACCAGATAGCAATATCTTACATGTCAATAATGAACAGTATCTATACCACAGATACAAAGATACACACTACAATGGGCTTGACTTGTAGTTCATATTCCTGACAATAGTCTACCCAAAATTTTCAAAGGTTTATCTGCGAGATTAAAGGTGCTCAAAATTGGAAAGAACGCAAGAGCTCACTAAACCGACATTCTGTGAAATTCATTTAGTATTTTCCTCACAGGAATGGGCTCTGGGTCTCTTTTTGTTTCATTGCCTCTTTTGGGACTTCATGCATCTCTTTGGACATTTTCTTATATTTTTGTTTTTTTTAATCGGTGAGCATACATAGATACATAAATACATACATACATATATATCATTTGTTATGTACATCATATCATATATATATATATATATATATATATTATTTGTGGGCCTATGGGTGGGGGAGAGGTATTTGTAAGAAGGTTTTCCGTGCTGCCTTTAGACGCTCAGTAAACAAATAAAATAATTTAAACAACATATTATCACATATTATCTTTTAAATAAAAGACATTCTATCCAAAGAAAAGATAATTACGTCCAACACGTTTGGAATAATCTAGTCGTGGGCATATTAAATTAGAGACTTAAACTCTGATATAAGTGATTGGTTTTTATGTCTGACTCAGGCTACCTGTTCCAAGATTTAATTAGAATAATGGTAGACAGAGCACTGGTTGGAATAAATTCCATACCATTGCTCAGCCCTGGCGGCTATGTAGCCCTCAGAGACTGTAAAAGCTGTAAACTGTAATTTCAAAAGATTATTACTGTTTACTTCTTACAGAGCTTCTCTGATACAATTGTTCAGAAAACTGTAATAGTTTAATGATAAGATTAAGATTGATTAATCAGATCAAATTCCCATAATAACATTTTAGCAACAATGTTTTTCCTTTCAAGAACCTAAGACCAAGGACCTGCATCCTTTCAATTCATTTCTCATCAGGTTCTCTCTGGGGTCTGCTTTAGAGTTGCTTACAAAGCTTGATAGCAGAATTCAAAACTGGGTGTATATACAGTGTACACACATGTATATAAATAAATAGAGAGGAAATGTGTATCATTTTATAATCTTTATTACACGAGTTAGTTTAACCATATTTTCCAACGTTATTGATAACTCCATCTTACTGGAATGTTCACCATTATTTTATCTAATCTAAGGGACGCAACCAGTATAATGTTCACATTCATTAAAATGCCGTTTTTGTTGTCTCTCTTGCAAACATTTTTTTTTTCTGTATAAATTATTCTTCATATGCCGTAGTGGAAAAAAAGTAAAGTATTCCCTTCAGACCTCACGATCCATGATGCAGATGTTATTAAAGTCATCCATTTCTGTGGCCCACGGTTAAATTTCAAATCCCATAAATTATGTCCATAAATATACTTCAAAATAAACAAAGTTGATATAACTTATAACAGTGATGTCCAACCTCATTCGATCGGCGGCCATTTTCGTTTCCGACACTCGTGTCGCCGACCACATAGCCGAAAAGGTACGGAAAAAAAACGAAATAAAATCGGCCTGAAACAATTTTATTAGAAACCCGTGGCTCTCTTAATAGGATATTTGAAGTTAATCTTTGTTTTAACGAGTCGGAAAATGGCTTCACGTTTCTAACAATGTGAACATCAATTATCATTCTAGCTTTTTTACCACCGACTAATTTTCTTGTTTCTTTTAGGTAAATATTACCATCAATCCTCCAATTTCAAGGCGTAGTTTAACAATCTTTTATTCGCAGCTCAAAGCAAGAATGGTGTCATATTTGTTTCAGAATGCCGTTTTAGAATGCCGTTTATATGTTCACTTTTTTTAACAGCCTCACTTTCTTTACAAATCAATTATTTTGGCTTATTATCATGTTCCACACAAAAAAAAACACATAAAGATACGTTCACTTTTCCTGTTAGATTCTACATTCGACGTCCACTTGTAGATTTTGCTGCTTTCCCATTACATGAACGTATTAATGGTAACAATCCATCAGAGGTGAGGGCCTAACGTAGTTAAAGATACATTTTTAATTATTTATTTATTTTTTTTTTTTAAGGTAAGGGATGTTCTACACTTTCTTGCCAACGGCTAGGCGGGCCGGATGAAACCACGTCGTGATGCCCAAAATTTGGCCCTCGGGCCGTATTTTGGGCATCACTCACTTATAATATCGAAGATTACAGTAGTTCCATTTCATTTTGTCATTTTTTAAACAAAATTTTAAAATCTGGTATTCATCAAACATAATTGATTAATGCTTGAAAATGTCTAGTTCATTGAAATGCTACTCCCTCATAGATAAACAGTTCATTTATAAGACAGAACCTTAACTTATACCATTAAACTGACATAGAGTTTAACTTTCAATATATACATTCCTATAATAATGATAATAATCATTATCTTTGATTCCTAAGACTAATGACTAATACAATATTTCCCGTCGATACGCAGCCCCAGCTGTGACCTACTTATTTTTCCACACCCAGGGTAAGACTTGTGAAGGTAAATGACCCATGTAAAGATGCTGGGAAGATACGTTCATGCAAAGATCTCAGTATTGCACTCTCTCTTGGAATGATAGGTAGAACTATATATATATATATATTCACCCTATTAGTAAGTTGTTCATATTTAGATTATGAACATACCAGCCTATTGATTCGTAGTAGCATTCTCCTAGTGTTTTTATGGTTCATTGTGTAAGGGAAAGGCTCTTTTCCTTACACCAGCTTGACATTGTTTTTGAAATCATTGTACACAAGCTTAAAACTGGTTCAAGGGTTAGAGTGTTACTATGTGCAGCATAAAGCTGTTCAAATAATCCAATGCTTGTCTGAAAACTCAGAGAGTGTATGTAGAGTTATGTGGTTCCAAAAGAATAGTGTAAAAAGAAAACAATTTCAACAATTGTTAAAAAAAAAATTCGGATATAAAAAGAGACTGTATTCAAGAGCAAGAAATATATAGAGAGAAGTAGTATGAATTCCTTTAATGGGCATTTTGTCGCCCATTAAAAATTACATAATTTGATGCAATAATATGTAATAAGTTATGCCACCAAGACAGTTTAGGGTACTGTTACTGCCACAAACCATGTTTGTTAATAACAGAGATCTGGTAAATCTTGTTTTCAAATAGACTTACCATGCTCTGTTGTAGTCAAGGGACTTACCATGGTGTTGTTGTATTCAAGGCGACTGAGCATGGTCTGTTGTATTCAAAGGGGATGACCTTGGTCTGTTGTATAAATTAAAGGGGCTGACCATGGTCTATTGTATTCAAAGGGGCTGACCATGGTCTGTTGTATTCAAACGGGCTGACCATGGTCTGTTATATTCAAAGGTGCTGACCATGATCTGTTATATTCAAAGGGGCTGACCATGGTCTGTTGTATTCAAAGGGGCTGACCATGGTCTGCTGTATTCAAAGGGGCTGACCATAATTCTCTCTTCTAATCAAACCTTCTGTAAACGCTGCTTAGCACTGCACATCACCGTACTGTCTTACTAAACTCTTCTATCACTATATCGTCCTAGACTCGTGGGTCCCACACAAAATTAACGCTATTGCTCCGCCACTACAGTTACAACAACATGTGCTACATTTAAGACTTGTTGTGAAAATTAAAACATATATTTTTACTTAATCGTAAACGTTTTCCTGCCTCTCAGTCATGGGTGAAAAAAAATTTACTTATTTCTAGAACTTTAACGATTTTCTTTCTCTTTACGTTTTAAGAAATACAACTAAACATCACAAGGTTGTTTCCACCGGAAGTGATAATCCATCACTCCATGACCTATAAAAATGCTTCCAACTGCTTCGGCAGCATTCCTAGCAGATCTTGTTTTGCTACTGATCTCAAAATTTTCCTTTGGTCACGTCAGCTTCGCGGGGTGGGGGGGAGCAATGAGTCATGAAGAAAGGAAACAAACAGCATTGTAGTGTATTCTTATTTTTTCGTTTGTTCAGGGACTTTAAATTTAAAAAAAAATCGATACAATAATGGTGAAGGAACTTCAAGTTCTATTAATTATTTTTTCAAACCTACAAATCGGAAAATAAAAACTTTTACTGGGACAGTGTAAGACATTTGTACGAAATCATTGAACTGTGTTAGATTTTTATGCTTGTACTTTTAGATGTAAGTAGATCTTTACTTAAGTAAAAAAAAGTAAAGTGGCCCCTTCAGACCTTGCGATCTATGGGACAGATGATGTTAATGTCGTCTGTTTCTTTGGCCAACGGTTAACGAGCAGGGTGTTATGTGGCCAGCACAACGACCAACCGCCTTTACTTTCCCCAACTTAAGTCAGGTACCCATTAGAGTTGGGTGGACTCAGGGGCACCCTATAAATCCCGAAATTCAAAATCCTAGTCTTCACCGGGATTTGAACCCAAGACCTCAGATTCGGAAGCCAAGAGCTTTACCATTTGACCACCGCGCCCCCCCCCCCCCAGATCGTTACTTAGTCAAATAGAAAACCGACAAGGATTGTGAGGATTTTGAAGGAGACAGAGGGGCGGGGGAAGGAGAGGTGTAGATGGAGAGAGAGAGGAAGAGAGAGAGAGAGGAAAGTGGACAATGTTTTCTTGCTAATAGCGCTGATCAATGACTGACTTCGGTCTCAACACATCCAATGCGAAAGTATAAGAAGCAAACACAGACAGCTCTTTCTATGTTCCATTGGTTAAATTATTACATTTTGTATGAACATTGATACAAAAACCTTCGCAATGGGTAATGCGTTTTTTAAAGAAAAAACAATGCAATTAATTTTTACAATGGATTTTATTTGCACTCGACTATAACGTGTAAAGTAAACATTATGTTTACTTAATTTACTTTGAATCCATGTTCAAGAAGATATATAAAATAAAAATTATTTACTTATTTCAATAATTTTTACAATTTTTGTTTACCCTTAACACTAAGAGCTATAAGCAAAACATCTGAAGGTTGTTATTGCCGGAAATGATAATGAGTTCAAACACCCCCATCACCTTTAAATAATGATGTGGAAGCAGATCTGCAACAGTTTGGTGTTAGGGCGTGGAGACGAAAGGCCCAGGAGAGATCTGATTGGAAGGCTGTGTTCAAGCAGGCCAGAGCCCTTTATGGGCTGTAGCGCCAATGGGGTGGATGGATGGATTACCTTTAAAAATGCTTTCAATAACTTCGTGTTACACACCAGTTTACTTTAAACGAAAAATTAAAACTTGGACTTGGATACTGCAAGACATTTGTAGGAAATCATTGAGTTCTAAGTGTTTGCTTTCTATCTTGTACTTTCTAATGGAAGAAGATCTTTATTCGGTCCAATAGAAAACTGACTCTGATTATGAGGAGAGAGTGGGCAGAGAGAGGGGGGGATAGAAAAACGGGAGAGGTGGAGAGTTGGAGACGGAGAAAAAAAGATTGTTTTCTTAGAAAAATATATTTTAGAAGACAAAGTCACGATGTCATTCGTACGAAAGAAAGCAATAGCCGAGTTAAAAAAAAATATTTTGAAAATTCTTGTTTAAAGACATACAAAGACAGAGATTTCTTGGACGCAAAAAGAAAACTAATAATTTACAAACCTCATGTCATTCAGATACTATGGTTTCAACAATTTTTTAAATAAAAATTATTCTATGTATGAAACACTCGATCTGCTAATATAAGTAATTTGCTTCAGAAGCTGTACGTCTTAAGGAATGAAGATACGGCAAGTCGTGTTAAAACTTTACTTACGCTTACCCATATTGCAAATGTAAATTTTATAGAGTTGTCATCGGAAGAACTTGGTATGAGAACAGTGTGACTTCTCATCTAATAGAGTGCAGGTTTAGGGTTAAAGTTGAATCGGTTAATATTTAGTTTACCAGTTAAGAGTTGGCCTATCGCTCATTTGATAGAATGCAGGTTTGGGGTTAAAATTTATCCAGTTGACCAGTTAAGAATAGGCCTATCGCTCATCTTATAGAATGCAGATTTAGGGTTAAAGTGATCCAGTTTACCAGCTAAGAGTAGGCATATCGCTCATCTGATAGAAAGCATGTTTGGAGGATGTGACATTTCAGCAAGGTACTTTGGACGAAGCAGATATTGTGACATTTCTGAAAGATACATCGGACTTAGAAGATGATGTGACATTTCAACAAGGTACTTCTAACTTAGCAGATGATGTGACATTTTTGCAAGGTACTTCTAACTTAGCAGATGATGTGACATTTTTGAAAGGTACTTCTTTTTCAGCAGATGATGTGACATTTCAGCAGGGTACTTCGGACTTAGCAGTTGATGTGACATTTTAGCAAGGTACTTCTAACTTAGCAGATGATGTGTCATTTCTATAAGGTAATTCTAACTTAGCAGATGATGTGACAACTAAGCAAGGTACTTCGGACTTAGAAGAGGATGTGACATTTCTGAATGGTGCATCGCACTTAGCAGATGATGTGACATTTCAGTAAGGTACTTCCAATTTAGTAGATGATGTGACATTTGTGTAAAGTACTTCTAACATAGAAGATGATGTGACATTTTAGCAAGGTACATCCAACTTATCATGTGATGTGACATTTCAGCAGGGTACTTCGGACTAAGCAGATTATGTGACATTTCTGAACGGTACATCGCACTTAGCAGATGATTTGACATTTCAGCAAGGTACCTCTAACTTAGAAGATGATGTGACATTTCAGAAAGGTACCTCTGACTTAACAGATGATTTTTTCTATTACATCTTTCGTATGTTCATTCTTTACTCATATTAGCTCAAACCTCGCAAGGTCTGAAAGGGGAAACCTTTCTTGACTTTCAAACTTGAGTTTCTGATTTTAAATCTAAATGAAGACTGGGATAGCAATAAGTACTTGACTTTACTTGGGGAAATTAACTGCGACCAGCTAAGAGTAGGCCGTACGCTCATCTGATAGAAGGAAAGTTTAGGGTGAAAGTTGACCAGCAAAGAGTAGGCATATCGCTCTTCTGATAGAATACAGATTTAGGGTTAAAGTTGACCAGGAAAGAGTAGGCATATCGCTCTTCTGATAGAATACAGGTTTAGGGTTAAAGTTGACCAGCAAAGAGTAGGCATATCGCTCTTCTGATAGAATACAGGTTTAGGGTTAACGTGAGCTAAAGAAGAAAAATGTTTTCATCACTTTTAGATTGTTTTGTTAGAACAAAATATTTCAGAAGACAAAGTCACGATGTCATTCGTACGAATTTATTAGTTAAGTATTAATCTATGTATGAAACACTCGATCTTGTAACAGAAGTAATTGGCTTCAGAAGCTGTACTTCTTAAGGAATGAAGATACGGCAAGTCGTGTTTAGTACAAAGTTAAAACTTCACTTACCCATATTTGTAAATGTAATTTCTTTCGAGTTGTGATCGGAACAACTTGATCCCTCTTACATGGTACGAGAACAGAGTGACTGCTCATCTAATATAATGCAGGTTTAGGGTTAAAGTTGAATCAGCTAAGAGTAGGCCTATCGCTCATCCGATAAATGCAGGTTTAGGGTTAATGTTGAATCAGGTAGTATTCAGTTCACCAGTTAAGAGTAGGCATATCGCTCATTTGATAGAATGCAGGTTTAGGGTTAAAATGTATCCAGTTGACCAGTTAAGAGTAGGCCTATCGCTCATCTTATAGAATGCAGCTTTAGGGTTAAAGTTGATCCAGTTGACTGGCTAAGAGTAGGCCTATCGCTCATCTGATAGAAATCAGGTTTGGATGATGTGACATTTCAGCAAGGTACTTCGGACTTAGCAGAGGATGTGACATTTAAGCAAAATTCTTCCAACTTAGCAGATTATGTGACATTTCAGTAAGGTAATTTGGACTTAACAGATGATGTGACATTTTAGCAAGTTAAACCAGTTAACTAGTTAACCGTAGGCATATCGATTGCTTCATTTTTAGTACGAAATGTCAATGACATTGGAGAGTATTGAAATTCGCCTCTCATAAAAAAAAAAGACTTTTTGAAGAATTAGAAGTCTCTTCAAAATAAATAAGACATGTTTTTTTAGATTTAAAATAAGTTTTATTTTTTTTTTATAGCATTTATGTTTAATCTCAGTACATTTTTATCACGTTTTATTTAACGCGTTCATCAAATTTTAAAGATTTTTTTATTTCCAGAGCTGAAGGGCACACCAATGAAGCAAGACAATAAATGTTACAGTAAGGTTCCATGTTCCTTTTATTCAAATTTCTATTATATGTTTCAGGTATTCATTCTTTACTCATAATATCTCAAACCTTGCAAGGTCTGTAAGGGAGAACACATACATGCCTTTCGAACTTGAGTTCCTGGTTTCGAATCTCGGTGGAATTTTGAATATCGGGATTTTTAGGGCGCTCCTGAGTCCAACCAACTGTAATAAGTACTTGGCTTCAATTGGTGAAAGTTACGAAAGTTGGTCGTTGTGCTGGCCACATAAAGCCCTGCTCGTTAACCGATGGCCATAGAAACAGATGACCTCAACATCATCTACCCTATAGATCCAAAAGTCTGAAAGTTAAGTTTGACTTTTTTACTAAATTCTAGGGAATGAATGAAGTGTGATTTAAGAGGAAAAAAGTGTCCTTAGATATTAAATGCAGTTATTTATATTAAGTTAAACCTGGATCGGATTCTAAATTTTAATGATTTTAACATGTTAATAATCACGTTAAACAGCACGCAGGAAGAGTCGAGTTTACCTGTAATTGTTTTTTATCAATTCAAAAAACAACATGTGAATTCAAAGAAAGGTACATATGTGCAACAGTATAGAAAGAGAAGATATGTTTATACCTGCTTTTTTCGGATTTGATGTTTATATTTATTTCAAAATAATTATGTTGAATTAGTTTCATTATATTTTTTCTTCATTTTTTTTTTATTAATCAGTGAATTGTCAATCAGGTGATCGACATTTGCTAAAATTGTAAGTCATAAAAAATATTCTTAAATAAGCTTTTTGTTTTTGAACTACTGAAAGTAAAAGAGGAGAGAGAGGATGAGGAGAGAGAGAGAGAGGATGAGGAGAGAGAGAGAGAGGAATAAACGCGAGAAGATAGAGAAAGAAGGCAAACGAAAAAGAGAAACTCAATAACAAGAGTTAAAAAGAAAAATACAATACCTTAATTTTGAAGAAGTTTTTTTTTAATTCCATATCTTTTAATGTATCTGAATATATGACCGTTACATAATTATTTTTTTTCCTGAATTAGAAATTAAAACTGTTTATTACAGAATTAAAATTATTTTACTTACATTAACTGGCATCTCCTTTTCTTGGCTACGAAATCAAACCGTTGAGTTTATCGCTATTTGAGCATTAACAGTGGTTCCCCAAAGACTGTCTCACAAGGCTTTGAGAGAAAGAGAGAGAGAGAGAGAGGACAGACAGTCAGAGAGAGAGAGAGCGAGAGAGAGGGGGGCAGACAGTCAGAGAGAGAGAGAGAGAGAGAGAGAGGACAGACAGCCAGAGAGAGAGAAAGCGCAATACTGTATATGATATGAGAGCAGTTTAGAAAGTAGTTGTTTTTTTCATTTATCCAACAAAATGGATTGTTTCCGTTTTGGAAAACTCGACATCTGAGGCAGGAGCGTAGCTAGAAATGTTCCATCGTTTGGCGGCCCGAGGGGCTTGACTCTTTCGGGCACCTGCATTTTGCATAATATATAATTTTTAATGTAAAAAACACTCTTTTGGGGCCCTCCTTAAGTGGGGGCCCGGAGGGATTTTAAAATTCTCCCCCCCCTCCTCCTCCACCCTAGCTACGCCACTGATCTGAGGAAATTAAGTCAGCAATATTTAAACTCAAAAAAACACAAAGCACATGGCTTTGATGGACTTTCGGCTAAAATATTTAAACGGGTGGTGTCAACCTGACCGAGAGGCTAACAGACTTGTTCGCTCAATGCTGGGAGAATCGATCGGTACTGTCCTGGTTATTTATTTTATTGCAATACTTCTGTTCAGCTTGTACCGTCGTGGAAAAACTTTCGGGTTTAATGAATAAATTCGAATTGATTAAAGTGGTAATTGCGCTTGGCATCCGATTTTTACTTTGGGGATCTTTAGAGTCCCTCTGAGTCCACTCAGCTTTAGAGGGTGCCTGCCATTAGTTGATAAAGGTAAAGGTCGTTGTGCTGGCTAATAAATCTATTGTAAATCTAGAAAGTTATTTTTAAAAGGGGGATAACTCAGGAAATGATTTGCATATTTCACAATATTTAGAGTAAAAACTTTGTTCTCTTAGCCCTTCTTTAAATTTCTATTTTGCTTCTCTAATGACAAAGCAACAGGTGAGATTTTTTTCTCATTCTTTCTATAATATAATGTGTCTTATGTGTTTTAAGAAGATAACTCTACCTAAAATTTCATAGCCACAAGGTCATTACCGCTTACAAAGACCTTCCTTCCTGGAACAATACCAGGATAAAGAAAGGGCAAACAAAGATATTGTATAAGAAGACAACATCCAAAAAAATGGACATGCCTGTCACTGAAAGAGATTTTAGTTAAGGCAAAAGACAGGAAGGGAGGTTGAATATCGACGGATCAGGCGTGGTGCCCCAGAAGTTTAGCAGACTAAGTCACTATGGTATATGTGAAAAGAACGAGGTAGACTATCGATATGTTAGGCGTGGTGCCCCAGAAGTTTAGCAGACTAAGTCACAATGGTATATGTGAAAAGAAAGGTGTGCTAAATTTTCATTAAACGCCAACCTTGATGATGAGGCAGAGCTCCGAGTACACCAAATGAATTGATTTGACCATTCACCAGAATCCAATATTCTGCACGCCACTAATGAACAGATAAAAAGGCAAAAACCACAATGGGCTGGACACGTAATTCATGACAATACTCTAACCATAATCTTTTGAAAGAATTGGCTACTTGAAAGTGCTCTAAAGGGAGGTCAGCACAGACACGAAAGAACCAGTTCAGGAAGGGGAAACAGACACTCATGACTGGAAAATGTTGTATATGTACCAGTCAAAACTAGTAGTTTGATCAATTAGTGTAGTCAAAATTTGTAGCAACTAGTAGTGGGGTCAATTAGTGTAGTCAAAACTTGTTGTTTAGTCAAGTCGTTTAGTCAAAACTAGTAGTTAGGTCAATTAGTTAAGTTATGTCACATTTTAGCGTTAATAAATTATCATGTTATTAATCTTATATTAGTCTAAAAGGTTAAATAATATTCGATCTTTGATCTTGGTCGCAAATAATTAAATATGGCATGCTTCGATCATTATTAAAGCTAAATGACCGATTAATTTATCATATTTTTAAATATAAATATGTGCTATAAAATTTAGAATTTTTATCACAAGGATCCTGGGCTCTGGGCCTCTTTTTATTTCCATGCCTATTTTTTTGGCTTTATGCCTCTTTTTAGGGCTTCATGCCTCTTTTTTGGGCTTCGAGCCTCTTTTGTGGGCTTTTTATCTTTTGTTTTATTTTTCTTTCTTTTTCCCCTTCGTTTTTTTTTTATTAATCGATGTGCATATATCGATTGTAATGATTACATCTTATATCAATAAAATCAATTAAACAACAACATATTAATATATACTATATATACATAATTATCTTATAAATAAAAAGACGTTACATCAAAAGATATGATAATTACGACCAACACGTTTGGGATATCTAGTCGTGGGCAAATTAAAGTAGAGACTTAATCTCTGATAAGTGATTGGTTTTTATGGCTGACTAAGGCTACCTGTTTTATGCTCTACTTAGCATAATGGTAGAAAGAGCTTTCTTGTGGCCTGGGGCGTAGCTAGGAATTTTCCATCGTTTGGGGGCCCCTGCATTTTTATTACATTTATTTTTTTATGTAAAAATCTCTCCTTTGGGGGTCCCCTTCAAGTAGGGGCCCGGGGGGATTTCCCAATTCTCCCCACTCCTCCTCCCACCCTAGCTACGCCACTGCTTGTAGTTAAGTAGCTCTCAGAGACTGTTTTTTTTTTATGGCTGACTGGACAACCTTTTGCATGCTTAGCAAAAGGGAAGAAAGAACACTAGGAATAAATTCAATTATTTAGCCCTGGCGGCTGAGAAACTGTCAACTGTAATACCAAAGGATTATTGCGTTTTTCCCTCTGTTACAAAGTTTCTCAGTTACTTTTGTTTACAAAAGTGTAATAATAAAATTATAATATAATTAAGATTGATGAATGAGATCAAACTCTCATAACAACATTTTTGCAACTTTTTTTTCTCCTTTCAAGAACCGAAGACCAAGGACCTGCAATCCTTATTCATCAGGTTCTCTCTGGGGTCTGTTTGAGTTGCAGTATAACGCTTCACAGTTCAAAGACTTATTTGGGTGTATATACAGTGTACATATACATGTATATATAGAGTGTACACATACATGTATATATAGAGTGTACACATACATGTATATATATATAGAGAGAGTGCAAAAAAAAAGTATCATTAGATAACATTTATTTTCATCACGAGTTAATTTAACCAATATTTCCAACATTAGTCTATCTTACTGAGATGTTCACCGTGTTAGCTTATCTTGCCTTCTAATCAATGCAACGCAACAAGTAAATATTCACATTCTTTTAATTTGATATTAGTTATCTCTCTTGAAAACATTTTTTTTGCCATAGTAACCCTTTCAGACTTAACGATCAATGGGGCTGTTGATATAAAGGTCATCTGTTTCTGCGGCCCATAAATAAATATAAATATACTATAAAATAAACAAAGTTGATATAAGGCATGTCTTTGAGCTCAAAGATTAATGATTATTTCAAGTGGCTACGCAGCCCTAGCTGCGAGATTATATACTTTGTCACTCTCAGCGCAGATACAACCTTTATCTGCCGTTGGTCAATTAAGATTTTCTTTTCGCTTCATCTGTTTTTATACACACTTTCCTCCCCTTCATTCTCTCATTTTTTGTAAACAAAATTAAAAAATTGTAATAATCATCAAACATAATGATTTAAAATGTCCACTTCATTGAACATATTTTAACAAAAAATACAGGTAAACCATAGCATTATAAAACAAAACCAGGACTATCGATATTAGAGCAACACAACGTCTGATTCAGATTTTAAAACATTACTAGTTTCCTGTTTAGTAAAATGAATGGATCAGGGATGAAAGTGACATCACTATAAACAAACTGAATTCTATTACTTCACACAAGGTTTCTGTAAACAAAAAAGGCATTATCTTCGATTTTGAGGATTAAGGATGAGTTCAGTATTACAAGTGATCACGCCAACCCACTTGCAGCCTGCATATTTTGACAACAAATCCGTTGTCCACCGATGGTCTTCTGTGCCATCGGGCTTTTCTTTGTGATTCAAATTTGTGTCATTTGATATCTTTTCAGCTGTCTCTCTTTTAGAAACCATCTGCTTCCAGTTGATACTCTCTATTCGAGTGAGGGCAAAATGGCGCCTGGGTTCATCTTTATAGCGTTTTCGAATTCTCTCTGTTTTGCTTTCCCTTATCTAGCTTGCCGAATAAAAGAACGTCCGCTTAATAAGTAAGTTGTCCAATCCAGCACTGCTATCAAATGATAAGTACTTCCTTACTGTCCACGCAAGCCTGGAAAGAACGTCCGCTTTACAAATAACTTGTCCAATCCAGCACAGCTATCAAATGATAAGTACTTCCTTACTGTCCACACAAGCCTGGTGCGCAATATGGTTATTTTTAAGGTAGTCTTGCAAGCGTATCCCTATAATGGAGTCAACATATTTTTAAGAAGCCTTTAGTAGCACCAAGGTCGCAGCATCATACACAAATGTGGTGAGAACCACTGCTTTATAGATATTGGTTTTGGTTGAGATTCTAAGAGATCTTTTCCACTATACGTTTAGTTGGAGGTGGCCTTTAGCGATGTTTGCCTTGACCAGACTGTTGTCTATTTCTACAGAAACTGACACCCCGATGGACACTGTGCTGCCCAGGTACGAGAGGTGGTCGACAACACTAAAGAGGCGGCCTTTCTGACTATGATTGATGGAACTGAGTTAGTTCGGTTTGGAATTTCTGGAACATATACTCCATTTTTCTGATGTTGATAAGGAGAACCAAACGAGGCAGTGTCACAGTCTTGTTTGACATTATTGTTAAATGTTCACGTTTGGTTAAGTCTGGGAAAAAGACAAGTGTAACTCCTGATGTAGATAACAGGAAGTAGAATGAATAAAATTGACTTTGAGTTCAAGTCAATCACTTTAAGTCAGTTGAGCCAGTCAGTTCAGTCACTTCAGTTAGTTGAGTCCGGTACAGACAATATCTGACTGAGAGCCAGTAATGAGTTAGTCTTGTGAGACATGTATTTCTAAAGAATATTATTGTGCATCATTCTTTATTATATAAGTTCATTGTTACTCGCTGGGATGCGGACGTTTTTTTTGTAATCTACACCGAATAATTGAATATATTGGATGTATACTTGATACCGCTGTTTTGCGGATCTATGTCACTCATGAACCCATGTAACTGAAGAAAAAAAGTGCATTACTATTTTATCACCAATAAACTTCACTAGTTGACCGGCGGCATAGGCCGCTATTTATAAACTTCATATTTTTGCTGTTTCACCATTCGTTGCTGTTTCACCATTCGTAACTGACGAAAAAAAGTGCATTACTATTTTATCACCAATAAACTTCACTAGTTGACCGGCGGCAAATGCATTGACTGCATGATGTGTGTAGAAATTACGCAGTCATATACATATGTCAAAGCTTAATGATCATAGTGTCTGTAGTATGGGAGATGAGGCACCCTGAGCTAAATGCGGTGCCGTCAGTGCGGTACTTGATGTAGATGGCTTTATGCAGATGTCATCTCATTTCTTTTCTTCGAAAGCATCCAAACAAAAATAGAACCCTCGTCAATACATGTTGACTCACTTTGTCAAAAGACTTGACTATAAGAAGAGAGCGTTATAGTCAATGTATTATTTCCAGCATTTTTATAGCATTTGTTGCATTAGGAAAATTTATTTCCAATGAGTTTCAGTTTGAGAATAATAGGACTCCCAGAGAGCTCATCGTTATTATGGAGCTTTCATCCTTATACTGATCCAATACCAAGTTTCAGCCACCTAATTATTTAATGTATGCAATTTATTTTAAAGTAATAGACAATTTAATTTCTACTAGATATAGGTATACTTTGCTTCTAATAAATCTCCAACAGTATATGAACATTATTAACAGTGTACAATGAAGTATAAAAATGTTTTACACTATCAACAGAAAAATGGGGATATTATTTACAGCTATACATGCCAATTTCTTTTATTTATTGTAGAGGTCATCCGAAATGTAATGTTATACGATGTTTCCTCTGCCATTGCTGTGATTCCTTTGTTATATAAGTATATCAGTGATTTCTGTCAATCTTAAATCTTCCACTCGTTGTGTATGTATGTATGGATGGATGTTGTGTGTGTTTCGTTACGTTTGTTGTGCATGAAGTGTTCATTGCCAGGAAAGAATTCCTGAAAGGGATCTACAAAATGGATGTATGCCTATGCCAGATGGTAATGAGTGTCGATGTGTTATGGTAGTGAAACTAACTCGAGTCATTGTAAAGAGTCATTTATGTTCCTGGTTTACAGTCATAAGACTTTGAACCCGAGGGCATATGTGTATGTGTTAATGTCTTTCACATTTGTCTTTTCGTCCTCTTGAATGATTATTGTGTTATATTAGTGTTTTTAATTGTGTTTGTTTAAATGACTGTTGCGTGGTTGAATGATAGCTGTGTGTTTAATGTTTCTGAATGTGTGGTTG
>JADKLZ010071522.1:21499529-21515443 GCA_021533235.1 Biomphalaria straminea
GTGGCAGCTAAAAGAGACCACACAGGTGGAAGCTAAAAGAGACCACGTAGGTGGAAGCTAAAAGAGACCACACAGGTGGCAGCTAAAATAAAATGAACAGGCCGTGTCGTGTATTAATTCAGAGTCGGACATTGTTCACTAGGTATGTCATTGAAACGAATTCTGGAATTCAAGAAGCCGCCACAGCAAAGAGGACGCTGAGACGATAGACCACATTCTCTCAGAAAGTCATGTCTTGCACGATATGAGAGAAAGACATTCGAGAGAAAGAAAGAGACAGAGAACTTGTAAATTCTAAATCAGGTTTCTTCTCTAACGGAGAAAGACCTTCAAACACACTACCCCTCTTCCTTGTGCTCTGAGAGAATAGTGGTTTCAGATCGGATGCAACTACAAGATATATTTGTATTGAAAAAAAAAAGTTTTTCTTTTCGTGTTTCGTATTCTGCTTTTACTTTTAAAATGACTACTCTTTCTTTATGTGTATTAACTCTTTCTCTCCTAATTGACGACGCCAACGTTGATTCACTCCCCATTAAACTAGATTGATTTTTTAAGATTTAAAAACTTTAATTTGTGTTGTGTAAAAAGAGCATGCTTTCTCCTACAATTCAATACCCAAATGTAACATTTTCTGATAACAGACAAAAATTTATTGAAGTTTAATTATAACAGGATAGTCCGATAGTGGAATACAAATGGGCAAAACGAATAATACTAGCGAAACAATGAAAATAATTACGGACAGAAAGAGTTAAAGTTCATCTGATTCTGTGGCCTACGGTTAACAAGGGTGTCATGTGGCCAGCACAACGACCAACCGCCTTTACCTTTCCCCAACTAACGTCAGGTACCCATTAGAGCTGGGTGGACTCAAGATGCGCCCAAAGATCCCGAAATAAAAATCCCAGTCTTCAACAGGATTCGAACCCGGGAACCCGGTTCAGAAGCCAAGCGCTTTACCGCTCAGCCACCGCGCCTCCATATTAATTGTTTAATTTGATTACTTTATCAGTTACTAAGTATGTACTTTTTTTACTCTCTAGATAAAGTATTCAATGAAATCGATAACAGTTTGGCCATAAACAAGCTACACACAAGCACATGGTGATAATAGATGCCGAACATGTGACTGTAGCTGCGTTTTAAGAATTAGTCAGTCAAAAGAGAAGTTTCAAAGAGTACAAAATGACAAATTGCAATGTACAACGACATAGGTTTATACAATATCGAAAAAAATTGCAGTTCCATACAAAAAAAAAATTATTTGTACACATTTAAGCAAAGAAACGTTCAAAGTTTCGCTATTGGGATCATGTGACGGCCAACAGTGTGCTGCAAAAGATTTCAAGCTGTGTTCAGTATGTTTTTGTTTGCTTAAAGAATATTTTTGAGCAGATTAAGATTGTTCCAAAATGTATAGAAGATCAAAGAAATGAATAGTGATCATAGAACTTTAGGGTTCATGTAAGAATCTAAGAAGACAAAACGGTAATTGAATACTTTCAAATGTATTCATACCAAGAAGTATCCATTAACCTTTTGTTTGTTTGTTGTTTTTTTTGGAGCTAGAAATCCACCAGAAATATTTATTCAGTTGGATCGAACAAATTTAGAGCTATAGAAATTGAATTCACGTCAATACCATAACTCTTTCGGTAGAATGGTTCACTCCGAGAGGACTTTGAATCAACAAAGTCAATTTAGAAGAGATTACGTAGAATTATGTAAGGTGAAGAGTGTTTTGAATTAACTAAGATTTTCTACAAACTCAAACGAAACTAAAACTTTTTACTTTATAAGTGTCGTTTCTCATTCAGCTCTTGTTTGTGACATTAGTGACAAGAAAAAAAAAGCATATAAGAAAATATTTTACAACACTTTAGCAGCAATTGAAATTATATGTTTCATCAGATTAAAATAGTAACAATCCCGTTGTTTTTCCTTAAAGATTGAATTATAAGCACACAAAAAAAGCTCAAATGAGCACTATCCCATTAGTAAGACAGACAAAAGATTAAAGAATTGTAGGAATTATTTTATGATTAAATCTAGTGCAATTTTAGTGCAAGCTTAGTGCAATTTTAGTGCAGTCTTAGCGCTATGGCTGCTGCTAGTGCAAGACCGAGGTACTTGGGAGATTGAATGTTTTTACGTTACGTGTAAAGACTTTAAAATTATGGGATATTTTTAGAAACGCTTTCATCATGTACCTAGTATCTAGTGACACTCTATTTACATTAATATCAATTATAGTTTGTTCTTATAACAAACGCATCACAGAAATTATTGCTACATTTTGTTAGGGTACTTTCCTATCGAATGTAGTGACGCACTCTAGGTCAGCCACTTTGTAGGCGACATAAATGGCGTCACGGTCACACTCAAGACTATGCGACTTAGAGACAAGAAAGAGACAAGACTGTCTTTACTGGGGCGCCCACCCTCCCTTCCTTTTTAAAGACTTAGTAGACAGAATCAGAAAAATAACAGAAATCTTTAGGAAGAAATTCGTATTAGCTTAGTTGAAAAGAGAGACAGACAATACGATAAAGAAACAAGAAGGCCAAAAAGAAAATATGTTAATGAGTAAAATATTTATAGGTGCTTAAAAAAAAATCATGCTCAATCATTTATTGATCAAGTAAAAAATTCCCTTTCAGACCTTGTGGACAGATGATAGGGCATATGGTGTTAATGTCATCTGTTTCTGTGGCCTACGGTTAACGAGAGTGTCATGTGGCCAGTACAACAATCTATCGCCTTTACTTTTCCTCAACTAATGTCAGGTGCCCATTAGATCTTTGTGGTCTCAGAGGCGCCCAAAGATCCCGAAATTAAAAATCCCAGTCTTCATCAGGATTCGAACCCGCGACCCCAGTCCGCCACCTAGCGCTTTCCCATTTTTTTTATAATTGTGTACAAATAAATTTCCTGTTAAAAATTAACTTTGAAGTTTCCATTTGTATTTGTTTTATAATGTAGCTCTCAATCCAATCTGGAAATGTTTTAACAATGTACTTCCGCACAGGACATTCGTAATTGCAACGAAGCCTATTTTTAATCCATTTTAATAACACACAACATAGGGATACCACAGATCTCCTCGTCACCGCTATACAACAATGCAATGACAAAAACACCCGTCTGCAGATCAAAAAACAAACTTATTTACATGTCAGGTACGCTCCAACCTCACGGGATCAACAACCAACACACCTTTATGTAATATGCAATGGGCACTAACTACTACCTCCCTTTCTCCCATTCATCTTGGCCTGACATCTCCCCCCCCCCCTTTTTCCGACTTCCCGCGCTTCTACACCCAGTGTAGCCTATTTCTTTTCTGTCTCGCTTGAGAACAACATCGGACAGATAAGTTACCTTATGACTATTTTGTGGTAATTGTTTGTTTGTTTGTTTTGTTTTTTTTTTGTTTTGTTTTTGTTTTGTAGCTGATGAAGGGCTCGTCATCCAAAAGTTCTTTGTTTTACTTGGTCCGGTAGGGTTACATATATGCATGTTTTCCGTATCTTCTATACGGTCGTTTACCCCTGCAGCAGTAAATCTTTTACTTGGGGAATAGTGGGCAGTTAGTCGTTGTGCTGGCTACACGACACCCTCGTTAAAACACACCAGCCAAGTTACATGAAGTAATACAATACTGGAAGCAGATCCAAGCATAGGTTGTATAGGTATTGCAACCCAAAAAAGTTTCATAAATTTTTGATGACGGGTACAAATGGGTACCTATCATACGGGGAAGCTTCATGGGTCCTATAGATCACTAACACCATGAACAATTTTGTCACCCGTTCTAACCCATGACGAAACTCGCAAATATTATTGAATAAAATATCTTTGATTGAGAAGTATTTATACAGCACGAGTTGTTATTTTTACCAACTCAAAATTTATGCTGTACATACGAAGCGTAGAACCAAAATGAATGAAACAATTCAAATAAAAAGCAGTAACTTTTAACACTTATTAACTGATCTCTGCGTACTAGTTAATTTCTATGCAGAGCATGTTAGAAATTAGTCAAAGGTCATTGTCTCTAAAAAGCAACGCAGCTTAAGACTTGGATGCAAGTTAAGACCACTCTCTTGAGATTCTGGATAATATTTCAATTTTAGTATATGCTTTGCAGATTTTAGCGTAACGAGCAGATAGTGTATATTTCGTATGAATGTAGTCATAATATAAGCATTCATATTTCATATTGGTGCACTGCATAAAATGGAAAAGACTTCGCAAATTACGGGATTTGATCTTTTATCGTGTCCCTAGCATTTGGTGCCCTTTCATTCTATGAATTATCCATTTTGTAAATTACACATTATAACCATTAGTAAGGTTATAGAGATGTTAATTATCATTAGCACATTGAAGATAAATTTAGCTCCTCGAAGTAGAATGTAGAACATTAAAGTTGCATTGAGCAAATGGAAGTTAATCGAAGTAGTATTTAGCAAATGGAGTTTCCATTTAGCGCATGGAAGTTGTATCAAAGAAGTATTTAGCTCATCAAAGAAGAGTCGAAGTTGTATTTAGCTCATCGAAGTAGTATCGAATAAGTATTTAGCATATCACAGTAGTACCGAAGTGCTATTTAACACATAGGATCTCTATTGAGCATTTCAAAGTAGTGTCTTTGTCGGATTTAGCAGATTGAAGTAATATCGGCGTAGTATTTAGATTTTATTTTTACCCATATGTATACATTATAATTATTTAAAGGTTGAATTTAAGCCATCGAAGTTTGTTTTTTTTTTTGTTTTTTTTTTTTTGCACTTCGAGACTTAGCTCATCAAAGTTGTATTTAGCCTGTCAGAGGGCGGTACTACTGCAGACCGTGTGACAGTCTAAGATCTTAGGCGAAGGCTCTTTCAGATCTAGGTAATAAAAAAACAGGAAAAAAAATAATTGAAAAAGAAGAGAAGAGACCCAAGTCAATGCTTATGTAAAGCATTGCTATTTCCGATTTAACTGGCACTTCGGACGGATGGGCTAGAAAACATGGCCGAAGGCCGAGTTCACCGGGAGTCTCCGCCATTTTCCTATGTTGTACCAAACTAACCGTTTAAGATTCGCCATTAGTGTTACGGTCCATTGAATGCTCGTTCTTTTCTAACATAATAATAATAATAATAATAACTTTTTATTATCCATTATCTTACAATTTGTGCATCACACCAAACAAATCATTATAATTATAGACAACCAAAATATAATTTTTACACCAGACTCACTCATAATTGACATGCGAAATTTTTATATCAGACAGTTTGTATTTAATGATTTGGTTGCCAAGGAACATGAGTTTGTGTGTCTGTTTGTCTTTGCTATCGGTGTCTTGTAGACTCTATCTCTTTTGTGATGGTAAAATCACAAAATCCTGACCCAAAGGGTGATTTTTTATCCTAATGAGAGCCCTAACAGATTTTTCTTTTTGTGGGCTCGCTAGTATTAGTATCTTTTAGGTTGTAGAGACCTGTTTTAGAAAAAGTATATAGTGCTACTCAGTACAGCGGTTAGTGGATGTAGGCCCTATATTCAGGTGAAGCACTGCATTTTTTTTTAATGTGAGACCTTATTTCTGTCATTATGACATATTATTGATACTAATGATAGCGTAATATTTTGCACATAAAATATAGTTTTGTATATATGTTTATAAGATATTTGTCTGCATGTCAGATTGAGGTGAAGTAGGACCTATTCTGGAGTTGTGGTCTGCTTGTCGGGATTCTCACTTTGCCCTGGTGTTACCGCTGTTTCATAAATTCATTATTCTCGAGGTCTCGAGGCAAATTCTCTCTTCTCAGAAGAAGCACACAGAAGTTGTTTTTTTTTTTTTTTAAATTTTTAAACCCCCACAAATATTTTTTTTGCTGGGGTTGTTTTTTAGATTGTGCCGTTGTAACTTTAATTGTGTGAACATTCTATGGATGGAGACAAGGTTGTTGATAAATTCCCAGTTCTTAGCAAGCAGACGTTCGGGTTTACATATGCAAATTATATATAGTTCGTCCATCGTGGTTCGATGATGACCACTTTGTCATCCAGGAGGCTGAGGGCTTTGCACTGGGGTTTAATGCCTCCTCATGTGGCTGGTGAGACCTATGCGAGCCCGGAATGTTCGGCCGCACTCTGGGCAGGTAATTCCAGCTGGAGCTAGTGTCATTTGCCTTGCTTTCCTTCACTGGCGTTTTTCTTCTGCCTGCGTTGTTCTCTTTTCCTCAGCAACCTGTGCGCCGGATCTCACAGCGCGGCGCCATGATGCTTTGTCGTGTGCCTCTTTCTCCCAGGTGCCTGGGGTCAATACTGAGCGCCTTTAGAGAAGCTTTGATGGTGTCCCTAAAGCGCTTTCTTTGATCACCTTGCGAGCGCTTTCCTTCACTTAATTGGCCATACATGAGACGTTTGGGGATGCGGTGGTACTCCATTCTGTATACGTGTCCTGCCCATTGCAACTGGGACTGCATCAGAACTGTGTGGATGCAGAATTACATAGGTATATGAAGGAACAGAAGGTTGTGAATGGCCCAGAAAGAATTTAAATAGAAGGCCCTTAGAAAAGAACAGAAATCCGAAGTACAGTCGAGTGTTGATGTGGTGTTTTGTTGAAAATGTAGAGATCTAGATATTCTAGATTACTTAAAGCTTCAAAAACTGGAGTTCAATTTAAACCACACAACACATATTAAAGACTATAAATAACTTGAGAAGTTTATGAACTTAAGAAATACTATTTAATGCACAATAATGGGGCACAGTGCAGATGTCAACAGTTCTAATAAAATCCCGTCCTGCTAGCCATAAGAGTATGAGTGAGTTCGCTATAAACTTTCAAAATCTCGTCCCACAATTTCCTTATTTTGTTAATATCCCATAATTCCCTAGTTCTATTAATAGTCACGTCGGTCAAAAGAAATCCCCGATAAAACTACTTTCCTTTTAAACCTATAACACGAGATTGGAAAGCGGATAGTCTCCAGAAGGTTCGAAAAGTGAAGAGGAACGCATCAATAAGGAACTAAGAGCGGAAAAGAAAAGGAAGGATGAAAAGCACATGTAATTAAGATTTGTAATTTTAGCTTTTAAAAGAAGCGCCTATTTTTTTTGAACAAAGAAGTGTTAGTCCCATTTGAGATATACATATAGAATTACTGATCTAATGTTAAGTTCAACGCATATGCATAAGAGTTCATTTTATTTCTTTGAAGAACCTCTTTCAACATAGAGTACACATAGTTACAAAGTTAAGTTACAACATTAGCTTTTGATTTTGTCAACTGGACTTATGAGAGAGAGAGAGACAGGGAGAGAGAGAGGGGGGAGGGAGACGGTAAGATAAGGAAAAGAGAATATAAAAATATATATACACACATATATATATATATATATATGTGTGTGTGTGTGTGTGTGTGTGTGTGTGTGTGTGTGTGTGTTGGACTGAAAAGGTTTCAAAAGAAAATAAAAAGGAGACACCTCATGCATCTAAAAATAGAAATTACGCAAACATGGAGTTGTAATATATAGCCTATGGTTGAAACTAATGATACCAAAGCATCAATGCTAAAAAAATGAATTTGAATGCTGACTACAAGGTCGGGGAGATGCAATTCAAATCAAGAGTCTGAAAATGTTTTGTAAAGCTCAAATTAGATAATTAGATCATAAGAATCAGGTGGAGATGATTCTTAGTGAAACTGATTCTGTTAGCGACACTGAACCTAAACAGACTTGAATTACTTTGTGTCTGAGCTCTTCGTGAAGTCTTCCATTTATGGACCAAAGCTCATCATTAAATTAATCAGCAGAATAAAAACATTCTTTATGTTCTTCACATGTATAGCATAAATACCATTTTAATTTTTGCTAAGCATATACAAATTTTACTTAGCATATCGGAGCTGTATTTGGCACTCTGAAGTTGCATTTAGCGCATCGAAGCTTCATATAGGCCATTGAACTAGCATTTACAACATCAAAGTTGCATTTAGCAAATCGAAGTTGTTGTATTTAGCACAATGAGGGACAGACCAATACTCTTATACCCTTATGTATTTTTGTGATGAAAATTTTTTTTTTTCAAAACCATCAGTCACTAGTATAAGCGATATGTATAACACATGTAATTCTCATATAGAATATATCGAGTCGCCTACTATTCGTTAATACCAAATGCAATCATTAGCAGTGACTATAAAATGGAGAGAGGACTCTTACATGATTAATCCTTTACATTCCAACCGTCCCTCTCCTCTTTTTCCGATGTAAGACATAACGTTTTCAAACAGAATATTCAAATACGGTGAACGTCTATGTAATTGAGTATGACTTTGTCATAATAACGCTATTTAAAGAAATAATTTTTTTTTTTGGGGGGGTGAGAATGGTGGGGAATTTACAGTTTATGAGAATTTTATAAGTATAAGAATAAAAATTGCGATGAGTTCTGAATTCAAATATTTATTTCCTAGTCCCCTTTATCTAACTCAGGGGTTCTCAACTCGTGGGTCGCGACCCAACGTAACATGTTGTTTTTTTGAGTGTTTGTTTGTTGTTTTTGTTTTTTTTTTTTTTTTGCCGAAGGTTGAGTAAGAATACTCAAAGTACATGATGGGTGTGTCAGCTTGTTCACAGGGTTACTGTTTACTGTGTATTTATTAAGGTAAAGGTTATTGTTGTTTTTTTAAATTCCCCACAACTAAAAAGTATTGGATCAGCTAGTGGTGTGCTGCAAACTGCCTACGGGTCGCCAGCTGCTGATTTTCCCTCAGGGTTTTCTCCTGAAAACTTTCCAAATTTGGGCAGAGCTGCAAGGCAGCAGAGATTTGAATCATAAGTGTTTCGTCTCTTTTGTGGGTAGCCAGCCAAGGGTAATCACTCCGCCCTTCCCGACGCTACTTGGTTAAGGCTCCAGTTATTCCTCTTTGCCACATCTCATAAGAATGTAGCCACAGAAGCAATACATAATCAAAAGATGTTATTACCATTGGCGTATGTTGCGAGTGGAAAACTTTATATGCAAGAAGTAACACACTTAGTTAGAAATTGTTATGTAATACATTAAAGCTGTTACAGTTCAGATGTAAGAAAAGACACACATAGTATCATCCAACCATTCAGTTATCGGATATTTACTTCATAAGATGACAACATCTATCAAATTTAATTTTTTTGTGTTTCTATTTTGTGCAATTACGTCTATTCAATTATTGTAATTGACATGAAATAAAAGTTCCCCTTTCAGACCTTGTGATCTACAGGGCAGATGATGTAAAGGTCATCTGATTCTGTGGCCCATGGTTAACGAGGTTGTCATGTGGCCAACACAAAGACCAACCGCCGTTACTTTTCCCCAACTAATGTCAGGTACCCATTAGAGCTGGGTGGACTCAGAGGCCCCCGGAGAACCCGAGGGTTCGAACCCGGGACACCCGGTTCAGAGGCCATGCGCCTTAACTCTCAGCCACCGCGCCTCCTATTGCCATGAAGTGTCGAATACTTTCTTTCACAAAAAAAAAACAAAGGACTGAGATAAACGCGTCAAGTTGCTTAAGAATTCACAGTGGTGTCCCAAAAAAAAAAAAAAAAAAAGACCGACTAGCTAGGTTATAAAGTTAACAGAAGAAGAGAAATGTGTATTTTAATTCAGAAAGTATTTCTAAAAAGTAGGCGCAATGATTAGTTTTGTGTTTACAAAACAAAATATTTAGGCCTACTCAACAATTTACGTTTATTAAGAGATTTGAGAAGCCTTGGAATTTGTTCAACATTCCAATTATTTGTACGTTTATCTTTGAAATCTCGAAAAACACTTGAAGATTAACATTACATTGTTCAAGATAGGGTGGGGGGGAGGAGAGGGGAGAATGTAAAAATTCCCCCGGGATCACACTCGAATGGGGCCACAAAATGAGTCTTTTTACACTAAAAATTCTTAATTATGCAAAAAAAAAACAAAGGCCCCCCAAAGAGGTCATTCCTCCCGAGCCCCCAAATGATGGAAAATTCCTGGCTACATCAAGATCATTGTTGTGAGGCAAACAATGCTTAAATGAAATTATTTACATAGTGCAATATCTGTAATTGTATAAGAACAATAACGGAGATAAAACTGATGCCTCCGTTTCACATTGGTGGTGAAAAGATTGTCCATGTTCTTTCTCTCCCACCAAATCTCGAGCGGAAATTTTGCAAAAATTATTCCTTGTATCTTACAAAACCAATACCAGTAAACAAAATTAACCCATTAGTTAATTAACTATTTTCATTCATTTTTTTTTTTCATATTTTGAAAAGGGGAAAATAAGATACTAACTGTTAAGTTTACAAGTTGAATTAGTTCCCTTTCTACTTTGTAGATAGAAAAGTTTGAAAGTAACAACAGATAACTTTATAACCTCCTATTTTCAAAAGCCTTTTCCAGTCATACTTTTTACTGTAATACGCTCGGGGGAGTGGGATTTTCAATTTCTCCCCCCTCCCTTACCCTAGCTACGCCACTGTTCCAATAGATCCATTGGCTAGAATAAGGAAAGTAATAGCCGGTAAAACACATGTTTGTTGACAAATAAATGACATAACATTGAGCGTGAAGAAATATAGCGTAAATAAAAGCTTAAGGATTGTGTAAGTATGGTGAAAGACAGTGTTCAGGCAGAGGCGTAATGAGAGGGAGGAATTGGGTGCACGATGCCCCGGTCGCCACACTTGGGGGTGCCACACGCAGAAAAGCCAAAAAAAGTTTAATTATTTTAGCTATTTTAGCTAAGTACCGTAATACATGTTATGGTTATCTGTGTTATATTATTATAAAGTACTTTTTATTTACAAACATATATTTCTATGTTAGGTTCATGGAAAATGAGAGGGGGGGCATAGAGATGTTATCCCGTGGTCAATGTTTCGCTCTCCATGCCTCTGGGTTCAGGGTATGGGTTTAAAAATATGGCGCTTAATCTGAGGAAGGGAAAAGTGGGAGAGGATAATTGGGAAAAAGAGCTAGATCTAGTTAGGAAGAGAAGAGATGAAAATTAAACGCACCAAGGGAGGAACAGTAGGAAGAAGGGGAAAGACAGAAGTTTAAGACAAGATTCTGGGTTTTAATTAGTGTTTGTGAATTGTATTGATGGCAATAGAAGTATATAAAGCACTTACCTGATGAAGATGCTGTCATTTGAACAATGAACTTACTTGTCACGCTTCTAAGCTTTCATCCAGTTGTCTTTATCTTTGTTTCTTTTTTCATCTTTGTTTTCCTCTTCATCTTTGTTTCACAAACCATCTCTGAAGTTCTGTCTTCCTTTCGATTCTTACCTGATCTGTCGGCTATCATGTCATGCGCTCTCTTGCAATAGCTCACGACACCTGGTGGCGGATTTTTCAAAATGGCTTGTGCCGACGTCTGCAGCTGTTGGGTGTCTTCTTGGCCAGATTTTTTTTTGAAAGTTTGCCAGGTTGTCATGATAGTTCATTACAATAAGATCACAGCTAACAAGACCAGGTGGGTGCGGGTTGGGGGACTATTGCGTTGAGGGGAGGGCGTGATACTCGATCTGAAATAGGTATCGATACTAAGGGAGGGCGTGATACTCGATCTCAAATGAGTATCGATACTAAGACATTGGGTAGTGGTTACTAGCCCTAAGGTTTATAATTTGAATGATTAGGGCTTGGTTCTCAAATCAAATGGGTATCGATACTAAGATATTGGGTAATGGTTACACGCCCTAAAGGTTTAAAATTTGAATGATTTAGGCTAGAGAGTGCGGGCAGGGTGACCACCGAAATGTTCAGCTATAGATCTTTGAAATCAATGAAACTATAAAATAAAATATATAAGCACATGTTGCCTATGAGCCCATATACACTCCAACATTACTTCAATCAATAGCCACAACCCTGTTTAGAAAATAGTTTTTAAAAAAGTAAAGTTCATCTTTCAGACCTTGCGATCTATAGTGCAGATGATGTTACGGTCATCTGTTTATTTGGCCAATGGTTAACGAGCAGGGCGTCATCTGGCCAGCACAACGACCAACCTCCTTTTCTTTCCCCCTACTAGAGTCAGGTACCCATTAAAGTTGGGTGTAGTCGGGCATGCCCTAAAAATCAGTCTTCGCTGAGATTCAAACCAAGGACCCCAGCATCGGAAGCCAAGCGCTTAACCACTCGAACATCCCCCCCCCCTTTTGCTTAGATAATGATTAGGTACAAATGCAATCAATATATTTATAACTGCTTAATCACTCTTGGTAGAAAAGTTATTGACTCCAAAAACCAAAGGTTTTCAAATTCACATCACATTAAGTTGTTGTTGGCCTCCTTCAGTCGTAGAACGACTATGGTTCATCTCGCACACTTTTTAATGTGACTCTGGGGGCCTAATTTTGGAGAGACTCTCTCGTCCACAAATATCGTAGTTAAGGTGGCTTTCGCTTCAGTGGTAGACTAGCTGACCATCTTTAGCATGGTACGTTATTCTTCCAGAGCTGAGGCCCATGCTTTTTCGCTGTTCATAGCCTTCTTGGTCACTGTCTCTTTCCATTTGGTGCGGTCCATAGCTATCTCTCCCAGTATTGATGTTTACTGAATTAAGGTCCCGTTTTATTACATCTATGTAACGGAGGTGGGGTTGACCAGTTTTTCTTGAGCCAATCGCGAGTTGTCCATCGAGGATGACTTTCGGGATGCGCTTGTCCTCCGTCCGGCGAACATGTCCAAGCCAGCGCAAGCGGCGTTGTCTGAGGGCTGTAAAGATGCTGAGAATACTTGTTCGTGCAAGGATCTCAGTATTACTCACTCTTTCTTTCCATATGATATTCAAGATCCTACAGAGACATCGCAAATGGAATGAGTTAAAGTTTTCTCTCTTGCTTTGCGTAGGTGGTCCAAGATTCACTGCCATACAGTAGCGTACTCATAACACATGCCTTGTAGACTTCACATGAAGTGATCACATCACATTGCAAGATGGTATTTTGAATGAAATTATTTAGAACATTCTGAGGACAGCCTAGCTTTAGTTTTAAAATGACTGGATGCTGTTCTGAATACATATCACTCTCGTTAAGATCTGTCATATAACGATATCATCTATACTCATCTGAAAAATTAGAGATGATTATGATTATGCTAATCACAGGAATTAATTCTTTCATTATCTAATTGCTTTTTAGGATCCAGTTCAAATTGATAACACATCTATTAGACCAGGGGTCTCAAACACGCGGCCCGCGACTACGTCCGCGAATTAAAAAAAAAATAAAATTTACAATGACCACATGTAAGCCGTGAAATGATTTACAACTGCACAAATCAGTAAATGAGGTGTCACTGTCACCCATCGACCGCTTAGGATTTCAGTAGAAGCTGGGTGAACAGTGGCCTGATTCTAACCGCTGATACCGCCGCTCCGACCGATTGGCCGCGCGACCAATCGGGTTGGTGTTGTTGGATTAATGGTAGAGAAACCGAATCAGCTCAGCTTGGCGGGACCTTTTGCAGCCATACACTGCATTCTGCACCAAGAAGCACTCTGTGGCAAAAGACGGTGAACATCATACGTTCATGGGGTCTCAACCACAGACAGTTTGCTTCATTTCTAGCTGATTTAGAAACGGAATACGGAGAGTTGCTGTATCATACGTAGTCAGATGGTTGAGTCGTGGAAAAGTGCTGCAGAGATTTTTTTGAACTGAGACGGGAAATAGCATTGTTCATGGCAATGAAAGACAGAGACATACCTCAGCTTAGAGATCCAATGTTTTAGTCGGATCTAGCTTTTATTACTGACATCACGCAACATCTCAATTCACAACTACAGGGCACAAAGCAGCTGATTACCGTGATGTTTGACCGCATCAAATCATTCAGATGCATGCTGATTTTGTGGGCCACTCAACTGTCAGATGGAAACATGGCTCATTTTTCTTTTTTACAGAGCATAGCGGTTGAACCACAGCGCCTGAAAGACTACGTAGACATTCTCTCCAGACTTCTGGAAGATTTTGAACACCGCTTTCAGCAATTCACTGCTCTCGAATCACAGTTTTTCCTTGTTGCCACTCCGTTCGCAGTGAAAAACGTTCCAGAGGAAGTCCAGATGGAACTACTGGACCTGCAGTGTGACACTGTTCTGAAGCAAAAATACGCTGATGTTGGCGTACTAGATTTCTACCAGTTTCTTCCCAGAGAAAAGTTTCCAAACTTATTCTGCGCAGCTAATAAAATTGTAGCTATGTTTAGGAGTAAGTACGTTTGCGAACAGTTTTTCTCCAGAATGAAGATCAACAAAACAGCATTACGGTCCAGACTGCTGAGCATCTGAGAGCAACCTTGCGGCTTGCCACTATACGCGACTTCAGGCCTAATGTCGATGGTCTGGTCTCTGACAAACGCTCTCAGCTGAGTGGACAGAAACATGAGTGACGAGACATCTGCAGTAGGCCTAGCAATATAGTGTTGTTTTTTTTTTGGAGGAACTACAGTTTCTGCTTTTTTATTAGAGACAGAGACAACGTCAACTTAGTTTAGTAAACAAAACTGCCTGTGCATGTAATAAACTACACTAAATGTAATTAATAATTATAAAAGCTTTATTTTAGCATTTAACTGCTGTGACAGTAGTGTTCGTGGTGCGGGCCGCTGACTGGTTGCTACTTTCTACTGCGGCCCACATGCTGATATGAGTTTGAGACCCCTGTATTAGACGATGACACAATAAAGAAGAAAAAGAATATGAAGAAATAAGGAGTGATACAAGAAACACATATTATAATAAATAAATACAGACAATATACGTCAGCATATTCAACAATGTTTGGCACGTTAGCTGAGTGGTTAAGCCCTTGGATTCCGAACCTGGGGTCCTGGGTTCCAATCTTGGTGAAGCCTGGGATATTTGAATTTCGAGATTTTTAGGGCGCCCGTAGTCCACCTAGTTCTAATGGGTACTGACTTTAGTTGAGGAAAGTACATGTTGGTCGTTAACCGTTGGCTAAAGAAGCAGATTAATGGTAACATCATCTGCAGATTGCAAGATCTGAAAGGGAATGTGAACTTTATATTAAACAGTGTTAATGATGCCAAATTGTTGGATCCTGTTGCCAACTCAATTAACTTTTACCTGCAAGCTCTAATCTGATTGTGTAGTTTTGAAAAAGGGAAAAGAAATCCTATGTTCCCTTTTTTTAAATACTATTTTTAAGTATATGACTAAGATTGCTCCACTGATCCTTATGTAAAGTTGTTGTAGTTACAAGGACTCTTTTTTTGTATAAAAACAACACAACAGAAACATTCACATAAATAGAACAGACACAACATAAAAAGAGTTCATACAGCAACTACACACAGGCATCTTGGTGCTTTTCATGTTTCCTGATCAAGGAGTGGCTTTGATATAGTCTGACCGTGTGAGGTACGAGCGTGATTTTTGTACCGCTATGTTCTTGTTTTGATTGAAAATTGAAAACAGGAACGTTCTCGTATAAGTTAATGCCACACTTTCATGGAGGACATCAGAGCGAGGACACCAGGTGGGAAACGGTCTTGAGACATTGCCAGGGACAGATCTTCATGGAAACAGCTTGCCACCAAATTGTGTCCCAATGCGCCGAACGGCGCGGAAGGATACAAGTAAGAGAATGTTTCATACTGAGTTGCAAGTCCTTAGATAACAAGCCATTTCGGTGTGTCCGGTTTACGAATTAAAGAAAATGTAGATACGCCATGTTGTTTTTGGTCATATTAGGCCTACACCACTGCAGCATCATATGTTCAGTCTCTAGCTTTTATTTAGCTCACAATATTAAAGCTTAGCATCCTTGATAACTATTGTAATGTTGTCACTGTAATGTATCCTTCTCCTTCTTGTTGTGTTTGTAGATTACTAT